>QXEO01001280.1:600000-1135630 GCA_007115705.1 Dactylis glomerata | reverse complement strand
CATACACACGAGTTCACACATTACAAATGGTTTACATCAAACCATTGCGACTCGTCTACTAGAGAGGGGGATACAACTCACACCTACACGAAGTGAACATAAAGTGGAACTCATAGCTAGCTAACACGTGGATCTCGGATCTAAACAGCGGGCTCCTCGGGGTCTTCCTCCTCGTCACTCACAATGAATCCATTGTGTCCACCATCCTCCGGATCTTCGAGGTCCTCCATGAAGTCATCCTCATCACTAATGAGGGCATTATCCTCCTTGCGGAGATCAATGCCTTCCTCCTCACCAAGGTGATCCTCAAGACTCTCAATGTACGCAGTCAACTCCGCCACATTGGCCTTCAACTCCTCAAGGTCCTGTTCCTTCTCATCGCGCTGGCGACGAAGGCTCTTGCGCTCCTTCGCAAGAGTCCTGATAGTGCTCCTTGCCTCCACCAGTGCAACGTGCTCGAGGTTGGCCCTAGTACGGGCACGGTCGGCCTCCTGCTGAGTGGAGTACAACAAGAAGTCCATGTGGTCGATGTAGGTACTCGGCTCATTCTGCCCGGGCATGTTTGCGGGGCGCCCATCCGCATCACGCCGAGCAAAGTCCTTGAAGCGTCCTCCCTGAACCTCCTCAACGTGCAGTCCGCATAAGCGGGCGTGCATCTCCTGCATCGCTCGGACCAAACCATCGGCCCAAGTGTTCTCCACAAGCTCAAACTTGACCCTTGGAGAACCCAACATCCCCTTCTTGCCACGGCAACTAGCTCGGATGAGCCATCGTAGCTCTCCATCTGGGTGCTCATTGAGCACGGCTCCCTTGAACTCCGGGTACAAACGGTTCAGGAACAAGGTCAAAGTGGTGAGGTCGCGCTCGAAACAAAGGCTGCCACCTTGGCCCAACTGGTACTGCTCAGTGAATACCAGGGCCATCTACAAAATTTTAAATTAGTTCAAGTTAGTGATCAACTCAAGTGTGCAAAATTTTAGGTAAGCTAAAACTGAAGTATGTATAAAACTTTGCAACTAGAGAGGAAAGACTAAGCAATTTTTGCAACCGTTCTTGTATCTTTCTTTTATCAAGGTTTTGTTTTAACGCCCATCCTAACTAAGGTCTCCTATGGTCAGCCTAGGCTCTGATACCAACTTGTGACGACCTCAAATTTGATAACAAATTCGAAGTGCCCGTTATGTATTCCACCGCAATCCCAGAATCATTGTTGCGATATACATAACGTAGTGGGTAACCAGTTCCATAGACATTACAATACGATGATTCAAATATAATGGTCATATAGACCAAGTCATATTACAACACAATATAGCAGCGGAATTAACGTCTTCGGCCCATGCCTTCTCCCTACAGGCAATTGGCGACTCACGGAGACGAGCTTAGTTCTGGTACTCTTCTTCATACCCTTCCTCCTGGTATTCCTCCCCATAGTCTGGCCAAGTTGATAGCCAGGGACACAGCCATGAGTACATTGGATGCACTCGCAAACCATCTTGTAAATGAAAAGATGAAGTAGATATGCAAGGTTGGGTATAGTGGACTAAGCACTAAGTTGATTTGCAAAAGCTAGTTTTATTTCCCAAGAATGCTCATTTGTAGAAAAGAGGTTTAGTTCTCTAAGTTCACTCTAAAGAGGAACTTCAATGTGTCAAGATCAAGGTCAAGTCATGTCAATTCAAAATCAGGTCATTCACCAAGTCACCCTTGTTATTTTTTTAGTCTTGACAAAAGTCAAGTACAGATTGCCAACCGTCCATGACCGAGGACTCGGCTATTCGAATAGTTTGCAAACCTCTGCAGAGGGGTACACTTTACCCACAAGATTCGATACATCTGCCGGGAGAAATCCACGGTTCGCTATACACAAAGGTATGCGGCTTTCAGATAATCAAACAAAGTCTTTCGCTTGCTCATCCTAGTATAGGATCCTTCCCTAGAGCCCGGGATACGGAACTCCCGCTCCGGCGCCTCTAGTTATGCCCATCCCGGAGACCGGGTTAGTGGAATCCACTTGGTCAAGAAGTATCCGCCCATGGAGTCCTCCCATGAAGATTTAATACAAGACCTCCCATACTAAGATAGACAAGCTACGGATTAAGCCCCTTCCCATATAGGGGTAATGTGGTTGTACGGTATAATTGGCTCCCATAGTACATCACTCGTTGTCAATTTGAGAAATACATTGCATAGTTCTTAGTCAAGATTATTTTCTTCATAAAGCCATCATGTAGGAGCAATCTCCCATTTCAAGTTTCAATTTCAAGTCACCACCTTTCAAATGGGGTTCCTCCAGAGATAGCCTCAACTTTTATTAGCGACTAAGCAACTACATTGAGTGATAGTACTACTACTATGGTTGGATAAACTCAGCTTGATGCTCTTGATAACCAAGACATCAATATGCTTCTATCATTCTACTCTAGCAATTCAATCATGCAATTTACTTCTATCATTCTACTCTAGCAATTCAATCATGCAATTTACTTAAAACAAGTAGAATGCAATATTAAAACTAGGTAGTGGGAGTATGAATCAAAAGATGGCTTGCCTTGGTTGGCAAAGTGTCCGGGGTTTTCTTCTTCTTCTTGATAATAATAATCCCCTCCAATATCCTCCTCGGCAACACTAGCGTCTAATAACGAATAAACACAAAGCACACCATCACTTCACCAAACCAACAACACACCAAGCACACACTCTTGTTTGCTAACCAAGCATTTAGGTTGCATTGCTATGGGGTTGGATGGTAAGTTTTCCTTCTAAGTTTTTCTTCAAGTGTGCAAGCTAGTTACTCTATTAAGTAGCATAAGTGGTTCACTTGTGCAGCAGTGGAGGTGATTTGGGGTTACTAAGACAAGTTTAAGTGGGATGGGTTCACTAAGTGGATTTGTAAAGAGGGCAATTAATTCTAAGTGTGCATTAGGGCTCTATCATTTTATGCTAACAAATAGGTTTGGGTTAGGGTCTAAATGGTCACACTAATATGGTTTGGGTAGATTAGTGTTGACTAACAGTAATGGGGGTCATTAGTAAGTCCACATTTTAATTTTTATGATTTTTGATGGCTTAAATAATTTTCTAGAAATCTTTCATTAATTAACAAGCTAGGGTCACACTATTCATAACCATTTTTATTCTTAACTGATTTGGAAATCTAACCAGTACTATTGGATAGAGTATTTTCTAAGCTTTCCAACGAATATTTATTTGCTAAATTTGGACTTATAAAACTCTAGGAATTAAAGTTTGAAAAATATCATTTGAAACACATTTGAGATAAAAGAAAAGGCGGGAATTAAATTAAAAACGAATCGGACCAAAACCTTCCTAGCTGGGCCCAGTCCGAACGAAACCCGAACGGGCCTGGCCCAGAAAACGATTCGCTGCGGCTGGGAAAAATAAAAGGGTGCTGACAGGTGGGGCCGCGACGTCAGATCTAATTACGAAACCCGAATCGGTAAGTTACCGTCGGATCTAGATCGAACGGCTCAGGGTCTTTCTTCTTCCTCAGCATGGGCGGGAGCTCACCTGCGAGCAGCGACGGCGTTCAACGGCGACGGCGGGGCGTAGAGGAAACGAAACTCGACGGCGACGCTCGGGATCGGCTGCGGTGCTCCTCCTCCTCCGATTCCCTGCAGAAGCTGGCCTCCAGGTGGTCGGACGCGGCGGCGCTCCGCCCGTCCAGTACTGCGCCGGCGAGGTCGGCTACGGCGAACTAGGGCACGAGGGAGTAAGCGGCGATGTCTGGGAGGTAGCTGGTGGCTGGGTGAGTCTCTGCGTTTGATCGACGGGGCCTTTTATAGGCCGGAGCGTCGGGGACAAGCGCGGCCAGAAGCTCGCCGTTGCGGGGGTCCTGGCGGTGCGTGAAGCTTCCTCCGGTCACGGCGGCCACGCTCGCGTGCTGGGGAGTTACGGGGTCGGCCGCGGGGGACTGTGGGTCGCCTCTGGCGCCTTCACGTTGGTCGGCATCGCGCGGGACAGTGGGTTCCTGGGAGGGGGTCCTGGGTGTGTTTCTCCTTCTCCCTCCTCTTCTCACGGCCTGGGTCGGGCCTGGGGGTGCGGGACTCGACCGAGGCGAGGCCAGAGAGCATGGCTACAGCACCTGGCCGAGCTCGAATAGTGCAGCACAGTGAAGTTTGGTTTGATTTAATTTCCTGCTGCCAGTGTTCGACGAAATGCTTACAAGAATTCAAAATTCGAATTTTTCAAATTTGCCACTTTGGGTGCTTATCATATTGGATAAGGTACCCAGGCATATTTTTGTTCTGGAGAAACAATGAGTTTTGCAAAAATTTATATTTCAAATTTGAAATGGTCTCTGTTTCAGATTCAAACTTTGGCTCAAGTTTGAGTGGTGTTCTGGTTTGAAATTTTGGTAGCTCTTTGTTGGTTGAGTTAGTCCATAACTTGGTTAAGCTCAACTAAAAGGTTAAACCTGCAGGTGAGCTATAGATTTCTTAATCTAAGGGCTCAAAGTGGTGTAGTCATTAACAGTTTCTAGATCATATTAACTTTATCTCTTTCTTACCTATTTTTATTTTTGGTTCTTTTGGTTCCTAATATCTTTCTTAGTGGTTTCTATTGGTTCACTTAGAATTATTTAACCAATGCTCAAGCAAAAGAACACACATAAAATCATAGAAATACAAATAAAGAGAATACATGTATGCATACAATAATAGATAAAAAGTTTTATTTGGGTCCAATTTTTGACTCTTTATTTAATAAGACTTGGGTTACAAATTCTGGGTTGTTACAATAAGGTACCATTTAAGCATGAAGAAGCAAAGTGCCCCTTCTCACGGCAAATATAGCAACAAGTGCTTCCCTTTCTCTTCTTCGTTGATTCCTTGATTTGGGAAGCTTCATCTTGTTTCTTCTTGGAAAGTGGCATATCTTCAACTTGAGGACGTGCTTGAGCTTGACCTTGTGGCCGCTTCCCTTGTTGCTTCTCACTCAAGTGCTTCTTCTTCAATGGGCAAGATCTCACATGATGCCCTTCAATCTTGCACTTGAAGCAAACAATCTTGGCCAAATTTTTGACTTGGTCTTGGCCCTTCTTCTTCTTATTGCTCTTGGACTTGTTCTTGTTATTGGAGTTGAATCCAAGTCCACTCTTGTCATTAGGGGATTTTTGCACACTCAAAATATTATCGAGTGTGGATTTCCCTTCATGACGCTTATCCAAGTCTTTTTCCAAACTAGTGACTTGGGCCTTGAGCTCTTTGATTTCCTCTACAAGGTTAGTAGTAATACAAGTACTAGAGGAGGTAGAAGCTTCATTGTTAGAGCAACAAGGCATAGCAAGTAATTCATCACAAGATGTAGCAATATTATGCCTAGACAAATTACTTGGACTAGCACAAGATAATATAGCATTTTGGTTCAAGGTAGTGCTAATGTCCAAATGAGGCTCACAAGATGTTTTCTTAGAGATACTTGCCTCATGAGCTAACTTTAGCCCATTATAAGAGATTAAGAGATCCCCATGAGAGCCCGAGAGCTTTTCATGGCTTTCCTCCAATTTCTTATAATTGCTTGTTAGCAACTCAAGTTGAGCCCTTAGCTCAACATTCTCCTTTAATATAGATGCTTCACAAGAAATAGAGTTAGTAGCACAAGCATCATTAATAGATTTAGCATTTGTAAGCTCATAAGATTTAATAGATTGAGATAGGCAAGAATTAGTATGCTTCTCTTCGGATAGCTCTTGCTTGAGGAGATTGAATCTCCATTTCCCCTCATTAACAAGGGAGTTCAATTCCTTAATGGTCTCCTTGTGGTCAAACAAGGTTTCCATTAAGTGTTCGACTTTAGCACGAGCATCATTATTACCACGAAGAGAGGCATACACAATTCCCATCTCATGCAAGAAAGCTTCATTATCATCATCATTATCATCATCATCATCACTCTCATCATAAGGAGATGTGTCGGGATTCAAAGTAGGAGTTACCTTTGAACCGCTTGCCATAAGGCACATGTGAACTTGCGTAGACGATGATGGAACTTCAATAGAAGCACATTCTTCATTTTCGAGTGTAGGACAAGCTCTTGCGAGATGTCCATACTCGTGGCATTCATAGCATTGCCTTCTCTTGATAGAAACCTTCTTGGTTCCTCTATTGATTTCTTCTTTAATTATGTGACCCAATTTTTCTTTAATTTCCTCTACATGGTTAGTCATACAACAACTAGGGGAAATAGAATCATTTTGAGTATGGTCACAACTAGAAACAAGCATATCATCACAAAATTTAATCAAGCAAATTTTAGGAGATATGCAAGGACCTTTAACACAAGAATGAGTAAAGAATTTCTTGCAAGAAGTGTTTAGGTCCAAACTCTCTACACCATTAGGATTTATAGAAATAGAATCATTGGTGCAAAGAACAAGACTACCAACATCACATATGATTTCTTCACTCACCGTATCATTACCTTGTGACAAGTCACATGTTGGTGAAGTGGAAGAACTTGAACAATCATCACGACCGGATGTGGAAGCAACTTGGAGCTCTTCATGATGTGAAGGTGAAGAGAGCTCCTTGGGTTCACTTTCAACCTCAAGAGAAATGGACCCACCAAATGACTCTTCTAGCTTGGTCCATATCTCATAAGACGTCATGCACTTTGAACCCATCAAGCAAACATAAACTATGGAGCTCACAGACAATAAAATTTCATTAAATACTTGAGCTTCTAGATGTAAATTTTTCTCATCCTCTATAGATAGACTTTGAGGATCCATCGGAGGAGAAAAGCCTACATCTAGAAATCGCTCTATATTTGGACACAAAGTCCGAAGATTAGAAAGCATGCGATTTCTCCATAGCATATAATTTGTGCCATCAAAAATAATTGTGTCATTGTGCACTAAATAACTAGCTGACATCTTTACTCTCAAGGCGGTGAAGCCTAAACAAGGAGAGACCTTGCTCTGATACCAATTGAAAGGACGAGATGTCGCCTAGAGGGGGGGGGGTGAATAGGCGTTTTAAAAACAATTACGGAATTGGCTTGAAGAAATGCGGAATAAAACTAACGTTTATTTTCTTCAAGCACAAGACCTAAATATGCTAGGCTCAACTAAGTGCAACAACAACAACTAGATATAAGCAAGATAGCACAAGATATAATTCACAAGTGATAAACAAGATATAAGTACTTCAAGCACGATGGCTATCACAAGGAAATAAACTCGGGTATAGAGATAACCGAGGCACGCGGAGACGAAGATGTATCCCGATGTTCACTTACAAAAAGTAAGCTAATCACCGTTGGAGAGATGCGGGTAACCACGAAGGCCCCCGAACGCCACGAAGGCTCACCTTCTTCTCCGAGTCCCCCACGAAGCTAGGGACCCCTTCTTATGGTTAGCTTTTCCTCCACTCCGGAGATGGCAAGCTCCACAACCACTTCACAACTCCCACGAAGGGGAAGACCGGGCCTCTTCACAATCTTCCACGAAGAGGACACCGTGGCACAATCACCGAGCCAACTAGGAGGTCACCCTCCAAGAGTAACAAGCTCACGGTCTCTCACTCGAACTAATCGTAATGGAGAGCTCAACACTATGCAAGGATGCAAAGCAAGAACACAAGGGAAAGTGCTCAAATCCTTCTCTCTCAAATCCCACCAAAGCAACAAATGCTATGGAGGAGTTAGAGAGGAAGAACAAGGGTGGAGGTCAACCAATGACTCCAAGATCTAGATCCCAAAGGTTCCCCTCACTTAGAGGAGGAATGAGTTGGTGGAGATTGTAGATCTAGATCTCCTCTTCCAAATCCCTCAAAAATATGCAAGAATCATTGGAGGGAAGAGAGAGGGAGAAAGCTCAAGAGGTTCAACAATGGAGGTGAGAGAAAGGCTCAAGAACACCCTAGAACACTTACCAAACCGTTGGGGAAGAAGCCCCCTTTTATAGGGCAAGAAAACTGCCCGTTGGAGAGTTTTTTCGGTCATCCCGGAGCAGCCCGGAGCAGCTCCGGAGCAGCCCGGAGCAGAGCCCGGAGCAGCTCCGGCCGATACTCCGGAGCGAGTGCCCGGCCACTGCTCAGCCCGGAGCAGCCCGGAGCAGCTCCGGACGTCACTCCGGATTTGCAAAACAGCAAAATCACTCATACGAAAAACGCGATAACTTTTGCATCCGAACTCCGTTTTTAGCAAACTTGGACTTTTTGAAAAGCTTAGAAAAAGTACTACAACCTTATGCAGAGAAACACTAAGAAAAGTCAAGAGGAAAAATACCAAATGTGGAGAGGTGTGAAACCTCCCAAAGTGAAGAACCGGTAAAACTCTTCAACTCGAAAACGCAATAGACGATGCATTTGGATTCCGTTTTCGATGAACTTGGGCTTGTTGGAAAGCTAGCAACAAGCTCAAGAACCTCACATGGAGAAACACCAAGAAGCAACAAACTAGGAAGATGCAAAGTATGCAAAGGATTGAGCTCCCTATGACGATGTGATCAAGTTACCCAACCGAAAGCCCCTCTTGATAGTGTGGCTATCTATCCTATAACCCGGTCTCCCAACAAACACCTTGAGACCGGTAAAAGGAAAACCTAGCAAGGACATACCTTTGCCTTGAGCATCCCGCTTGATCTTGATGATGATGCTTCATGCTCTCATCAAGCCGGAATGCTTCACTTGATCATTGTTGCTTCGTGAAGACTTTAATTGGCTCCCCCATAAACCATTATGGGATAGCTTTGTTAACACTCATCTTCACAAGTCCATTATCACCAAATGGACGACAAGCTTCAAACATATGATCTTCTTGAGATGCATAGGGAATTCTTCATTTGATTGCATGCTCTAAGTCTTGGTCAACCATGGTTCAACTCATGAGACCATCGTGACCTCGACATAGAGCCATAACTTGAATTCTTCTCATGTAACCAAACTCTCAAGATCTTGAGACTCCTTGGCTTAGCACATAAGCTAGAGCATGGAATACTTGAGTTCTACACCAGAACAACATCTTTATTTCTTTTTCTTGATCATATTGGATTCATCTCTTCTATTCAATGATCTTGATGCCAATACTTAAGATATATCTTTATCTTCATGGCATCCAAGCCTTGAATCCAACACATGGACTTCAAGCAATTCCTATGAACAATTCCTTCACAAAAAGCTCAATGAAAACATTAGTCCATAGGGATTGTCATTAATTACCAAAAACACACTTAGGGGCAATTGACCCTTACAATCTCCCCCATTTTGGTAATTGATGACAATCTCAACAAGAGGGTTTATATAATGAATGATAGAAACTAATATGCAACTTATCCGGGAATAAATTGCATACAAGAGGTTGTATTTGATATGGTCAAGTAACACAAAGCTACTACCGCATATCAAAATCAATTGTACTCACATAAACTACAACAAATATGGTTGATGTGAGTGCAACCAAAATATATAGAGCAAACTCCCCCACAATATATGCACGTGTGATGAACTTGAATTTCATTGCATACATTGTCAAGATAAACCTTTGATGGAGTTTACACTATATATTCAACCATGCAAAACATCTAACAAAGAAGAGATGCATGAAAGGTAAAACACTTAAGCACAAACCAAACTTAAGTATAAAAACCATTTCCCTTAAACCCTCTAAACTTCTCCCCCATTGGCAACGATTGCCAAAATGGATGAAGGAATTTAGAAGGCCAATATAGTATGAGTTCCTCCCCAAGATGTGCATTTCTCATAAAAATGAGTGAAATCATATGCACTTATCAAATTAATAATATTTGGAGGAAGTCAAACCATATTGAGGATCAAAGATTGCAAAAAGATGACATAGTGAAGGAAACTTCAACGAATGAAGCAAGCAAGCAATCAAGAGACCCAAAGAACCAATTGGACACAAGAAGAAGTGATGATAAGAGCTACTAGGTGCTTTAAATGAAATAAGGAAGCTCCCCAAGGTCCATGCATAAATTTGAATTTTTGTTGCATTTGAATACAATATGCACAAACATGGAATCCTCACTCCCTCTATATCATTTAAAACAAAACATGAGCACGAAATAATACAAAAGGATCAATACGCTTATCAAAGTTAAATTTAGTCCAAAAAGATTCACGAGATATGAGTGCGAGAAGAAGCAATAAAGAATAAACAAGCACTCATAAATCAAGTTCTTACCAACACCATCAAGAACAAAATGGATAAGAAAGATGGTCGGCAAAGAACGAGGATATCAAGGGAAGAAATTAACACTCTTATGCATATACATTTCTAAGTGGACAAAAAATCATGATGAACAATCCACAAAGGAACATGTATACACAAGAGGTTAGTTGAAATTAAGGAAGACATGATATCCAAGAGAGAGTCATAGAATATACCAAATAGCTTTGCTATACAGCATATATAGCTCAAGGCTCCATTTTCCATTATGGTATATTAACAAACTCCCCACGCAAAATCATCAAAGCCATCACAACTAGCAATAAGGGATCAAAAGATAGTTGGGATGCTTTGAAAGGCAACAAGCATAATAAAGAAGGGTACAACTTGCAACATTATCTATATTGCACATGAGAGAGCGTTGAGGAATTAATATGCAATAAATTGCTAAAATGGCATATTTGGGATTGGTGAATCATAAACATGATTTTATATACTTCCCATCATATGCAATCATCTCAATTTGCTCACATGTGAAATAAAGATTGTTGCGGTTGGCCAAAAACTCGCCGTCGCCGCCGTCCCCGAGGCCTCCCCGAGCCGCGCCGCCATCCCCGTGGCCTCCCCGAGCCGCGCCGCCGTCCCCGTGGCCTCCCCGAGCGCCGCGCCGCCGTCCCCGACGCCTTCCAGTCAACGTCCCCGACGGCCTCCCGCCGCGCCGGCCGCCGTCCCCGCACGCCGACGCCACCACCGCCGCCCTTCTCCGACGACGCGCCCCTGCACGCCGACGCCACCACCGCCGCCCGACGCCCTGCGACGCCACCGTCGGCGCCCTCTGACGCCACTACACACCGCCGCCGCCACCGCCGCCGGTGCGACGCCCCTGCAGGTACGCCCCCTCCGACGCCCCTGCAGAAAAAAAGTTAGAAGAAATGTTAGAAAAAAAGTTAGATGATTAGTTAGAAAAAATGTTAGATGAATTAGTTAGAAAAAATGATAGAAAAAATGGTTAGATGAATTAGTTAGAAAAAATGGTTAGATGAATTAGTTAGAAAAATATGTGTACTAAAAGGGGGCGTTGGCCGGGCGCCGACGCGGTGAGGGGGTCTTCCCCCCACCGCGTCGGCGCTCGGCCAACGCCCCCTTTTTTTTGGTTATTGATCAAATATGTGTACTAAAAGGGGGCGTTGGTCGGGCGCCGACGCGGTGAGGGGGTCTTCCCCCCACCGCATCGACGCTCGGCCAACGCCCCCTTTTTTTTGGTTATTGATCAAATATGTGTACTAAAAGGGGGCGTTGGTCGGGAGCCGACGCGGTGAGGGGGTCTTCCCCCCACCGTGTCGACGCTCGGCCAACGCCCCCTTTTTTTTGGTTATTGATCAAATATGTGTACTAAAAGGGGGCGTTGGTCGGGCGCCGACGCGGTGAGGGGGTCTTCCCCCCCACCGCGTCGGCGCTCGGCCAACGCCCCCTTTTTTTTGTTATTGATCAAATATGTGTACTAAAAGGGGGCATTGGTCGGGCGCCGACGCGGTGAGGGGGTCTTCCCCCCACCGCGTCGGCGCTCGGCCAACGCCCCCTTTTTTTTGGTTATTGATCAAATATGTGTACTAAAAGGGGGCGTTGGTCGGGCGCCGACGCGGTGAGGGGGTCTTCCCCCCCACCGCGTCGGCGCTCGGCCAACGCCCCCTTTTTTTTTGTTATTGATCAAATATGTGTACTAAAAGGGGGCGTTGGTCGGGCGCCGACGCGGTGAGGGGGTCTTCCCCCCCCCCCCCACCACGTCGGCGCTCGGCCAACGCCCCCTTTTTTTTGGTTATTGCTCAAATATGTGTTACTAACTTGTTTTACCTGTCTTTAGAAGAGACATGGACGGTGAAAATGACCCACGCAACCCCGAAGAATTCTTATATGGCATGATACGTGAGAATGTAGCCGGCCGAGAAGGAGTCGGCCGAGAAGGTGCCGGAGAAGCTGAAATTGAAGATGATGTTTCATCATTTCTTAACCCTTCCGGTGACGGAATGGAGATAGAAATGTTTGACGACGAAGGGCAAACAAACACCGATGCCGAACGACAATTGCAAACAAACGCCGATGGCGAGGTATATAGATTTAGCTTTTGGTGATACGAAGGGAATATGCACATTTGTATTAACGACTTTTTCTTTTTTCAGCCCTCCGGATCGAGCAAATCGTATTCTAAACGAGATCCGAGCCAAAAGTTGAGTGCGAATCAGAAGCTGACCATCGATGTACTATCTCCAGATGGAAAACCGTTGGAGCCAACACAACACGCAACAAAATTTATAAATCAATGCGGAGTGATTGTTAGGGACATGATCCCGATCACGGTTCAAGAATGGCACGAGCCAAAGAAGGCACGTCTTGGAGCTACTTTTGTGAACAAAAGATCCAAGAAAGACCTTTGGAGGAAGCTCATGGAAAATTTCATTCTACCTCTGGAATACTCCAAGAAGGATGATGATGGAAATGAAATTCCGGGTGGACGTGAAAGGAGAAGGAGAGTTAAACAGTTCGCTCTCAAGAAGATGGCTGAAGCATTCCGGGGCTTCAAGAAAATGTTATACGCGAAGTATATCGCAAAAAATAAAACTCCAGTGTTCGAAGGAGCATACGAGAAGTTGAGACAACAGTGGCCTGAATTTGTGGCATTCAAGACATCTGAGAGAGCCAAGGAAATGTCGAAAAAAATAAGAAAAATGCTGAAAAGAAGGAACATCACCATGTTTTGGGGCCAGGCGGCTACGTGAGAGCAGTGCCCAAGTGGGAATCTATGGAGAATGCATTGAGGAATAAAGGAATCACTCCAGGTACAGAGGGATGGCCCGAAAGGGCCAAGCACTGGTGGTACGGACATGGAGGATCGTTAGACCCGATAACAGGGCAGTGTGTTCATCGGAAACAGACCTTTACTCCCACAGTAAAACTTATTAAGGCAATGGAGGATGCTCAAGCGGGATTGATCCGTGTCGACCGAGAGAACGACGAGCTGACACACGCCCTCGGGAATCCAGAACACACCGGACGAACAAGAGGCAAAGGCGCCGGTGTTCCATGGAAGGAAGGGTTTTCTCAGCACGAAGATCCGTACGGTTACAAAAGCCGTAAGAGAAAGAAGGATCGGGAAGCAGATCGGATCGGCAAGGTAGAACGTGAATTAGCCGACATGAAGAGTATGATACATCAACTTAGCCAGGGAGGCGGATCTCGGCTGCAGGAAGATCCAGCATTGGATCTTAATAGTCAACGGAGAAGCAGCGTGGCTTCCACGGAGGTCCCAGCTGATGAGCATGAAGCACCGGGGTCTCGCTACCCCGTGGATGATGTTAGGGAGATGACAAATTGTGAGCTACATCAGCCAATGAAGAACATGACCATCAAGGTGGCGAGCGGCGACGCTTTACCTTGTCTACCTGAAGCACTCCACCATGGGAACCCGATACCAGCTGGATATGCTCGTGTCTCAGTGCTTGACATAGTCAGCTCGTTCGAGGACCTAGAGCTTGATTTTTCTACACCTGAAGGGGATCGGAGACTTGGAGATGTCAAGCGCCAAATCGTTTTATGGCAAAAGAAATACATCAAGTTTCCAGGCTCAGCGCCAATGCCACCGACTCCGAGGAATCCAAGTCCACCCTCCCCCGGTGAACGTCGTCTACCTACGCCGCCCCCGAGTCCACCTCGGGCACCGTGTCAGCAGACGCCACCCCCGAGTCCACCTCGGGCACCGCGTCAACAGACGCCACCCCCGAGTCCACCTCCAGCGCCGCGTCAGCCGACGCCGCCCCCTAGTGCACCTCCCGCGCGTCAGCCAACGCCGTCCCCCAGTGCACCTCCTGCGCGTCAGCCAACGCCGTCCCCCAGTGCACCTCCAGCGCGTCAGGCGAAGCCGCCCCCCGATACTACTCAGACGGGGAAAAAGCGGAGCAGGTCCGCTACGGATAGTACTACTGATAAGGTAGTACATAAGACCACGAAGATACCAGAGCCATCGCTAAAGCCTCTTCCCAAGAGAGCTTATGACCGGACTCCCGAGGAAAACGAGGCGATAGTACGCGCCGAAGTGAAGGCATTTTTTGCACCGAAAGTGCCCGAGCCCAAGCCGACATAAACGGAGAAACAAAAGGACTGGGCTTATGGTATGCTTACTGCAGAGCCCCAATATAAGATGAATCTTCCATCAGACTATAAACGCGAAATTGAAAGGCAAAGTAAATTGGCCAAGGCAAAAAGAAGCGGGAAACAAATTCCCCAGCTTGGAGAACAGAAGAATCAATCGGTCGCCCCGCTCATAGTCGGCCCCCCCCTGATATCGATACGTCCTTCAGAGCCGATTTGGAAGAGGACCGATTGTTATTGGACCCCAGAGTAGTAGCAGCTTCACAACTATTGGGTTTAACTGTAAGGGAGGCAAAAGAGAACGCGAACATCTTGGGTGTGCCTCTTCTAGTTATGTTAGGCCTTGAAGAAGCGCCAGTGGGAGAGGTAGTAGAGCAATATGTACTGGGGGGCCTCTGATCAAGCCTGAGGAGGAACGCGGTCTATCAACACATATGCGAAATCTGCTCGACTGGTACAAGGTGCATATACAAAAAAAGAACTTCAAACATTTTATCCTCTTGGACGTTAGAGAGGAGCATTACTTCAAAAGATACATGGTACATATTCCAATGGACGAATTATTTCATATATTCAATCAGCGCGATCTCGACAAGTCTACCATCAGTTGCTATTGTCTGTAAGTGATTTATATTCAAGTATCTAGCTAATAAGCTCATTCATTGCCTATATATCTTAATTAATACTATATGATTTTTTGTATGCTATTATGCAGATTTAAGATGTTTGAATGCAAAAAAAAGGGAATTCATGACGTTGGGTTCATTGACCCATATATCATTAATGAAAGGATGTTAAAAGATCACCCCACAGACGTGGAGAAGGACCTCTTCAGATTTTTTGTCAAGCAAGGTCTTAAAAGAGAAATTCTATTTCCTTACAACTTCAAGTGAGTGTTTCTATCTTCTAGACATTTATTTTTGCTTACTCAATGTTAAGTGTAATTGATGAGTTATGCATGTGTGTTTGCAGTTTCCACTGGATTCTGCTAAAGATTCAATTGGACACATCAACTGTTCATATCTTAGACTCATTGGATAAGCCCGACGTCCTGTTTAGCGACATGAAAGAAATGCTGCAAAAGTAATTTCAATCATTACCCGACTATATCAGCTCCTTTCATTAATTTCCTGATATCAAGTATTTAATAACTCATTTGCTCATTTTCTTTGCCCTGTAGAGTTTGGACACGTTTCAGAAGATCGGTAATAGGTGAATTCAAAGAACGGCTAACTTTTAAAAAGATAAAGGGTTTGCAGCAACCACCGGGGACCAATCTCTGTGGATTCTACGTCTGCGAGTTCATCCGGTGGTACACCAGTGAGCGGAGAGCACGTACCACGCACTTCGATGTACGTAAATAATATTCACAGTTTTCTTTTATTATAATCAATTGTGTTGAGTTTCATCCAACTTATACATATCCATATCGATCTTCTTAAAGTTGTATGTGACGCGGGAGAGGCTCGTACCAACCCAGCGCCTAAAAGCAATTCAAGAGGAGCTGGCAGGATTCATCATGAGGGAGGTCCTCGATGAGAAAGGAGAACACTATGTGGAGGACGAAGAACGCTATCTGTAATTTAGTGATCTCCATGTAACTTAGTTTGTTTTGAAACTTGTTTAAAAAATAGTTGTACATACACTTGTTTGAAATTAATTGTAGTATATAATCGTATAATATTATATATGCATGCACCAACGTGTAATGTGTATGTACTAGTCGTAGAATATAGGTACGGAAACTCGTTTGAAATTAAAATGAACCCTAATTAAGCTTAAACCCTAAACCTATAATCTGAAATAGCAACAAAAATAAAAACAAAAACAGAACACTTTAGTCCCGGTTCTCATTACGAACCGGGACTAAAGGTCCCCGAGACGGCGCTCCCAGCCGTGCCCACGTGGACGGACATTAGTCCCGGTTCGTTTGCAACCGGGACTAAAGGGTGAGGGCCTTTAATCGCGCTTTGCTAGTCCCGGTTTGGAAACCGGGACTAAAGGCAGTTACAGACCAGGACTAATGGCCCTTTTTCCACCAGTGGAAGTTCAGCTTCTAGAGGTCCTGAGAAGAGCTGCCTCCTGCCAGAAAATGTTCAGTAAACAATACTGCTAATTCAAACTTTAGCATTTGCTAGCTGTACACCGGTCATTGCAATGCACCATCATTGATACATCAGTCTTAAGGAGCGAGCATTCTGTCGAGCATGACATAGCTGTGATGTCGAACTGATGGCGCCAAACCATGTTCCTGGGTTTTGATGGATTTTACTTCGTGATCGAGCACGGTTTACCTCTGCTCTCTTGTGGTTCCGAGCAAAAACGGCAGCGGAGAATCACCGTTGTTCTATGATTTCATCATTCATTGCGTTGGACAATAGTACTAGGACCATCTTGCTCTGCTGACTGCTGGTCAAAGAGAAAGACACAAAATATAGAGTCGTCTTTCACCGCTGTGTTCGTCCACAACAAATTCCAAGAAGCGCAGAACCAGAGAGAAGGGTAGATATGTCTGAGAATTGACTCCATGCCAACCGTGATGGCAACCAACAAACGAATGCACCCAAAACCCACACGTAGGATCACATCACAAGTGGATGCAACTGGAAAATTATCACATCGCATTGCACTACAGCAACTGGTGCCACTCTACAGTACATTTCATTATTACTGGGACACAAAGGTATCCAAGAGACTGCTATGAATGAAACGCCCACTTCACTTAATTTATTCAGCTTCATATATGACTATCCGAGCCAAAGTACACATGTACAGAAGGAAACATGCAAGAATAAGCAACACATTATCAAACGTGATACTATGAGTTGATGTGTATGCAACAAAATAGAACGTTCGATGTGCGGCGGCGAGCACAGAAGGCGGCAACACGGATATATGGCAAGAGTGGAAGTAGCCATGAGGAAATGAGAAAGAGGCTACCGTAGACGGCCGTAGGGAAGAAACATACGATGATGAATCTGGGTGCGGCGAGACACGCAGAAAAAAATAAGTAGGGGTGAGCGGGTGAATGACACATATATAGACAGGTATAGACTTGAATAAGGTAACTAAATTTATATTGTAGCTAAAAAAAGAAAGTTAAAAATAATAATTCTAAGATATTTCAGTAATGAAGTTTACATGATTACAAATAAATATCAATTTATTTTTGATCGGTTGAAACAAACTTTGCCTAATATATTTAATAAAAATCAACCCGTTGCAACGCACGGGGATTGTGCTAGTTTAATTAATGCGGTGACCCAGCATACCACTGCATGTTGTAGTATGCAAGTCGTTGATATAACACTTGCGAAACAAGCCTCCACAAATATCACATCCCTCAGAATGGTACAACAGAAACATTGCGGGCCCAATTACAAACTGATCCACATTTTATTACAGACCAAAGCGTGATGATACTGAAATGCTCCCGATAAAGAGAACACCTCAAGTGCTTAGTGTTTACAATAACTGAAAAGCTCAAATAATTAAACATGAGAAGAACTCAACAACTTATTCATATTCTACAGTTGCTCGGTTCCTTGTCTACAGTACTACCCTATTAGTTAGTATTTCTTCACTCTAACTCTTCTCCGGAGGATGCTCCGTAGCGAATGAAGTAGTCTACACCTTCGACACCGCGAGAGAGATCTGGCTCCTCGTAGAAGATGTCCTGCTGGCCTTCAATTGCATTCAGAGTGGCTTCATCGAGCTCTTCACAATCTAGCAAGGGTTTAAGATATTGGGGTGATTAACGAGAGTTACCCAGCAAGTTTCTTTAGAAAGAAGTGGTGTGATATGCACTATCTACAGCCACAGACCCAAAAGAGTCGTAGGCCTATGCAAGGTTTTATCAAGGTTTTCTTGAAAGATTGCTTTTACTTTAGAAAACTATGCCCAACAGCCAACACAGGGTATTAGTGCCTTGAGAGCACATTTCCTGCCGCGTTCGCAGCTCCTTCCCGGAACAAGGGGTAACATGTCACATCTTTTTACACTCTACAGAGGTGTGTCCTTCCAAAAGAGATCAAAGCCTTGCTGCACAACCGGGCGTACATTCCTGTCCACACTTCCTTGGTGTGGGGCCTAGTCAGTGATCCAAACCAATCACTGCCTTCTCCGCACAACGCATGTCCACCCAATTCACGCAAGCAGATTGTGCCCTGATATTCACCCCCAATGATGAAGTACCTAGGCGTTCCTTGCGGACCATCATAGACACCAGTGGCCGTGGGCACTAAGGGGTCCCACCCATGTGCACGTATTCTGTCGAGTGTCGTGGGAATTTGGAGACAGTAGCCATGGGGAGGCTTAACGGAGGGGCTCGACATTGGTGACGATGGGTCCGGCTTGGGATTGTGCCTACTGAGACACCTCGGTTTACCCAGGTTCAGGGCCCTCCCGGTTGGAGGTAAACCCCTACTTCCTGCCTGCTTCGTATTGATTGGATTGTAGCGATTACAGTGCTCCTCGAGCTATTCGGGCTAGAGGAGGAAAAGAAGATCCGATCTCCCTACGCTAAGGGTCCAGGCCCCCTTATATAGGCGGGGGCCTGGTTACAGGTTTTGGTAACGCTTCGGCCGGCTGCCGGCTCCTCGGCGGCGGCGTCCTTGGCGTCATCCTCTGACCCTGCTCTGACAGTGGCACTTTATAAAGTGCCTTTCCCCTGGGCCGGTATCTGGTGGGCATATCCCTTCTCCTTTGCCTCGGATCCCGTCGTGGGGAAGGGTCTTCGATCGCTTATTGGCTGGACGTGGTCGTGGCGCTCGTCACTCCTGTCCTGCGCTCCTGCCGCTCTTGTCGGGGCCATCCTTCTTTTGGCCAGACAACCATTGAGAGGCTTCGTCTTCATCGTCTGGCTCCAACTCTCCTCCGCGGAGTCGCCAGCCGGTTGCTGGTGCAGCCGGCCCTTTGATTGGAGCCGGTCTTCTCGTGCTGAGACCGTGGGGACTCCTAGGACGCCAGCCAGCATACTGCCTGGCCCGTGGGGCGCCCCCTAAGTCATCCCCACGACACTAGCCCCCGAAACTGGCGAAGCCTCATGGGCTAGCATGGGGCTTCGGCGGGTTCCCCTTCTCGCCGAAGTTTTGCTTGCTTTCGTCGAAGTCCCAGGATTCTGGTCCGGCTTGGTCGCGCTAGTCATCGAGGCTGGGCCTTGCGGAATTCTTCCGGCCGTCTCGGGGCGAGCCAGCTCCGAGATGTGGCCCGGTTGGAGGCCGCGAGCCGGCGCGCTGCCTCTTGGGAACTTGCGCCGTCTCGGGTCTTGTTCCCACGCGGCGGTCAGCGCAGCGTGCCAGTGGCCAGTCTTGTCATTTTGACTTCGGAATCATCACCGCCATAACTTCCCGAGTCATCATGCGAGGTGGGCTGGCGGACGTCAGCGACGTGTCCCATCAACTCCTCCCACGATCCGCTGTGGCAACTGCCGCAGTGGCACATGATGCGGAAATTGGTTGCTGAAACGTCGGGGGTTATCCCTTCGCCGCTCCTCCTTAAATACCGAGCGTGCTAACTGCGCAGGGCATCCCCCACTTCTCCCCTCACCCCGGGCTTTGCCTTTCCAAAACCAGCCTAGTCATGTCGTCCCCTAGCGATTCCACCGCCAGCGATGTCAGGGCCCCGGTGGGGAGCGAGAGGGAGGTCGAGGTGCCGGAGGCGGCACCTTCCGTATCTTGGAAATGCGGTCGCCCGAAAGGGAGCCGCAACAAGAGTACCTTGGAGGCCCTCGCGGCGAAGGCCACCGCCGCCGCTTCTTCCTCCGTCGCGCCCCAGGCAGCTAGAGCTTCCGGCGACGCGGGCGTCCCGGAGAAACGGAAGCCAGGCCATCCGAAGGGGAGTGGGAAGAAGACCGCTTCCGCGACGGCCGCTGCTCCCTCGTCGCCCCGCCGCCGCGGGCGGCCGCTGGGGAGCAAAAACAAGAAGGCCCCGGCCGTCTTCAGGGTTCCTGCCACTCCAGCGGGGCCCCGCGCGGCGGCCCCTCCTCAGATAGGCCCGTCGCGGCCCTGGCTGGAGAAACCGGCGCTCCAGCCGCCGACCTACATTTCGGCCCAGGGGTGGTCCACCTGCATCATTCCTGCGCTCGCCGGGTCTCGGGATCTCCTCCGCCTTCCGTCCCAGTTCATGGACTCGATGGAAGGCCAGGAGATGGCCTATGCCAAGCTGCGGGAATGCAGCGGCGGCCAACCCTCATACCACGTCGAAGTTTACTACGACGGCCAGGGGGTGTGCTACTTCCGCGATGGATGGTCGAAGTTCTTCCTCGACTACGGCGCGCATGAGGGCTGGTTCATCGTCCTCACCCGTCATGACGGGAAGAAGGCGTGCACCGTGTGCTTCTTCGACGCCACCCTCTCCGCCCGCACTTACGCCCCCCAGCCGTGAAGGATGGGGGCTCCATCGGCCTCCCGCATGGGCTTCTCCGAGATGAAGTCTATGCGGCGCTCGCGCCAGGCCGAAGAAGGCGAGAATCTCCCGGGTGGGGGATTCTTGGCGCCCTTAGGGTGGTAGTTTAGGGGACTTTTGTAACCACCAGACTTAATGAACTCTTCTAATTTCGTGCGAATCTTCGCTTGCTCTTCTTCGTTTGCCGCGTGAATGTCTTTCTTCATTGTGTGCTTTGGCCATTGCGCAGACGTCTTCTGCTTGATACCGTTGCGATGCAATGGTTCTTCTATTAACGAAATCGCTGTCGCGCGAATCCGTAGGTAGGGACTACGATAGTCACTGGCCTGCGCAGATGCTTCGGGCGGGGCTCCTCCGGCTTCGACGCAGAGGGAACGGTGCTCCTGCTAGCCGGCTCTGGGGAGCGCGGGCTAGCTCCGGCTCCAGCGCGGATGGACCGGCGCTTCCGCTGGCCGGCTCCAGGAAGAAGGGGCTAGCTCCGGCTCCAGCGCGAACAGAGCAGAAACTGCCTCTTGTACCGGCTCTACCCATTGCTTTGCGAGTGTTAGGTTTCGATTTCGCTGCTCGTTTACCGATTGTGTCGCAGCGCCAGCTGATCGGACAGCCGGCGAGGTACTGGAGCCGGCCTGTTTCTGAGGGCCAATTCCCTTTCCCCCTAGCCCCCGAGTTTTGGGGTAGCTGGACTAACAGCTAGCTCGAAACTAATTTTTCGCGAATGATGCCAACGCCAAGCGAGGTAGCTCTAGCTTTGAACCTCTTGGGCGTGGCTTCTCAACCCCCACATCAAGGACTGTGACTATCAGCTACTCGCTGGCTTTGCGTTCGCCTGGTTCCCTCAACCTTTTCCTTAATCTTCCCACCCTTCGGCCCTTCTACCCCCAACCGGCAGCCTGGTGCCGGTTGGTCTCCCTTGGGCCGGCAGCCGAATGCCGGCCTAGGGTGGGAGCGTGCCGCGGAGTGAGAAGTAGTACTTCGGTCTATCGGGCCCCCAACTCGTGCTAGCCAACGGTTAGTTAACAGACATTGTCCTTAATGCCTGGTTGAGCGATTTTTCTACCGTTTGCGGTTCTGCTCTGCGGCTTTCCCTCGTATGTGGCCTGCCGGCTCCTATCCGTCTGGCTACGCGGAGCCGGAAGGTGGAAGTTGGGCTCGAGACCTTCTTCATACGCGGTACTCATCCGGCTGGCGAGGGATCGATCGTTTTCGGGGCTGCCGGCTGTGGCTCGGTGCCTGGAGCTGGCTGCCGGTCAAGTGAATAACGCAGGAAGCAAAACATACACGACGTGTTTTCCCCGGAGCCGGCCGTAACTAGCCGCTCCGTTTACCTTTATTCATTGACTCGTCTTTCGAGGTACAAGCTTTTGCCTTAACAGAAGAAAGGTCTTAGGAGACTGACATTCCAGGGACGCTCGGTCTTCTTGTCAGAGTTGTCTACCTTGTTCTTTCTGGGCTCTTGTGCGTCGATAAGGTAATATGCCCCATTGCCCAACACCCGGCTGACAATGAACGGTCCCTCCCAGGGAGGAGACAGCTTATGCATGCCCTTAGTGCTTTGGACCAGCCGAAGTACGAGATCTCCTTCGCGAAACGCGAGCGGGCGAATTTTCTGGCTGTGGTATCGTCGCAGCTGCTGCTGGTAGAGCGCTGATCTGGCCAGGGCCTGTTCTCGTGCCTCCTCGAGGAGGTCGACACCATCCTCACGAGCTTCTTTTGCTTGCTTCTCTGTGTATTGAACAATTCTGGGCGCGTCGAACTCAATGTCCGTGGGCAACACCGCTTCCGCTCCATAGACTAGGAAGAAAGGTGTGAGGCCAACGGAACGGTTTGGAGTGGTGCTCAGGCTCCAGAGTACGGATGGTAGCTCCTCAACCCAACAGCCGGCTGAACGCTCGAGCGGCTCGACCAGTCTTGGTTTGATGCCAGCCAGGATCAGCCCATTCGCCTTCTCTACTTGCCCATTTGATTGAGGGTGCGCCACTGATGCCAAGTCCAACCGGATGCCTTTCTGGCCACATTAATCAGCAAAGACTCCCTTTGCAAATTTTGTCCCGTTGTCAGTGATGATGCTGTGGGGAACCCCGTATCTCGTGATGATCTCGTTGAAGAACTTGATCGTGGACGAGCCGTCGAGTTTCTTAATTGGCCTAGCTTCGATCCACTTGGTGAACTTGTCCACAGCAACCAGCAGATGTGTCAAGCCCCCGGGTGCGGTTTTCAATGGCCCTACCATGTCCAGGCCCCAGATAGCAAACGGCCAGGTGAGCGGGATGGTCTTGAGGGCTGCCGCTGGAGTGTTTCTGTGCTTGGAGAAGCGCTGGCAGCCGTTGCACTTCTTCACCAGCTGCTCTGCATTTTGCTTGGCCATTGGCCAGTAGAAACCGTGACGGAAGGCCTTGGCCACCAAAGCTCTGGAAGATGCGTGATGTCCGCATTCCTCTTGGTGTATCTCTCTTAGCAGCTCCATCCCTTCTTCATGCTCGATGCACTTCTGGAAGATGCCTGACACGCTGTGCTTGTACAGCTCGCTGTTGATGATGGTGTATGCCCCAGCTCGACGTTGAATTCGCCTGGCCTCTGATTTGTCTTGCGGCAAGTCTCCAGTGATGAGGTAGTTGGAGAATGGCTCCGCCCAGGAAGGTATCTCCTGTATGTGGAAGACACTGGCGACCAGAGGATCGGCAGCCCCCGGGTCCGCCGTCGTGCTGGCTTCATCTGATTGTTCGGCTGGAGGAGCGGGCGTGGAGCCGGCAGTCCCCTTGTCATTCGTCGAGCCGGCCGCGCTGGGCTGGCTGGCTGCCTCCTTCAGCCCCGAGACGGCAGCCCCCGAGTTCGGTGGCGGTACCTGAGCCGGGGCTGGGTCTCCGGGCACGTAGATGGATATGGATTCCGGCGAAGGTTTGATTGACGGCTTGTGGATGATCTCCAGGGACACCCCAGCCGGGATATCCTGCTTAGTGGAACCGATCTTGGACAGCCGGTCTGCTTCCTCGTTGTTTGCTCTGGGGACATGGTGGAACTCGCAGCCCTCGAAGAATCCGCTGAGCTGCTGCACGTAGAAGCGATAAGAGGCCATGTTGGCGTCCTTGGCATCCCAATCCCCTGAGACCTGGTGCGTTACCAGGTCAGAGTCTCTGAAGCAGAGGATCCTCCTGATGCCGATCTGCTTGGCCATCTTGAGATCATGTACCAGGGCCTCGTACTCGGCGACGTTGTTTGACGCACGAAAATGCATCTGCAGCACGTATTGCAACTTGTCTCCCTTGGGAGAGGTGAGGACGACGCCGGCTCCCAAGCCCGCGAGCAGCTTGGATCCATCGAAGTGCATGCGCCAATGGGTGGAGTCCGGAGCCGGCGGCAAGTACTGGTGCTCTCCCCAGTCAGCGAAGAAATCCGCTATGATCTGCGACTTGATCGTCGTCCTGGGCTTGTACTGAATGGTATGAGCTGCGAGCTCAATCGCCCATTTGGCCACCCTTCCCGACGTGTCTTTGCATCCGATGATCTCCGAGAGCGGAGTGGTGCTCACCACCGTGATTGGGTGCTCCTCGAAGTAGTGCTTCAGCTTCTTTGCCGCCATGTACACGCCGTACGCGACCTTTTGGTAGTGCGGATAGTTTTGCTTGGAGAGAGTGAGCACCTCACTCAGGTAGTACACCGGGCGCTGAACCGGCAGCTCTTTGCCTTCCTCGGTGCGCTCCACCACGATCACGACACTGATAACGCGTGGGGTTGCTGCGATGTAGAGCAGCATTGGCTCTCGCGGAGCCGGCGCAGCCAAGATTGGCGCGGTCGACAAGGCTCGCTTGAGGTCGTTGAAGGCGTCGTCAGTGCACTGGGACCAAACAAAATGGTCTGTCTTCTTCATCAGCTGATACAGCGGCATGGCCTTTTCCCCGAGCCGGCTGACGAACCGGCTAAGCGAGGCCAAGCATCCAGCAAACTTCTGCACATCTCTGAGCTGTGTGGGCTTCTCTAGGGTCTCGATGGCTTTTATCTTCGAGGGGTTAGCCTCGATCCCTCGCTGGGAAACGATATAGCCTAGGAGCTGTCCAGCCGGCACACCAAAGGTGCACTTCTCGGGGTTGAGCTTCATGCGATAGCGCCGCAGGTTGGCGAAGGTCTCCTTGAGGTCGTCCAGGAGCGTGCCGCTCTGCTTGGTCTTCACCACCACGTCGTCCACATAGGCGTGCACGTTCCTCCCAATCTGCCCTTGCAGGCATCGCTGCATGGTCCGCTGGTAAGTGGCTCCAGCGTTCTTCAGGCCGAACGGCATGGTAACGTAGCAGTAGGCCCCATATGGGGTGATGAAGGAGGTCTTGATCTGATCCGGCTGGAAGAGCGGGATCTGGTGGTAACCTGAATAGGCGTCCAAGAAGGACAGCAGGTCACAGCCGGCTGTGGAATCGATCACCTGGTCAATCCGTGGCAGTGCGAAAGGATCCTTGGGGCAGGCCTTGTTGAGGCTGGTGTAGTCGATACACATTCGCTAAGTGTTATTCTTCTTCAGAACAAAGACTGGGTTCGCAAGCCAGTCAGGGTAAAACACCTCCATGATAAAGCCGGCTGCAAGGAGCCGGGCAATCTCCTCGCCAATAGCTTTCCTCTTCTCTTCTGCAAACCGTCGCAGCGGCTGCTTGATCGGCTTGGCGTCCGGCCGGACGTTGAGTGCATGCTCAGCCAGCTCCCTCGGCACACCAGGCATATCCTTTGGTGACCATGCAAAGATGTCCCGATTCTCACAGAGGAAGCTGGTGAGCTCGCTTTCCTATTTGGCAGACAAGCCGGTGCCGATGATGACGTACTTGGAGGGGTCGCTCTCGTCCAGCAGGATCTTCTTGGTGACGTTGGCCGGCTTGAATTGCTCCACCGGCGACTGGTGAACCGGCACATCTTGCTGAGTTAACTCCACGCGATGTAGAAGCTGCCTCTTTTCCTCAGCGACAACCAGCGCCTCGGCCAGCTGCGAGCTCTCCTTTGCGCAGGCCAAGGACTTCTTGAAGCTTCCCGAGACTGTGATTACGCCTCTGGGCCCTGGGAGCTTCATCTTCAGATAGGCGTAATGCGGGACGGCCATAAACTTGGCCAGGGCCGGTCGGCCTAGCAGCGCGTGGTAGGGACTGCTGATGTCCACCACCTCGAACCAGATGGGCTCGCGGAGGCTATTCCCTTTCTTTCCGAAGAGAACCTCCAGCTGCACCTTGCCCAAAGGGGTGCAAGAATGCCCAGGCACGATGCCATGGAAGGTGAGCCAGCTAGGCTTCAGCTGAGCAAGCGGGATGCCCAACTTCTCCAGAGAGCTTTGGTAAAGAAGGTTAATACTACTACCGCCATCGATGAGGACGCGGGAGAACCGACACATGTGCGTATCAGAACACACAACAGGGTCCACGACCAGAGCGTATTCCCCTGGGCTGGGCATCAGGCTCGGATGGTCCTCGCGCCCCCAGGTAATGGCCGCCTCGGACCAATGCATGAATTGGGGTTCTGCAGGCATCACAGCGTTCACCTCTGCCTCATGCCAAAGGTCGTTCCTTTTATCCTTGCTGGGGGTAGTGAAGATGTGATATTGCTCCACATCCGTCGGGAAGTCATCATCTTGATCCGGCTCGCCTCCAGCCGGGTCGCGCTGTTGGTCCTCCGGACCTTCAGCCGGTTGCGCTTGCGACGTACCAGGGATCTGCCGAGCGCGCTGCTCCAGCTCTCTCATGAAACGGCACTGACGCGTGGAGTGGGTCGCTTCCCTGCCCGGGGAGGTGTGAAATTTACACGGCTGATCAAGTGCATCATCGAGGGTGTACTTGCCCTCTTTGCGCCCATGACCGCTGCTTGCAGCCCTCGGGCCTCCTTGGTCAGAAGCCGCTCGCTTTGAGCTAGCAGATCCCCTAGAGGGCGTCTTGACATGGTCAAGCCACAGGTGGATGTGCAGCGCCGACGGGTGAGCCAGGGACTCCGACCCTGGCGCTGACTCTGGGATTGAGCATGGCATGCATGCTCCGCCGCCTTGCTGGGCGCGGCGGCCTTGGGCGTTGCCGCTCGGAGCACGGCCGCCCTGTCCACGCCCTCCACGGCCTCGGCTTGCCGATGGCGACCGCTGGATCTGGCCGGGGACAACAGTGGCGAAGCCGCGGCGCAGGTCACGGGTGAGCTCGGTCGGTGCGTCTCCATGTACGTCGTAGAACTCGCTGAGCGTGGTGCTTGCGTGGCACCGGTCAGCCTCGCGCTCTGCCATCTTGCCAAGGAGAATGAGGCGCGTCCGCTCCAGGGCCTCGGCGACCCGGGCGGGATCGATGACACGGCCGAGGAGAGCGCGCAGGTCCACCACAGAGACATCCGGGGCGTCCCGCTCTGGGAGTGAAGCGTCTTGCTCCTGTGGAGGTGGGCGTTCGAGCGACGGGCGCGCGGGGCGCGGTGAGTCGCCGCCCTCATCCTCTCCCAGGGCCATCACCTCGACCAAAGTGCCAAGATTGCTGCTTTCACCGTAGCTCGAGCCTCCATCGCAGGGACAGTCGAAGACGTCGGTGACCTCCTCCGGGAAAGGCTTGGCGACGTAGAAGCGGTGGCTGCCGACGTCGAGGAAGGAGCTGCTGTTGCCGAAGCCGTTCTCGAAGTAGGCCAAGTTGTCGTCGACGCAGTCGAAGGTGCCGAACCTCCAGACGAGGCCGGAGGCGACCTTCTCGCCGGAGGGTCCCGGCCGGAACTTGACTCCGCTCGCCACCGCGCTTTGCCCCATGGTGGGCGCCAACTGTCGTGGGAATTTGGAGACAGTAGCCATGGGGAGGCTTAACGGAGGGGCTCGACGTTGGTGACGATGGGTCCGGCTTGGGATTGTGCCTACTGAGACACCTCAGTTTACCCTGGTTCAGGGCCCTCCCGGTTGGAGGTAAACCCCTACTTCCTGCCTGCTTCGTATTGATTGGATTGTAGCGATTACAGTGCTCCTCGAGCTGTTCGGGCTAGAGGAGGAAGAAAAAGATCCGATCTCCCTACGCTAAGGGTCCAGGCCCCCTTATATAGGCGGGGGCCTGGTTACAGGTTTTGGTAACGCTTCGGCCGGCAGCTGGCTCCTCGGTGGCGGCGTCCTTGGTGTCATCCTCTGACCCTGCTCTGACAGTGGCACTTTATAAAGTGCCTTTCCCCTGGGCCGGTATCTGGTGGGCATATCCCTTCTCCTTTGCCTCGGATCCCGTCGTGGGGAAGGGTCTTCGATCGCTTATTGGCTGGACGTGGTCGTGGCGCTCATCACTCCTGTCCTGCGCTCCTGCCGCTCTTGTCAGGGCCATCCTTCTTTTGACCAGACAACCGTTGAGAGGCTTCGTCTTCATCGTCCGGCTCCAACTCTCCTCCGCGGAGTCGCCAGCCAGTTGCTGGTGCAGCCAGCCCTTCGAGTGGAGCCGGTCTTCTCATGCTGAGACCGTGGGGACTCCTGGGATGCCAGCCGGCATACTGCCTGGCCCGTGGTGCGCCCCCTAAGTCATCCCCACGACATCGAGATATACGGCGAACGGTAGCTGAGTGTCCGTTGACATGCGAACGAGAGAAGATACAGCTGACTTTCCCGTCCTATTCCAGATCTCTTGGAAGACACGGTTTTTACGGCACAAGAATAACTGTGGCATTGGTAGTTAATCCTAGGTTTGCTTTCCCATGCAAGTGGAACCTCCACCACCACAATCTTACCGTGGTTCCACTTGCTAGCCTTCCTAGGTTATCACCACTGGTCGATAACCCATAGTCATATTACTTATGAAAATAGATTTTACATCCTTTTGAAATGTTAGTGTTTGAAGTTAAGACTTTGTAAGAAGTTTCAAAATCAGTGCATTCAAAAGATATGAGCAAGATAAACTTGCCTTGTGACTGAAAGTTAATGGAGTCGGATACTTGGCGATGCTCCTGATCTCCTTGTTCTACAGAAATCCAAGCATTGTCCGGCGAGGACAATGTTTCAAGAAATAGTTGGATGCTATGCACAATGATATGCTATGCATGGTGATTTATGAACTAGGCTTTCTTATTTGTGTGTTTTACCCACTTTCTAGGGTTTAAAGGTTTTCTAAAAACACAAATTGTATTTGTGTGTTTTACCCACTTTTGAAGTGTTGAGACAATTAAGTAAAGGTTTGAAATTAAGATTTAAGGTATAAAACTTTGATTGAGTTATTTGAAAAGAAAAATATTTTAATTTTTGAAGAAGAAATTCAATTTTGATATTATAGATAATAATTAAGATTTTTGAAAATAGAATTTAAAAGCTTTAAAAATATGTTTAAAAGAATAATTCAGAGGATTGAATCTATTTTAATGTTTATTTCATTAAAGAATAAGAGAGTATTTTATTAAGGTTATTTGAATCTTTTTGATTTTTGGTTTGAATTCAAAAAGGAAAAATATTTGAATTTAAATTTGTGGTTTTGGTTCAAAATAATTTGCTAGGGCCTGTTTGGCCCAAATGGCCTGCTAGCCCAACCGGCTTGCTGGCCCATCCGGCCCACCCGGCTTGGCTAAGCCAACCGGCTCGGGTCTGGGTCGGTCAAACTGACCCAGCGCAGCCCCATTCGCCCCCTCTCTCTCTCTCTCTCTCTCGTCGTCCCTCTGGCGATCTGGTTCATCGCCGCCATCGCCTGGCCACTCCGGCCATCTCCAGTGGCCATCGTCGTTGCCACCTTGGGCGAATCACTCGCCACTGCACCCTCTACCAGCTCCACCAAGTGGTTTCGCCGGCCGCTTCCTACCTGAGGAGATCGGATTGGTCCTCCCCCCAGGATCTGTCGCCGCTGAGCACCCCTGCTGCGGTACCTCACCGAGCTGAAGCTTGCTGAGCTAGCTCTGGTGCTTGGGCTTGGTGTGAGCTCGCCGGTGCATCTTGGTGAAGACCTCCCCAGGCAGCCTTTGGCTGGCCGCGCAGGCACTGCCCTGCCATGCCACCCAGACGAGCACCTGGGCGTCTGGTGAGCTTCCTCTTCCCTCTCTACCCTCTGCTCTTCTTACTGGCCATGGTCTTTGACCATACTGGTCAAGACCAGTGAGCCAAGCTCACAAAGCTTACTCTGTGATGCTGCTATTGGATGTATGGTTGATTCAGTTAACTGTGATTTCGATTCAGTGATGTTATGCTTGATTGGTGATGGTCTGTTGTATCCTTTGTTTTGTCAAAGAATTCTTTGACAGAGAAGTTATGCTGAATCTTGCCTTGTTGCAAGGTTCAGTTAACACCTGTAGCTTGCTAAGTCACTACTTGATTCATATGATGCCATGCTTCCAGAGTTGTTTGTGTAAATCTCTGAATTTCTAGATTCAGTTAAGTGCTAAACTTGATCAGGTGGTGTTGATGTTGAGTTGTTAGCTCTTCTGTCAGGGTTTTGGCAATGACAAGAATGCTGGGATGAATCTTGCAATATTTGCAAGGATTCAATTATCTGTTGATAAATATATTGATGATTCCTAGCTAAAGTGCATAGGAAAATGATTTTAATTTTGTTTCCCTAATTCTAGATGGGATGTGGTGATGCTCTGTTAGTAGAGATTCAGTTAGTTTAACTGAATTCCTTCACATACTTTTGCTACCCATGCTTGTTGATTCCTAGTAGCAACCTTGGAAGATGATACCCTGATTTCCTCTCCAGTGGCTCTCAAACAAAATAATTGTGTTGTGTTTGAGGTGTATGACACTTTGTTCATGTGCCCAGCAACACTATCTTGAGCTAGTTAACTACTGGTGAAACTTACCTTGTTACACAGGCCTGTGATGCTGGTCTGAGGCCACTCACACACTTGTGAGATGATTTGTTTGCTTGTTTAGCCAGAGTGTTGTGGTTTATTTGTGATATGGATCTGGTTGTGTGACTGAGGTGCATATCCTATTGGATATGTGCCCAGCACAACCAGTTCATGTGCAAGCTCTACTCTTGCTAAGCTAAACTTGCCAGTGAAGTGTCAAACTAAGGCTATTAATTTGATTCAAGCATTTTAGCTTTGTAAAAGAACTCCCAGTGATGTACTGAGCAAAGCATCACTTTGCTAGTCTGAGGGAAATGCCTCAAGACCCAACCATGCATGCACTTTGATTTATTTAGCAAGCAACTGCTGGCATTCAGTGCAGAATACCAACCTGTGGTTGAATAAATGATGTTGGGGTCTTGATGCTAATCTTCTACTGTTTGCTGGTGAGTTGTGGCTTGCTCCTAGCTTGCCCTTCTCCTCCTCGTTCGACTCCTACCTGCCTTCTCCTCCTGGTAAGCTTTTGGTGCCTGTCCTTCTCCTCCTGGTAAGCTTCTGGTCCACCTTGCCACCTTCTTCAGCTTCCAGGGATTCAATCCCTTGGTTTGTTTGTTGGATGATTGGTGGTGCTGTGAAAGAACTATGTGTTCTTTGTGTGTCGAATGTGAGCTGCTCTCCTAGTGAAGCTCATCTAGCCGGCAGCTAGTTTGTTCAGCTGCTGTGGTGCTGCCAGCACCACCTTCCTGGTTCTGTGACTAAGCTCCTTGTGAGCTGCTTGTCACCATGGCTTGATCTGATCCTATTCTGGCCGTGTTGTGCATTTGCTTGGTACCCAGTGGCTTTGTACCCAAGTTATGAGAACAGATACTAAACTTGGTCCAAAACTCGATGATGCAATTGGTAATATAATTACCAAAGTCTGAGAGTACTAATCCTAACAAATTAACTTCTTCCCTTATTTGTTTATGTTTCTTTTGCAGGTTAAATGATCAAGATGGAGATCATGAAGAGTATTGTAGTTTAGTTTAGAGTTAGGTTACTTTTTATTTTTCCATAATGTAATCTTCTTTGTATTTATTATTATGCAAGAACATTGTATTGATGTATAATATCAATAAAGTAATAATTCACTTTGTCTTATATTCTATTTTAGTTCTGTTATTCAATTAATGCATATTTGAATTATATCTTGATTAATTATTAAATACTCCAATTTGAAATAAATCAATAATCAATTTTAAATTCCAACAACACTTAAACATCAACTTCAAGAGATCCTAGCAAACCTTTAACAATCAAAACACCACTACTCTAAGGATGCTTTGAAAGAAGTTTGCTCACCCAGGTTTGTTTTTAATTTCCGAAAAATTTACTCAGATTTTAGATGCATGAATGCACAAAGGTCCTAAATCTACCCTTCGATTTGTCCTAAATGCTGGGATATTACAGTCTTCCCCTCTTATCAGAACTTCATCCCGAAGTTAATACTTTGTGTACCTGAAGAGTTGTGGATATGCTTGTCTCAAATCCTCTTCTTTCTCCCAAGTTGCTTCCCTTTCGGAGTGATGATTCCATTGTACTTTACAGAATTTAATTGCACGGTTTCGAAGCCTCTTCCAGTTCTCCTCTAAGATCTTTATTGGCTTCTCTTCATAAGTCAAGTCTGCTTGAAGATCCAGGCCTTCATGTGTAACAGAATCTTCCGGTGCTTTCAAACACTTCCGAAGTTGAGAAACATGGAAGACATTGTGCACTTGCTTCAATTTCGCTGGAAGTTCTAATTCAAAAGCAACATTTCGATTTTGACTCAGAATCTTGAATGGTCCAATGTATCTTGGGCTTAACTTCCCCTTAATACCGAACCTCTTGACTCTTTTCATAGGAATAACCTTTAGATAGACCAAATCCCCCACTTTGGGTTCCCATGTCCGCCTCTTTTGATATGCATAACTCTTTTGCCGACTCTGGGCTATCTTCAAACGGTCACGGATAGTATCAATGATACCTTGCTTCTCTTGGATGAAATCAGTTTCAAATTCATGGTTGCCTCCAGGCTCAAACCAACATATTGGAGATCTGCACTTACGACCATATAATACCTCAAATGGTGCTGCTTTCAAGCTGCTTTGGTAGCTGTTGTTGTTAGAAAATTCTGCTAATGGTAAGTGCTCATCCCATGAACCTCCAAAATCAAGAGCACATGCACGCAGCATGTCCTCCAAGATCTGATTTGTTCTTTCTGTTTGCCCTCCAGTTTGAGGATGATATGCAGTGCTGAAATCCAATTGTGATCCCAGTGCTGCATGAAGATTTCCCCAAAATGTTGATGTGAACACTGACCCTCTATCCGAGACGATTTTCTTGGGCACTCCATGCTTACTGACTATTTCTCTCACATAAATCTCTACCAAATTTTCTGCACTATCTTTCTGATTCACAGCCAAGAAATGTGCACTTTTGGTGAGTCGATCAACGATCACCCAAATCATATCCTTGTGCCTCTTGGTTAAAGGTAAACCGGTAATAAAATCCATTCCGATTTCCTCCCATTTCCACTTCGGAATGTCCAAAGGTTGAAGTAACCCTGCTGGACTTTGGTGTTCTGCTTTAACTCTTTGACATGTGTGACATTCAACCACATACTTGGCTATGTCTCGCTTCATGTTATTCCACCAAAACAACTCCTTGAGATCCATGTACATCTTCGTACTTCATGGATGAATGGAGTACGGTGTCTCATGGGCTTCTTTGAGAATCAGTCCTTTGATCTCTGATAAATCTGGCACACAGATTCTGTTTTGAAACCAGAGTGAATTGAAATCACCAAGACGGAATTCAGATGGTCTACCCTCTTCAATCCTACGAATTTCTTCAGCGATGAAAGGATCTTCATCTTGCCTTCTGAATATAGTGTATTTCAAGTCACTTTGTCTTTCCTCCATCACTCTCATAGTGTGAATACTCCCCAAAGATTTGACCTCTAGACATTGTATATCAAGTCTTTCCAGGTCCTTAAGCAATTCTTCCGGAAGTTCTCTGTTCATCAACTGTTTTTCTGTACTCTTCTAGCTTAATGCATCGGCTACCACATTAGCCTTTCCAGGGGTGTAATTGATAGTAAGATCATAATCCTTGATCAACTCTAACCATCTTTTCTGCCTCATGTTCAACTCCTTCTGAGTAAAGAAGTATTTGAGACTCTTGTGATCGGTGTAAAGCTCACATTTGGCTCCATAGAGAAACTGCCTCCATTGCTTGAGAGCAAACACAACTGCTGCTAATTCAAGGTCATGTGTTGGATAATTGACTTCATGAGGCTTGAGTTGTCTTGATCCATAAGCAATTACCTTTCGGTCTTGCATCAGAACACAGCCCAATCCATTCTTAAATGCATCGCAGTAAACTGTATAATCCTTTCCAGATTCTGGTAATGCTAAGATAGGTGCGGTTGTGAGATTCTTTTTCAGCTCTTGAAAGCTTTCTTCACATTTTTCAGACCATTCGAATGGAGTGTTTTTCCTTAACAATTTTGTCATCGGTCCCGCTATCTTTGAGAATCCTTCAATGAATCTCCGATAGTATCCGGCCATTCCTAGAAAACCCCTTACTTCCTTCACATTGGTTGGTGCTTGCCAATCCAATACAGACTGAACTTTGCTTGGATTCACGGCAATCCCCTCTTTGCTGATAACATGTCCAAGGAATTCTACTTAATCCAGCCAAAATTCACACTTACTGAATTTAGCATACAGCTGATGTTCCCTTAACACTTGCAATGCTATTCTGAGATGTTTAGCATGATCCTCTTTGTTCTTGGAGTAAATCAGGATGTCATCAATAAACACTATCACAAACTTGTCCAAGTATGGCATGAAAATCTTGTTCATCAAGTTCATGAAAATTGCCGGAGCATTGGTCAAACCAAAAGGAACGACTAAGTATTCATGATGACCATACCTTGATACAAATGCAGTCTTGGGTACATCTTCTGGCTTGATTTTGATTTGATGATAACCAGATCTCAAATCAATCTTCGAAAAGACCCCAGCTCCATGAACTTGATCAAACAGATCTTGAATTCTTGGCAAAGGGTACTTGTTCTTGATTGTGACATTGTTCAGATTCCTGAAATCCCCACACATTCTTCTGCCTCCATCTCTTTTATCAACGAATATGACTGGCGAACCCCAAGGTGATATGCTTTCTTAGATGAATCCCTTACTTTCTAGCTCATCTAGCTACTCTTTCAGTTCTTTCAACTCTTTAGGACCCATTTTATAGGGTGCTTGTGAAATTGGTGATGTACCTGGCTTCAAATCAATAGTGAATTCAATTTCCCAATCCGGTGGCATTCCTGGTAATTCTTGGGGAAATACATCCATGAACTCATTAACCACTGGAATATCTTCTAATTTAGTCTCTTTCAATGAATTGAGTTGAATCCCAATCTCCACATGGGTATGCTTATCTGCTTGATAGGTAATCCTTCCACCTCCCGGCTTCTGGATTGACACAGTCTTCTCTTCACAATCAATATTTCCTCCATGATCGGACATCCAGTCCATACCCAGAACAACTTCAATTCTTTTAATGGAAGAACATAGAGATCGGCAAAGTAAGGACAGTCGCAGATCGTAATGACCTGGTCTAGTTTGAATTGGGATACTAAAAGTTTACCCCCGACCGTCACAACATTCATAGGATGTGCTATCGCCTGACACCTTAACCCATATTTTTTGACAAAATCTTTGGAAATGAATGATGTAGTGGCACCGGTATCGAAAAGAACTTTACCGGGATGAGTAAGGATGCTGAGCGTACCTACGACTGCCGTTTCTGAATTGTTCGCTTCCTCCAAAGATGTGCAATTTAACCTCCCAATATTCTGGCCTCTTTTTCTGTTCCTATTCTTGCTGCTACTGCCACCTCCAGTTGTAGGTCATCCACCTCCTCCAGACATTCCTCCACGGTTATCCGGCCATCCACCAGCGGGTTTATTCGGGCAGTCTGGACGGATATGCCCCTCTTTTCTGTAGGCGTGACATAAAATCCTTGGCTTCATACATTCCCCCTTGAAATGTCCCAGAAGTCCATAGTTATGACAGATGACCTAACCTCTTGGTGTGAACGGCTTCCTATTCAGTGGAACTCCTCCTGTCCTAACTCTGGGTTTGAAACTCAGGTTTGGAGTATTTCGGGTTGGTTGCACCCTCTTGGCCTCTGTTTTGGCCCTCTTCATTCGGCTCATCTGAACCAACTTATAATCATTCTCCCAAGTGATAGTTGTATCCATCAATTCTTGGAAGTTACGCGGCTTAGTCAACTTCATCTGCATTGCCGCGTATGGATCCAGTCCCCTGAGAAATCTTTTCACCCTCTTGCTGTCCGTACTCACCTCGTCACTAGCGTAACGAGATGGTCTAGTGAACTCCTTGATGTATGCCATCATTGTTGCACTCCCCTATGTTAGGTCTTCAAACTCCCTCCTTTTGAGCTCAACCACACTTTCTGGCATATGAAAGGTACGGAATTTTTCTTTGAACTCTTCCCAAGAGAATACCTTCTCCGGAAGTTGGAGTGTCACTTTGTTGTCCCACCATGCTGCGGCTGGTCCGGATAGAAGGTGTACAGCATAACAAACCTTCTCCTCGTCATTGGCTCCCACAGCCTTAAGTTTTCTCTCGGTATCCAGAAGCCAATCTTCCGCATCCATTGGTTCAACCGCGGAAGCAAAAGGAAGTGGTTTTGCATTGAGGAAGTCAGAAAGACTTACCCCTCTTGCCTTCGGAACTCTAACTGCTCCAACATGCCCCATAAGTTCTTGCATGAATTTGTTCTGTGTCTCTTACATGAACTACATATATTGCATAAAACTTTGCTCCGCCAAAGGCCTGAACGGTGGTGGTGGTAAATGAGCTTAATTTTCTTGATCAGCCTTTGCTTTGGCTTCCATTTCTGCCTGCTGATCATTCATTGCCTTTGCTTGAGTTTCTTGTGCCAAGCGTTGCTCCTCAGCATCGGCAGCTAAACCCGTATCCATAGCCCCTCTAGTCCTGTAACATAAAGCGAAGAACTCATAATTACACCATGCCCATGTTTTCTGAGCTTCACTTCATGCTCAGAACTAGTCACACAATGGAAAACTGAAATCCAAATCCAAATGGAAGATCGCAAGAAAACCAGATTATTAAGCACATATATACATCACATACAAGTCATCATACATGGTTCTTATTACAACACTTTCTCACCAAGGTGAGATACTCTCATAGATCGAGACTGGAAAGTACTACCGTCTCTCTTATTATTTCAACATACTACTAGCCCTAGCTGCATTCACAAATACAACTAAGCTTCGGTCTTGGTCTTGACATCTTGTCCTGGTTTCACGGCTCATAATACATACCCGGAGTCCACCCGTGATGGCGTGAAGTCCGGCGCACTGCCTCTGGAACAAACGGCCTCCCGCCCAGAACATAATCCGAGTCGGATGTGTCCATAGCTGAAGTATCGCTCAACACGAGTCCGTTCAATCCAAGGTAACTCTCGAAGTATACACTGGTCTCGTGAGCAGTCATAGTAGGAAAAGGCTCCGTCTCTCCATAACACACACTCTCTGTGCAGTAGGTGTGGTCAAAAGGTACATCCTGCTCCATAGGAGTCACAACTGGCTCCTGACTCTCAAACTGAACCTCCATCGGGTCCTCCTCCTCAACAGATACAACAGGAGTGACTACGGCATCGCCAACTCCTACTGCGTGATATGTCCCTCCATATGAGCTAGTGTACTGCTGGCCATCACCCAGCCAGTCAAACCTCCACCCATCAGAATTCTCAATAGGAAGCTCAGACTCCGAGACCCCCTTGAGACCCTGCTGCACCTCCATACTAGAAGTGATAACTGGGTAATGTATGGGCTCTGGAGTGGGTGAATACCTGGAAAGTCCAGGCTGTGCTGGGTAACTATGAGTTCCCCCAACCGGTGAGAAGTGAGATCCCTCCGACTCTTGCCTAGTCATCTGTGCTCGCTTCTGCCTCCTTTTAGTATTCGTAAGGTCTTCTAGCATCTCGGTCTTTTCTTCAACAATGACCTAGTGGGTGTTATACAGTGATCCCACCATCTTCCTATACCTATCAAGAAGTCTGGCTATAAACTTTGGCTTCTTCTTCACCAGAACATCATGATCCATTACCGGCTCATCCACCAGTGCGTCATGGGGAATAGCGGCAAAAGTAATGCCAACTAAATCCACTGCTCTACACTCTCTGATAGTAGCAAGAGCTCGAACTACCGCCTCGAGGTAAGCTGCAGTCTCGCCTCTACCTTCTCCAGAAGGCTGAACTGTACTAGGTACCAGTCCGTCAGGTAGCATAATAACCACACGGTACTTGACTGTAATCCCGTCATCCTTGTAATAATAAGTCTTAACAGGGATATCGGTGTTAAGTCCAAAAGCCCGTAGTAACGATCCTAACTGCTCAGTCAAGGTTCCCTCATAGTCTTCCAGAGTGTTCCTCTGTGACCAAACGGTACGTGCTGGAATTCTCGATGCCATAAAAGCTATTACAAGAATAAAGTATAGAATTAGTATGATGCATCATGATAAAGAATTGTAACACTAAAAGTATGACTAAGTTATTCCCAAGTGAATAACCATCATAGATTTAGAGAACTCTTTACCGTTGCTACTAGACTCCTACAGGTTCTATCCCTTTACTAGGTTTCCAACCTAAGGTCAAAGCAATTGCTCTGATACCAGCTGCGGTGACCCAGCATACCACTGCATGTTGTAGTATATAAGTCATTGATATAACACTTGCGGAACAAGCCTCCACAAATATCACATCCCTCAGAATGGTACAACAGAAACATTGCGGGCCCAATTACAAACTGATCCACATTTTATTATAGACCAAAGCATGATGATACCGAAATGCTGCTGATAAAGAGAACACCTCAAGTGCTTAGTGTTTACAACAACTTAAAAGCTCAAATAATTAAACAGGAGAAGAACTCAACAACTTATTCATATTCTACAGTTGCTCGGTTCCTCATCTACAGTACTACCCTATTAGTTAGTATTTCTTCACTCTAACTCTTCTCCGGAGGATGCTCCATAGCGAATGAAGTAGTCTATACCTTCGACGCCGCGAGAGAGATCTAGCTCCTCGTAGAAGATGTCCCGCTGGCCTTCAATTGCATTCAGAGTGGCTTCGTCGAGCTCTTCACAGTCTAGCAAGGGTTTAAGAGATTGGGGTGAGTAACGAGAGTTACCCAGCAAGTTTCTTTAGAAAGAAGTGGTGTGATATGCACTATCTACAGCCACAGACCCAAAAGAGTCGTAGGCCTATGCAAAGTTTTATCAAGGTTTTCTTGAAAGATTGCTTTTACTTTAGAAAACTATGCCCAACAGCCAACACCGGGTATTAGTGCCTTGAGAGCACCTTTCCTGCCGCGTTCGCAGCTCCTTCCCGGAACAAGGGGTAACATGTCACATCTTTTTACACTCTACAGAGGTGTGTCCTTCCAAAAGAGATCAAAGCCTTGCTGCACAACCGGGCATACATTCCCGTCCACACTTCCTTGGTGTGGGGCCCAGTCAGTGATCCAAGCCAATCACTGCCTTCTCCACACAACGCATGCCCACCTAATTCACGCAAGCAGATTGTGCCCCTAATATTCATCCCCAACGATGAAGTACCTAGGCGTCCCTTGCGGACCATCATAGACACCAGTGGCTGTGGGCACTAAGGGGTCCCACCCATGTGCACGTATTCTGTCGAGACATATGGCGAACGGTAGTTGAGTGTCCGTTGACATGCGAACGAGAGAAGATACAGCTGACTTTCCCATCCCATTCCAGATCTCTTGGAAGACACGGTTTTTACAGCACAAGAATAACTGTGCCATTGGTAGTTAATCCTAGGTTTGCTTTCCCGTGCAAGTGGAACCTCCACCACCACAATCTTACCATGGTTCCACCTGCCAGCCTTCCTAGGTTATCACGACTGGTCGATAACCCCTAGTCATATTACTTATGAAAATAGATTTTACATCCTTTTGAAATGTTAGTGTTTGAAGTTAAGACTTTGTAAGAAGTTTCAAAATCAGTGCATTCAAAAGATATGAGCAAGATAAACTTGCCTTGTGACTGAAAGGTAATGGAGTCCGATACTTGGCGATGCTCCTGATCTCCTTGTTCTACAGAAATCCAAGCATTGTCCGGTGAGGACAATGTTTCAAGAAATAGTTGGATGCTATGCACAATGATATGCTATGCATGGTGATTTATGAACTAGGCTTTCTTATTTGTGTGTTTTACCCACTTTCTAGGGTTTAAAGGTTTTCTAAAAACACAAATTGTATTTGTGTGTTTTACCCACTTTTGAAGTGTTGAGACAATTAAGTAAAGGTTTGAAATTAAGATTTAAGGTATAAAACTTTGATTGAGTTATTTGAAAAGAAAAAGGTTTTAATTTTTGAAGAAGAAATTCAATTTTGATATTATAGATAATAATTAAGATTTTTGAAAATAGAATTTAAAAGCTTTAAAAATATGTTTAAAAGAATAATTCAGAGATTTGAATCTATTTTAATGTTTATTTCATTAAAGAATAAGAGAGTATTTTATTAAGGTTATTTGAATCTTTTTGATTTTTGGTTTGAATTCAAAAAGGAAAAATATTTGAATTTAAATTTGTGGTTTTGGTTCAAAATAATTTGCCAGGGCCTATTTGGCCCAAATGGCCTGCTGGCCCAACCGGCTTGCTAGCCCATCCGGCCCACCCGGCTTGGCTTAGCCAACCAGCTCGGGTCTGGGTCGGTCAAACCGACCCAGCGCAGCCCCATTCGCCCCCTCTCTCTCTCTCTCACTCTCATCATCCCTCTGGCAATCTGGTTCGTCGCCGCCATCGCCTGGCCACTCCGGCCATCTCCAGTGGCCATCGTCGTTGCCACCTTGGGCGAATCACTCGCCACTGCACCCTCTACCAGCTCCACCAAGTGGTTTCGCCGGCCGCTTCCTACCTGAGGAGATCGGATTGGTCCTCCCCCCCAGGATCTGTCGCCGCTGAGCACCCCTGCCGCGGTACCTCACCGAGCTGAAGCTTGCTAAGCTAGCTCCGGTGCTTGGGCTTGGTGTGAGCTCGCCGGTGCATCTTGGTGAAGACCTCCCCAGGCAGCCTCAGGCTGGCCGCGCAGGCACTGCCCTGCCATGCCACCCAGACGAGCACCTGGGCGTCTGGTGAGCTTCCTCTTCCCTCTCTACCCTCTGCTCTTCTTACTAGCCATGGTCTTTGACCATACTGGTCAAGACCAGTGAGCCAAGCTCACAGAGCTTACTCTGTGATGCTGCTGTTGGATGTATGGTTGATTCAGTTAACTGTGATTTCGATTCAGTGATGTTATGCTTGATTGGTGATGGTCTGCTGTATCCTTTGTTCTGTCAGAGAATTCTTTGACAGAGAAGTTATGCTGAATCTTGCCTTGTTGCAAGGTTCAGTTAGCACCTGTAGCTTGCTAAGTCACTACTTGATTCATATGATGCCATGCTTCTAGAGTTGTTTGTGTAAATCTCTGAATTTCTAGATTCAGTTAAGTGCTAAACTTGATCAGGTGGTGTTGATGTTGAGCTGTTAGCTCTTCTGTCAGGGTTTTGGCAATGACAAGAATGCTGGGATGAATCTTGCAATATTTGCAAGGATTCAATTATCTGTTGATAAATATATTGATGATTCCTAGCTAAAGTGCATAGGAAAATGATTTGAATTTTGTTTCCCTAATTCTAGATGGGATGTGGTGATGCTCTGTTAGCAGAGATTCAGTTAGTTTAACTGAATTCCTTCACCTACTTTTGCTACCCATGCTTGTTGATTCCTAGTAGCAACCTTGGAAGATGATACCCTGATTTCCTCTCCAGTGGCTCTCAAACAAAATAATTGTGTTGTGTTTGAGGTGTATGACACTTTGGTCATGTGCCCAGCAACACTATCTTGAGCTAGTTAACTACTGGTGAAACTTACCTTGTTACACAGGCCTGTGATGCTGGTCTGAGGCCACTCACACACTTGTGAGATGATTTGTTTGCTTGTTTAGCCAGTGTGTTGTGGTTTATTTGTGATATGGATCTGGTTGTGTTACTGAGGTGCATATCCTATTGGATATGTGCCCAGCACAACCAGTTCATGTGCAAGCTCTACTCTTGCTAAGCTAAACTTGCCAGTGAAGTGTCAAACTGAGGCTATTAATTTGATTCAAGCATTTTGGCTTTGTAAAAGAACTCCCAGTGATGTACTGAGCAAAGCATCACTTTGCTAGTCTGAGGAAAATCCCTCAAGACCCAACCATGCATGCACTTTGATTTATTTAGCAAGCAACTGCTGGCATTCAGTGCAGAATACCAACCTATGGTTGAATAAATGATGTTGGGGTCTTGATGCTAATCTGCTACTGTTTGCTGGTGAGTTGTGGCTTGCTCCTAGCTTGCCCTTCTCCTCCTGGTTCAACTCCTGCCTGCCTTCTCCTCCTGGTAAGCTTTTGGTGCCTGTCCTTCTCCTCCTGGTAAGCTTCTGGTCCACCTTGCCACCTTCTTCAGCTTCTAGGGATTCAATCCCTTGGTTTGTTTGTTGGATGATTGGTGGTGCTATGAAAGAACTGTGTGTTCTTTGTGTGTCGAATGTGAGCTGCTCTCCTAGTGAAGCTCATCTAGCCGGCAGCTAGTTTGTTCAACTGTTGTGGTGCTGCCAGCACCACCTTCCTGGTTCTGTGACTAAGCTCCTTGTGAGCTGCTTGTCACCATGGCTTGATCTGATCCTATTCTGGCCGTGTTGTGCATTTGCTTGGTACCCAGTGGCTTTGTACCCAAGTTATGAGAACAGATACTAAACTTGGTCCAAAACTCGATGATGCAATTGGTAATATAATTACCAAAGTCTGAGAGTACTAATCCTAACAAATTAAGTTCTTCCCTTATTTGTTTATGTTTCTTTTACAGGTTAAATGATCAAGATGGAGATCATGAAGAGTATTGTAGTTTAGTTTAGAGTTAGGTTACTTTTTATTTTTCCATAATGTAATCTTCTTTGTATTTATTATTATGTAAGAACATTGTATTGATGTATAATATCAATAAAGTAATAATTCTCTTTGTTTTATATTCTATTTCAGTTCTATTATTCAATTAATGCATATTTGAATTATATCTTGATTAATTATTAAATACTCCAATTTGAAATAAATCAATAATAAATTTTAAATTCCAACAACACTTAAACATCAACTTCAAGAGATCCTAGCAAACCTTTAACAATCAAAACACCACTACTCTAAGGATGCTTTGAAAGAAGTTTGCTCACCCAGGTTTGTTTTTAATTTGCAAAAAATTTACTCAGATTTTAGATGCATGAATGCACAAAGGTCCTAAATCTATCCTTCGATTTGTCCTAAATGCTGGGATATTACAATTAACTTATGAAAATTATGCGAAAAATAAAAGTTTTCTGGCATTGGTACTTGATTTATCTTGAACATGTGTAGTCTCAGCTCTCTAGAGCTAACTTTTTCCAATCTTTATAAATCTGAATCCTAGCAAACTTGCTCTATTTCTTTGAACAAGCGTCAATGTTTTCTTGATTTTGTTATTTCTTAGTTGAACTTTGCTGAATCTCAATCACGCCTGTTTAAAAGATGGAATTGCTAAATCTAAGCTTCGTGATATTTTGCTAAATCTTAGTCATGCCATGGTTTAGGGATGGCAATTTTACCCATAGGGGTACTTTGCGGATATGGGGCATGTTTGGTTTGTGTCCCCAACTTACCCTACCAAAAAATTGGTCATACCAAATATCCTTTTGCATGTTTGGTTTGTTGTCAATTATTTGGCTGTTAATAGATCGTTTGATATCTTCTTCACTGATTCTTGCCAAAATTTTGGCAACCCATGGACGGCTAAATCCTGAGCCAAAAATTGGCTAGCCAATTTTGGTAAGGTTGCTTGTGGGCACAAACGGAACAGGCCATCGTACCTGCATGAGCGCACACTTTTCTCAGCGATTTTTTTTTAATATTGCGTTTTTTTCAGCTTTTCTAAAAGTAGCACTACGATCTTATATTTACTAATTGGAGGCACTGTACAAGGCACCACGTTAATCCTAGAGTTTACGTAATGTCATCCCTCGGATTAATCTATGATTTACTTGTGTCCGTTGGATGAATTATTAAACGCCGGATCCCATGACCCACGCAAGCGAGTCGTGCTCTACTTAGGGTGTGTTTGGTAGGTTGGCTCAACTGAGAGATTCCCACCTCATCCTAGAATTTCACACATATTGTTGTTTGGTAGGTCGGGTCGGGCCAACCGAGCAGTGCCCACTTCATACGAATAAGGGGCCTCAGCCAGGCTGAGTAGAGAAGCTAGAATCGAGCTTCGCTACCCAGCCAGGCCGGCTTCGCCCGAAATGCATCCTGCGCCGGGCCCAATCCCGCAGGGGTCGAAGAGCCCCGAGGCCATTTCTCCCCGTCCCCGAAATTCTTCACCTGCACGAAACCGCCGTCGGTCTTCGTCCCTCTTGCCACCGGACTCCGTCGTCGCCTCCTCGACGCCAATCTCCGTCGCCGCCGACCTTCCTGTCGAGGCTGGCCTCCGCCGGCAGCCCCTAGCCGAGCAAAACTCACCGCGCCGCCACGGGCTCACCTCGCCTCAGGATGGGATCTGGCGAGAAAGCCATGGCCAGCGCCGCCACGGGCCATCGCCGCCACGGGCCATCGCAGCCACGGGCTCCCCTCCCTGTCCCCTCTCATCCCCGCCATGGCCAGCGCCACCGCGGCTCGGGTAGCGCCGCGCGGGCTCGGGTAGCGCCGACGCGGGCTCGGCCAGCGCCGCCATGGCTCGCCTCGCGCCGCCATGGCCCGCCTCACACCTCCAGGAGCTCCCCAACGTAGTCCCCATCGACCTCCTCCACCCACAGCCCGCCGTGGCCATCGCCGGAGCTCCCTCGCCAGAGCAAATACTTACAGGGACCCGATCGCGTTTTATAGGGACCTGATCGCGTTATACATGGACCTGATCGCTTTTTATGTATTTATAGGGACCTGATCGCGTTTTATTTTGTGTACACAGATCTGATTGTGATTTATTTTTGTATATCAGGGGTCTTTGTGCAAAAAGTTAGACCTAACTCAGATCTCATCGTATACAAGCTAACAAACAACATCTGAGTACAGCATGGGTGAACACACACAACCTACCAAACACGTGACAAAATCTCAATGTAACTTGTATGAGGTGAGAATATCTCAGATGAGAAAGCTATTCTGTGATGACCCAGCCTACCAAACACACCCTTAGTCTCTCCCGGTTTTCATGGGAAACAAATAAAGTAACGAAAAACTGGGAGTCATCATCTCCTCCTGGCAGGCTTTGCGCTATGCCGCCCTCCTGCGTGGCCACCGCACGTCACGTGTGTATATGGTCTCCCCCGGCCGGCCGGACAGCGCCAATTACGCAGGACGTGCCGCCATGGCCGACGCCTACGAAGCTGAATGATGATAGTCTGACAGATACTGATTAATTAGTTTGAGTTGAGCGGAAGAGATCAGCGTCACCAGCATAGCTATTATGAACTGCGATCTGCTGGACATGGACTTTCGCTCTAACATGTGCGCTATATGTCCGGCCTAAAAAAGTACGTATACTATCTTTTCTCTACTCAGTTCTAATCTATTCTCTTCATCTATCCAGATCCTCCTTTCTCTTCATCGATCTAGACTCTCCCTATTTATTTTACTGTTGGGCAGTGCAAGCTTGACGTTCGATCAATTAATTACTAATTAAGCTTCCAAAGCTTCAATTCCTGCAGAAGTAAATTAATAAGAATACTCAACTACTACTATGTATGGCAATCAAGTTATAATACTGAACTATAATACAATCTAATTACATGCAATGCACAGATAAAAAGGGACATTCTTTCATAAAAAAGTTAGGGATGTACTATAATCCTTTTTTTTCTGCATGTCCTTCCTCTGTTGTTAGTATTCCATTGGCAATCTTATAATATAGATATACATGTTAAGAATTAAGTGTATGTATGCAAGACATGCCTAATCGTCCTAATTGTCTCATATATTAACTAATCATTGGCTTTTGTCCATTGTACTAAGAGGCCACTAATTCTTATTTTTGTTTTTTATTTTCATTTGTTATCCATCAGGTAGAGCTGCACGGTGTGGCTGCTGTATCTTTATTGTAAGATTCACCACTGAAGTTACTAATCCACTATATTTTCATTTACTACATTCACTTTAATAACAATTTATTTGATCTTAATATATGGTTGTACGGACCAGTCAGAGTTCAAGCCACTGATACTCCTACACAGCGATACGATGTTCAGTATCCTGTTGTAATACATACCGTACTCTGAACTTCTATTTGCAAGAAATATTAGTATTTAATCAGGTGCCTTTTTAGTGGCAAAGATGATATATGGTACAAACAAAGTGAATATTTATAAATGGTCAGTACCTAGGATTGATGTGGACTTCTTTTGTGAAGGATACTTTTTTTCCATCCTGCATTTTTACGGGGGTTTGTTTCATTTATTTGGAATATAACTCTATGTAAACCGAGACACGTGTTTGCATCCGTTTAAATAGTATGTATAGTTTCATTACACTAAATACAATGTAGAATATATACATGCATATTTTACTTTGTTTATAGACGTCAACTTATAATTTCTATGCCAACGTCAATGTCATTTTTTTCCTTTGATCATGCTTTGTATTACATATTTATATGATGCTTCAAAAAAAAAAAATCTGCAAGGTGATTGCTGCAATGTTTAGACAAACTATTTTATACATTGATCCCTTCGAGATTATTTCTAAAAGTAGCGTATGTATCATCGACATACTTTTGAATTACTTTTACTTGAGTTTTGATGGATGTCATCACATGTACATGACTAAGGAAAAACACAAATTCTTATGCAAATAGAATAAACATTAGAAAATCATATTTCTATTATATACCATATCATTTAATCCGCACTACTATTTTGTATGATGAATACCATGAATCGTAGTTAGTATATTTATTTATGATTTAAAAGTAGCTAGCCCGTGCAGTAGCACGGGTTGATGACTAGTTCAGCTAATTTTAAATGTACACCACGGTCGCATAGGGCAGATGCGATAGGAACAAGTCGTGCCTGCCAGATGCGATAGGTGTGTCTGTCGTAGCTTCGCGTCTGGCCCACGTGATTAGCTGTAGTCGTGTCCGGCCGGCGCGACAAGGACATATCTTGTACGGCCATCGCGACTGACGCTTATTTGTTATGTATACCCGACGCCAACGCTCAGTATTTACGGAGCGGCCAAAATATCTGGCTTATTTTTTTAGACTAATATTATCAATATATTTTTTAACTAACATTTAGACTAATATAAAAATTGCATGATACATCATGGCTTATTTTACAATACCTTTTATTTGTCATATAAGAGGGATAAGTATCAATTAATCGAACGGTTGTTATTGTCACATGTAGATTAGACCCAGCCGGCCCATTAGACGTAATTATCAGTGGGAGTATAGAAATAAAAGTAGACTATGCGATATATTCCTCTTCAACCCTTACGCGCCGACTTGACAGAGCCCTGCGCCGCCGCCGCGTTCAACTCGTAGAAGGCGACGCCGCCGCCGCCGCATCATCCACCTCTCACGCGCCCAAGGGAGGAGATCCGCCCCCGCCAAATACGTCGCCGCCTCTTCCACCTCCATGTGCCGACAGGACGGATGCCGGCGCCACCGTCGTGTTCCCCTCATAGACGCCGCCGCCCCCTTACACCTCGTAGACGCGGCCACCTCCTCCACCTCCCGCGCCCACAGGAGGAGGGCCGCAGTCGCCGCCACCTCCGACGTGGACTGCCTACATGGAGCCGCCCCGACGCCACCTCCCAGCAGGTAATTTTCTTGCCCTAGCTATTGATTCATAAGCGGTGCATCAAGATTTGGCATGGATGAGCACACCAACGTACAGTTTGCTAGTGGTCCCTTGTCTGAACCTATTTCACTTATAGTTTGTCAGTTAGAGGAAGTAGTCTAGACTAAACTTTAAAAGCGTTATAATCACCAGAGACATCCAGGGTGCAAATCATCGTTGGTAGCTCGAGGGAGCTGCATTTGTTTGTAGCGTAATTCATATATGACACTTAATTCAGTTCAACCAGGTAGCCCAGGAAGCCGACGATGATGAGCTGGCTGTCCTTATGGACCTGATGGCCCGCGTGACGGTGGGCTCCGAGCGCGCGTGGCAGCGGCAGGAGGCGAGGGAGGCGGCAGCTTTCCATAAAGCAGCCGCAACAAGGGTGCATGCGGATTCCCTTGCCGACGCCGGAGCGGCAGCTGCGCGTGCACGGGCCGCGCGTGCACTGGCGGATGCGGAGGAGGTGGAGGAGACGACATGACAGGCGCACTGGGCGAACGCTCTGGCGGAGGGGCAGGCGCAGCGCGTGGAGGAGGAGCTCCATAACCAGAGGGCGATGCAGCGGGCGGAGGCCAAGATGCTGGAGCTGACGCCGCGCGAGCAACGCCGCCTGGCCAACCTACACCGCCGACGCGATTTCTGGGGCCCCCCTCCGAATAGGAGAGGCGACGGTCTTTCCGGCGCAGGTGGCTGTGGCGGCAGCGCTGGCACCTACGGTGGGTAGTAGGGCGAGCAATTGCGAGCAGCCCCCGTAGTGGTAGGGCGCGTGACTGCGAGTAAATACGGCTGTCGACGCAATTTTAGGTGTAAAAATGGGCTAACTATATTTACCTATTAATGCAAGTATCTAATCTAACATTGTGTCAATTACACCTGGGGCCGGCGCCGATTTAGAAGGACACACGCGGACAGCGCGGTCAGTCCGTGGACGACGCAAACCACGTCGAAATTTGGGTCGCGTTTGTATCGTCACGGATGCCGCGGTCAAAATGCGTCAGGCCGCTTAGGTACGTTTTCCCTAGTCCGGTCAAAATCGAACCGAATCGGATGGCCGCGATTCATTTGCGTCGAGCCGTTGGAGATACCCTACTATGAAAAAATAAGGATTGGAGAAGAACACAACTCAGGCAGCAAAGAGCAAAGGATGCGGAGATGTGCGAGTACGGGGCAATTCTGGGGGCGCAGACTACCTTTGTCCAAAGGCTGGGGACTTATCGCGGCTGGCAGTCTCGACTAGTGCTAATCCTATCGGCCGCACGCGACACGTATGATCGCGGGACGGGATGGCTTGTCGGCATGTCACTGGTAGAAAAAGGGCCTATGGTCCCGGTTCATTTGGGCCATTGGTCCCGGTTGCCGAACCGGGATCCATTACTCGGGACCAATGTCGGTCCCGGTTCCAGCACGAACCGGGACCGATAGGTCTCCACGTGGACGCGCTGCGGCGCGAGGGGGCCTGAGTCATTGGTCCCGGTTCGTAGGACGAGCCGGGATCGTTGATCCAGGTTTTTTTTCCCATTTAGGGTTCAGGGTTTTATTTGGTGTGTTTTGTATTCAATTTAATGGTATTATATATATACAGCAATAATGAAGGAACCACACTATATATATATATATTACACATCATGGTCACGAATATATTATTCACCGTCTCATCCGTCGTGCTTGGTCGCTATTATAATCGGTAACTCACACAAATTTGATTTTACATCTTCTTTTTTACACTTCACCCTTCTAAATGAACCGGGTAATAGTATTCTCCTTTCGGATCTATGACTTGTTCTAATAAGAAATCGACAATTTCCTCTTGAATTGCTTGCACGCGTTCCTGTGGTAGAAGACCGTCCCGCATCCGTTCGATCTAATTTAAAGAAGGGGATCAATATATATGAATGAAACTAAACACAGTTGATGGTAATAAAATAATGTTGAGATTATTGTTTATCGTACTTCAAGTTTTTTGATGTTTCGGTCTGCACCCTTCTCTTTGGTCGTCTGGCGAATGAACTCGCAGACATAGTATCCACATAAGTTATTCCCAGCTTCTTGCCTCAAGCACTTTACGAGAACGGAGTTCAATCAAAATAAGAATCAAGCATGATAATTGTATTGAAACTAGAATCAAAGAGATACGTGGATCTAGCAAATAGTACTTACATTCAATGGTTTAAATATAAGCTCTAGCTTCCAAACACCCCTAGTGTTGGCGGTGAACCGTTTCCAAGCCTTCTGGAGGCATTCCTGCATGTTCGCCCAATTTCTTAAAGGTGTGCGTTTTGAGTCCATGACTTTGACTACTCCTTCGTCAACACTAATGATTAACAGAATAAAGTGGAAGTTGCACAGACATAATGAGTCAAATAGCTTAACATCGAGTAAAGCGAAAACAAAATGTGTACAAGACAGTAACACTTACTCGAAGTTGTAAGGAAATAGTATTTCCCTTCTGTTGCTGAAATACTTCAACGATTGTACCAAGTTATCCTCTGTCTCTTTGGGTTTTTTTTAGAGTATCTTCATGAACGAAATTGCAGTCAACGAACCCAAGGTCAAAGATTCCTCCTCGGTCGCATTCGAGAATCTTCATTCTGCATATATAATTAGTATAATGATGAGTAAGATTATACAAGCAACGAATGAGCTGAGCTAGAAAGACTTAATAATACTTACAGGCAATAGGCACTGACAATAGTTTTGTCGAGGGCGTCTTGTTGGTAAAACTGAAATAATTCTAGAAATTCCATCAGTAAGAAGCCATCTCCATGACCGTAATAGTGGTGTTTATATCCAGCATAGATCCAGTTTGTGGATTCAGCACAGGCTTGTATGTACCAGTTATGCAATCTCCGCATTTTTGTTGGTAGATCTTTGACTAACTCGGGTTTGACGAGAGGATCCCCGTACCGGTATTTGTACGCTATTTGCTGGTACCCCTCGAACTCATCCAGACAGCTCATGTACTCAGCAATAGACAGTCCATATAACTTGGCCTTTTCTCCGTAGAGTTGAATAAACTCTGGATCAATGTTCAGATCATGTCGCTCCTGGGCTCTCCACTCATTGGTATCGTACACTTTGAGCGGTTTGATCGATTGATTTTTCTGTTGTCCGAGCTGGGCAACTTCTTTTCCGACTCTCCGCTCTTTTGCCTCAGTTGACTTGGTAATAGAGCGATTATAGTCAGGTGTGAGCGCTATGGGTTGGTGAAGCTGAATCTTAAGCGCGGCTGCTTTGGCTTTATCTTCTGCGGTGACCGGGAAGATCAATGGCTCCATCGGCTTTGGATTTTTCTTGTTAGCCATGTCAGTCTTCCACTGTTGATAATGGGCATCTGCGGCCGTAGCAATTTCCTCATCTGTCTTCTCGTAAGGAAGCTTCTTCATATTCTGATGAGGTACTCTTGGGAGGGGCGATAGCTTACGTTTCGGTGATCGGAACGTGCTCTTGCTGCTGCTGGTGGTGCTGCCCCTCTTAGTATACTTCCGCTTTAGTCTCTGAGGCTCAGGGGACGGAGATGGCTGACGCGGCAGCGGAGACGGCTGAGGCGGCGGTGGAGACAACTGCGGTGAGTGGTGAGGAGGTGAAGGCGACGGTTGCGCTGGAGAATGGTGAGGTGGCGGCGAAGGTGGACTGCTGCTCTGAGGAGTGGGTGGCCTTGGCGGGACATAATTTGGAAGCACGATGTGCTCCTTTGGCCATACAATAGTCCCCCCTTTGGCTTCTCCTAGTTCAGTCAGGTCCCTATCTTCCCCTGCAGGGTGGTCCAGCTTCAGCTCCTCAAAATCTTGCTTGACATCATCCACCGTGACGACAGCGTACCCTTTTGGAATCGGTCTGCAATGCCAAGTTCTGTTAGGCGCAGTTGGTACGGCCATGCCGACCGCCGCTGTCACCCTTAAGTTCATAACTTGCACCTTTAGCTCACAAGCTGTGCTCTCCGTGATATCATCCACTGGGTAGCGTTTAGGAGGAGCCATCGTCAGTGCATCATCATCACCATCGTGGAGCTGGGTGGAAGCGACGCTGCTTTTCTTATTTGATAGGGCGTCGATACCATCGAATGCAGCTTCTACCATGTGCCGCTGAGATTGGTTGCTGATACCTTGCTGGCTAAGTCTGTCGAGTTGATCATGCTGCCGCTTTAATGCTTCTTCTACATTACGCAGCCGGTCTGCAGCTGCCGCTTTCTCAGCTGCCTCCCTTTCCTTTCTCCTCTGATGACTTTTATCAGGATATCTCTTCATTTCCGCGGGGAAGGCAACCTTCCACGGCTTGGAGCCCGGTGTGCCTCGTGCTCGTCCGGTGTGTTCATCATTTTTGAGGGCTCGTGTGAGCTCGTCGTTCTCTCTATCGGGAACGAACCGTCCCGCTTCCACATCTTGTACTGCACTTCTAATATCTTCGATGGGCAGTAGGGGATGATCTTTGTGTTTCTGGGTATATATTGCCCTCCCTTCTTCGTCCAACGTGCCCCCATGGCCGTAAAACCAGTTTCTCGCCCGTGGTGTCCATGTTGTGGGCTCTGGTCTGATCCCGGCAGCAATATACTTGACCTCAAGTGCATCCCACTTAGGCATGCAACCGGCGTAGCCAGCAGACCCCATATTATGGTGGTACACTTTCTTAGCAGCGTTCTCTTTATTTATTCTCGACCTTTCCAAAGCTTTCTCCGATGTCTTGTACTTCACAAAATCAGCCCACTGGTGTCTTAACTTAGCATAGCCGGCTTGATTAAAATCCAGAGTCTTGTCTAACTTGACAAACTTAAGGTACAGTTTCTTCTTCCAGTTCTTGAATGCCTCGGCCATCTTGATCAGAGCAAACTTCTTTACTATTTTAAGTAGCTCCTCATTTGCTTCCTTCTCCTCATCTGGATTCACATCTAGCCTCGGCAGGAGGAAATTAAGCATAAGCCTGTCAAAAAGCTTATCTTTGGCGACGTCGCCGACAAACAGGACTCCACCGCTGCTTGGCCGATTCCATTCTTGAACGATGATCGGGATGTGGTCCCTCACAAGAACTCCACATTGCTTGACAAATTTTTTTGCGACATCTTTAGGAGCTAGCGGTTGGCCGACTACACCGACCACTTCGATCCTATAACTCACTTTGTTGTCCAACTTTTTCGTTGGGCCTCGTTTTGTTCTGACGGAACAAGTGCTCGATCCGGAGGGCTAAAATAACAAAGAGTGTTAATATATGCATGTATATATATAGATAGTCGGGCATTACAAAAAAACATATATACACCTCGCCAGAGTTTCCGAGATTTAAGGTTCGGCCGGAGCCGTCGTCTTCTCCCTCGTCGGCTTCTCCCTCGTCGCCTTCTCCCTTGTCAGCTTCTCCCTCACCGGCTTCTCCCCCGTCCCAGGCTTCTACCTCACCGGAGTCGTCTCCTCGGTTGAGAGATTCATCTCCCTCACCAGAATCGTTCAGAAATGTCCTGGTGACATCAATATCTACATTTTCTCGGATCATTCCTTGGAGGAAGTATTCATCATCTTGACTTTTTTTATGTGCTGGATCCATAGTTTCTGCAATATACCGACATTTGTTAGTTAGAATACACGCTATATATTCAAAATGCACGCTAAAACTAATTTTAACTAATTCTAATTCTAACTAACAAACTAACACTAACTTCTAACTAAGTACTAAGGGCATTCCTATTCGGCGCTTCAAACGCCTGTTACGGGTGGACGCCTGAAGGCATGTTCTTGACCGGACAAAAATAATAGATTTTTATTTCTATTGGGCCAGCCCACTAAGATTTTAACGTCTGTGGGGGGTGCGCGTCAAATAGGAATTGCCCACAGCACCCAGCGGACAAAAGAGGCCGAAAAAACAGCACCAGCGGCGACCCATCGGCTGCAAAGTTTGAGTACTTTCTCTCGATGTTTCTCCACTGCGACCCATCGGCGGGGTGTCTCAGTTTCCCGTCTTTCTTACGCTCTTCTTTGTGCCATCGCAACAACCTAGCATGCTCTTTGTTTCCGAACAGACGTTTCAACCGTGGTATTATAGGAGCATACCACATAACCTTAGCAGGAACCTTCTTCCTGGGGGGGCTCGTCATCACCCTCAATATCACCAGGGTCATCTTGTCTGATCTTGTACCGACATGCAGTGCATACCGGACATTTATCCATATTCTCATACTTCTCACCACGGTATAAGATACAGTCATTAATGTATGCATGTATCTTCTCCACATCTAATCCTAGAGGGCAGATAGTCTTCTTTGCTTCGTACGTTGTCTCGGGCAGCTCATTATCCTTTGGAAGCTTTGGCTTTATTATTTTCAGTAACTTCTCAAATCCCTTGTCAGATAAACCAGCCTCTGCCTTCCATTTCAGCAGTTCAAGTGTGGTACCGAGCTTTGTGCTGCCATCTTCGCAATTTAGGTATAATAACTTTTTGTGATCGTTTTGCATGGCCTCCAACTTCAGCTTCTCCCTTTCTGTATCGCATTGTTGCTTTGCATCAGAAATGACCCGACCAAGACCATCACCGGGCTCATCCGATGCCCGTTGTTCTTCTTCATTGCCGCCTCCCTCTTCTTCATTGTCTTCCATTGCAGTATCACCGTATTCTTCAGGATAGCTGTCATCATCCTCTTCTTCATTTTCTTCCAGCCTAACCCCTCTTTCTCCGTGCATGGCCCAACAATAATATCCGGGCATAAAACCTCTCCGAAGCAGATGGCTTTGAAGGATTCTCGGGGCAGAGTGCTCCATCAAATTTCGACAGTCGATGCAGGGACAAGGCATAAAATTATCCACTTTGTTTGCCTTAGCCACATCGATAAATTTATGCAGGCCTGCAATAAAATCAGAATCGCGTCGGTCGCCGTACATCCATCGCATCCGCGCATCGATCTGCGTTATAATAATTAACTATTATAATAACATCATGAATAGTGAAATGACCACCCACATGGACACATATGCAAGATTTTTATATCAGTTACAGATGAAGAAGATAAGGTTGCTAACCTCGGCGGAGGATACCGTGTTGTGCGAACTTAAATGTGGCATGGACATTTCGTCGAACACCTTGTGTGCAATCAAAGGAAAAAAAAGCTAGCACCCACACCACACACACAATCCAGCAAATTTTTGTGACAAAGGGCAAAGGGTTGGGTATCAATTTATAGCCAGGGGAGGGTCTTTGATCCCGGTTCATGCCATGAACCGGGACCGATGACCCGCATAGAGGCACGTGTTATGCTGGGGAGGCCTTGGTCCCGGTTAATGCCATAAACCGGGACCGATACCCCGAAATGAACCGGGACTAATCTCCAGGCGGCATGAACCGGGACCAATAAGTGTCATTGGTCCCCAATGGCCAGCCAAACCGGGACAGATGACATTTGGGTGCTGGACCAAAGACCCTTTTTCTACTAGTGTGTCGCTTCCGTCGAGCACGACAAGAGACTTATTGCAGTTGGCAGGCACGATTTGCTCCTATCGCATCCGCCCTACGCGACCGTGGTGTAGATTTGAAATTAGCTGAATGGTAGTGCTACTTCTAGAAAAGTTTTAAAAAAACGCAATAAAAAAATCGCCTTTTCTCAGGCACACTTTTCTCAATGAGCAGGTTATGTGTACCTAGAGATAGTAATCATATTCTACCTATCAAGTTAGAGTAAATTACAATTATCCAAGTGCTAAAGACATTGTTAACGTCAAACTGTAATTGAAATTTTCTGCCTTTGTTTTAGCCCATGTCGAAATGCACTACAGACATTGCGTTTTTGAAAATGGATTTAATTATCTTGAGATTTTGCTGTGCTTGACATGAAGAGATTCGGTCTTAGTATTACATGGTGTTTCGTTCTTTTTGTTTTCTCTGAATGATGGTATACTTTGTATTTTGCGGATCTCGCATTGTTTGGAAGAAACTTTTACTATAAAATTTGGAGAATATTGATCTCTAGGACATTGTATATTGCTTCATTAATTATGTAGTACGCTCGTTATTTCTGTCCTTTCAGTTCAGATTATTAGGAGGGTCAGCTAGAACGATCGTACAAGCTAGAACGATCGTACAGAAGCATTCACTTTTATATGTTCTGAACTCCTATAGTTAAATAGTCGCAAGATCCTTCAACCTAAGATCAACGTACTAGCCTTTTAATTTCCTTGGTACTCCACATCAACGTACTAGCCTTTTACTTTTTTGCTAAATATTTCATTCTGCAGAGGTTTGGTTCTTCTGTTTGACAAAGTGAGATAATTGTGAATTCCTGAAGAAACATCTTCGTAAAGACCGGAGAAGATGTGAAGTCCTAGCGCCCTCCCAACTGCTGCAACCTCGGCGTGAGCCTCTCCAGCGGCGGCGCCATTCCTCTAGCACAGAAGGTTGTGCGTCCCTCACAGTCACCCTGCTCTGCCGGTTTCGCCATCGTCTCTCTCCGCCACCGGATCATCTGTTCCCTCCCGCCCTTCACTTGGAACTGACCGCTCGATCCCATTTTTATATGTGTTGGGAGTCAACACTCGGCTATCACACATACAGGTATTGATAAGTTGATCATTCCGTTCGTCCTGTCCTACTAGCCCATCAGAAAATTGTAAGTAAAATAAGCCTCAAAATCTTATTCCAGCAACAATTTCAGGCTTATGCATTGTACATTAGAAAATTAAGGGGGAATCTAAACTCACCCTGGATTTGTCTAGTTATATTGCATTTTCATTGTAGCAAGTGATCACACTTAAAATATGGAGCAGCATAACACATGGAGGAAGCTGGCTAGTAGCCAGCAACACCAGGCAGTAAGGCACCAGAAAACACATGGTAAAAATAAGCGAGTTCCATTCAATGTTTCAACATTTCATTGCTAACTTAAATTGCAAATGCATCAGAAACATTTCATTTAGTTGCATAATCTGCTCCTAACAATCGATGCTTGGTATAGTATGGAGGCTACATGGGAATTATTTGAAGAGAAAAAAACAGGACTCGAGAACTGATATGATCTAGACATAGTTGCGGTGTGTTTGCTTGTTCATGTTGTCTCTACTATCACAACAGGCACTCCTGTAAATGGCCATGATCTTAAAGTGACTAGACATGGTCGGTTAAACATTTCTTCCACACCTTTGAACTTGAGACCCAATCCTGATACGCCTGCTTTCCGTAGGGGTTCTTAAGCCTGCAAAACAATTTCATGGAACGCACTTTAGTCAAAATTTTGTCTTAAATAGATGAACTGAAGAAAAAAGTGTATATTCACAGCAAAAGCAGATATTAAGACTGCTCTGACCTCCTTGGAATGGTAAATAGTGGAAACTGTTTCGTGAATAAACCGACCAATTTGTTGTTATCCGGAACCACTGAGCTGCACAAATATCTGCCAGTTGTGTCGGATGTTTCATACACTAGAATGTGGCTCCGCGCAACATCGTCGATGTGAATATATCCCATTCTTCCATATGAAGTGAACCTGTTCATGTCATCTGCAAAAGCATTTAATAATAGTTAGCCACAAATTACAAATCGCATAAAATATTTTCTTAGACCTAAAGATAGGGACTTGCATATAGGAAAAGGCTTGAAAAGGGTAAACTAAATCTCTGAAGACTCACACTCACAGTAAGTTTTAGTACATACTTCATGGGATAAACTGGGTCCAATAACGAACGAGGGGAGAACTGTCACAGCGTGAATATTTTTCTCCTTGGCAAAGTCCAATGTTGCTTTCTCTGCAAATATCTTTGCCACGACATACGATAGCCATTTGCGTGCATAGAAGAGAAATTTTAGATCAAAGTTTTATACGGGAATGTAATTCGGTATACAATTTATAATGTTCGATACACTATCTAACAAGTCTTGGATCAGAAGTATGTCAAACAAGCTACGCTTCAACGATTTCTTACAAGAGAGAGTAACACAAGCATTCTGCTACGCCAAATACGGAAATACCTCTGGTCAAACTAGGCTGCTCCGTGCAAGAGGAGGATGGGCCGCTCGCCGCAGACTCGCGGTGGTCGCGTCGGAACGAGTCCAGATCTGCAGGCTGCAGTGGCGGCGACGAGAGTCTCGATGCCGGTCAGCATCAATCCAGAGCCGGGAACAACAACCACGACTACAAAAGGAATAACCTTCTTGTTGGTACATCTCGGCCGGCTGCCGACACACCACAAATCGTCGAAAATTAGCTAACCCTAGAGGTGCGGGGAATCGTGAGAGACTGAGGCCTTATTTACTTCTAGGATATTTGAGATGGGATGGGATGGGATTATTTCGTATCCTGGAATTTTCTCGATAGGTTGTTTACTAATCCTGGTTTTGAGGGGATAATTCTGGAATATCCCTACAAATCCCCTCCACTCTAGTGTATTTTTGGCTAGATTAAAAATTCTCCATCATGGTAGAGTATATTTTGGGGAAGAGTATTTAAGAAGATTTGAGAGTATTGGGTGAACACCAAATCCCCACATATCCCCACATCTTTTGGGGGTGGAAATACCGGAGAAGTAAACAAGACCTGAATATATAAAAAAAAGAGGGACAGGATCTATCAGCGTCGTGGTGTGGGTACAGTTCGGTACAATATCTGATATTTTGAGGGTGCTTCATGCAAATGTGCAATGTCAGGGTCGGCTCTCACATTCGAATAAGATCCTGTGCCTAGATTTATCATCCAACGTCTCGTGCAGATCTGTTGCAGCTGGAGTACTTGGTTGGTTGGAGTTATACCTGGGCATCTTCTCGGGTCGGGCCGGGTTGGGCCGCGCCAAGACAAAGGCCGAAACAGAAATTGGCGGCCCAGGCCCGGGCTGGCCTGACTGTCGGGCCTGAAAATGTCTACCCAGACTCGGCCCAAGTGAGCTGTTTCCTGTCGGGCCAGGCCTTCCCAAAATCTTCCAAATTTGCTACCCAGGCCCGGCCTGAGTAAGCAGTCGAGCCATATTTCTGCTGCCCAGGCCCGCCCATTGGGCCAAAAAATGCGGCCTAGGCCCGAGATTTTTGGGCTGGTCGGGTCGGGCTGCCCATGCCCAGGCTTGGTTGGAGTACATGATACGTGTATCTAATATAAACTAATAAGATTGATAGACGATGTGATGTTTGTAATTTCTGGAGATACCTTGTACCATGATGTGAAGGTGATGGTGCGCGTATTATGTGTGTCTCTTTGGCTAATGTCTCTATGAATTATTGGTGTTTATTGAAACCATCTAGTGCGCTCAAGATGATAGTGTGGGGCAATCTAGGTTAGGGAAATGCGAACTTTGAGGAGTGCCTCGTAGCCCTACACATGATTAGTGTTCGTTATCCATCGAAGAATAGTTTAGAATAGCATAGTGAAGATAGATATTTATGTGTTAAATTATGTTATCTTTGTTGAGAGTATCCACTAGTGAAAGTATGATCCCTAGGTCTTATTTCTAAGCATTGAAACACCATTTACAATCATTTCTGTTACATGTTTGCTTGCAGCGATTTTTATTTCAGATTGCGTTTACCACTTATAATCATCCATATTACTTGTATTTCACTATCTCTTTGCCGAACTAGTACACCTATACATCTGACAAGTGTATTGGGTGGGTTGGAGAGTCTCTTATATCTCAATTGCAGGGTTGCTTGAGAGGGATACCTTTGACCTCTTCCTCCCTGAGTTTGATAAACCTTGGGTGATCCACATAAGAGAAACTTGCTGCTGTTCTATAAACCTCTGTACTTTGAGGACCAACATGTAGACATCAGCTGGCTAAATTTTACAGTAATACTTGTTATGAGTTATGAGATTTGGATGTCTCTATGAATTGTGGTATTTTGTTGGAACCATCTATTGTGCTCAAGGTGATAGTATGGGGCAATCTAGTTTGGGGAAAGTGGACTTTAAGGAGTGCTTTATAGCCCTACATATGTTCAGTGTTCGTTATCCAACCAAAGAGTAGTTCCGTGTAGCTATGTTCACTTATGTTATCTTTGTTGAGAGTGTCCACTAGTGAAAGTATGATCCCTAGGTCTTGTTTCTAAGCATTGAAACACCGTTTACAACCAGTTCTGCTACATGTTTGCTTGCTGCCATTTTTATTTCAGATTGCAATTACCACTTATAATCATCCATATTACTTGTATTTCACTATCTCTTTGCCGAACTAGTGCACCTATACACCTAACAAGTGTATTTGGTGTGTTGGGGACACAAGAGACTTCTTGTATCATAATTGCAGGGTTGCTTGAGAGAGATAGCTTTGACCCCTTCCTCCCTGAGTTTGATAAACCCTAGGTGATCCACTTAAGGAAAACTTGTTGTTGTTCTACAAACCTCTGCACTTGGAGGCCCAACACTGTCTACAAGAATAGAAGCGTTCATAGACATCACACGGCTGGAGCGCTGATACGTCTCAAACGTATCTATAATTTTTGATGCTCCATGCTTGTTTTTACACTATTTGCCTATTATTTCGTTACACTTCGTGGCACTTTTATGCATTTTCCGGAACTAACCTATTAACAAGTTGCCACAGTGCCAGTTCCCTGTTTTCTGCTGTTTTTGTGTTTCAGAAGTGATACACAGGAAATATTCTCGGAATTGGACGAAACAAGTTCCTGAAGTCATATTTTACCCGGAAGCTTCCAGAGATCCAAAGGAGAGTAGGAGGCGGGGCACCAGGGGCCCACACGCCAGGGTGGCACGGCCAGCCCCTGGCCCACACCACCATGGTGTGAGGCCACCTGGCCCCTCCTCTGACATCGCCCCTTCGCCTATAAAGACCTCCCGACAGAAAAAACCTAAGTACCCGATAACTTTTCTAGAACACATCGTGATCCGCCGCCGCCATCGACCCGAAGATCGGGAGGATCCAGAAGCTCTTCCCGGCACCCTGCCGAAGAGGGGAATCGCCACCGGAGGTCTTCTTCATCGCTATGCTTGCCTCCGGAGCGATGCGTGAGTAGTCTATCTTAGACTATGGATCCATAGCAGTAGCTAGATGGTTGTCTTCTCCACCATGTGCTTCATGTTTAGATCTCATGAGCTGCCCTACATGATTGAGATCACCGTTATATAATTCTACATGTTTGGTTTGTTGGGATCCGATGAATATTAGTGTTTATGATTAAGTTGCTATACTGAATATTATCTTTTGTTATCTCTATGTTGTTTATGATCTTGCATGCTCTCCGTTGTTAGTAGCTATCTTGGCCGAGTAGTTTCTAGTGACTCTAAGAGGGGGTATTTATGCTCGATAGTGGGTTCATGCCTCTATTTAACCTGGGAGAGTGATAGAAACCTCTAAGGTTGTAGATGTGCTGTTGCTACTAGGGAGAAAACAACATTCATATGCTCAAGGGCATATGCTTTGTTTATATTACACACTTTGCTTAATGCAATTATCTGTTATTCGCAACTTAATACTTGTGGAGTTCTCGGATTGATTCACCACAAGTGGATTATTAGTCATAGATGCAGTTGGATGGCGGTTTATCTATCTTGTTGTAATGCCCAGAGTAAATCTCATAGTGATCTTCTTGACATATCACGTTTATCTTTATTCTATCAATTGCCCAACTGTAATTTGTTTACCCAGCATGTGTTATTTATCTTATGGAGAGACACCACTAGTGAACTATGGACCCCGGTCCTATTTCCATCATATTGCTATCACCTATTTACTTTACTCGCACTGTTTACTTTACTCGCATACTTTCATTGTTTTCCACTCGATACACTCATACCCTTTGTTTCAAGCAAACCGGTGAGATTGACAACCTCATCGCAAGTTGGGAACGAAGTACTTGGTTGTGTTGTCTGCAGGCTCCGCGTTGCAGCTAGCAAGAAAAGCTTGGACGAGGCGCCATACATAAATTGTCCGAAGCTGTCGCAGGCCAGTCCGCATCACCTTCAGTCGTTTGTCTCTCCTCTCCAAGAATGATAAACCTTGGTTTCTTAACTGAGGGAAAACTTGCTGCTATATTCATCAAAACCTTCTCTTGGGGTTTACCAACTGGCCGGTCTTTTACTACAAGCCAATAAGTTTTCTAGCACCATCATCAACTCGGCCCCATCAAGTTTTCTGGCGCCGTTGCCGGGGAGGAAGTTGAAGACTTCTGTGAGGGGAGTTTTTGCACGCACATCCTTTACTTTGTTATTGTTTTGCTTTACTTTATTTATTTTACCTGTATCATTTTATATCAAAACCCAAAAAAAATTAGAATCCTTGGTAGTTGTCTTTATTTGTTTACTTTAGTTTATTATGTCTAGTTTAGTTGCTGCTACTATGTCGCCCGAGGATATAATTTTCACTTTTAAACAAAAGGATGAGGAAAGTTTTAAAGAAGCTTGGTCTAGAATTTATGATTGGCATGGAAAAACTGAACCTAAAATGACATTGAGTTTGCTTCTTAGTAGCTTTTACATTGGACTTTCTCTTTATCATAGATTTGCTTTGGATGCTACTACAGAAGGAGATTTCCTACATTGTGATGGAGATCAAGCCTTCAATATTATAAAAAAGTTGATTACAATTTATAGCATGCCAAACTATTTTGATTCCTCTCTTGTGTGTGTGCATTTTTAATAGACTTGATACTCTTGAGACTCGCACTACTAGTCTGAATTCTTGCTATAATACTTTGCGCCAGCATTTTGATTATATGCCAACAAATTCTGAACCTTCGAGTTGGTATCCTACGGTAAAAATCACCATTAGTGGTGAAACTTTTCATGCTCGTTGTGACATTATGTCTGAATTTTGTCTCATGCCAAAGGATGTTTATTAATCTTTGAGCCTTTGGAAGCTTTCTGGGGGGGCAAGGAATTTCTCTTACTAACAATGCCACTATATTTTCCATTGGAATTGCTGAAGGAGTCTTTACAAAAGTCCTAGGAAGAATGATATCTACTGATTATCTTGTTATTGAATGTGTAGGAAAAGGACAAATCACACTTGGAAGATCCCTCTTGAAGCTCCTGGGCGCCGTCATTGATGTGGGAAAAGGCAATATAAGATTTATCTCTCCACATTGCAATAGCCATGTCTTTCCTAAAGTCAAGAGCAAAGGTAAGAAAGGAAGACGTAAGGCACCCGCTGATCCTAGCACTTCATCACTTGATATTACTTGATTCGCAATTTTCTGCGCCTAGCTCAAAGGCGTTAAAGAAAAGCACTCTTGCGAGATAACCCAATATTTTCTTTTCAGTACTTTTTCTTTTATTTGAGTCTTGGAAGTCATTACTACTGTAGTGACTGCTCCTTATCCTTTTTATTTCGTTTTTGTGCCAAGAGAAGCCTCTAATTCGAGCGAGGTAAAGATTTGGGGATGTTGCCGTCCTAAAACTGTTTTTGGTGCTGCACCGTAAAAAAAGTATAAATTCTCTATATATCTTTTGGACCTACGATTTCTTGTGCATATGCCCCAGGTTATATCCAAACTTTTGTTAGTTGAACACTTTTTGATTTGAGCAACAGAAAACCCCTAAAGAATTTGGCCTTTGTCAGCTGTTCTGTTTTGACAGATTTCTACCAATATTTGTTTTTGCCACTTTATCGCTTTCTTTGCGAGTTCTTTTGACCACGGAACTCTTGGAGAAGTTGCTATAGTAGTATTTACTTTATATGTGGTGGTTTTGAGTTGAAACCTGAAGCAAAAAGAGGTTGATTATATGTTATGCCTACACTAATGTTGCTAATAGATTTGTGTTTAGTTTTGTATGAAGGAAGTTTTCAAGTGTAGGGATTGGAGAATGATGAGATGAGTTGAAGAATGGACAAAAGCTCAAGCTTGGGGATGCCCATGCATCACCCCAAGAAATATCTAAGAAGTACAAGCGTCAAAGCTTGGGGATGCCCCCGAGGCACCCCTTCTTCATCGGCAAAAATCAGGTCACCTTTCAAAACACTATATTTTTATTGCTTCATGCACAATGTGTTTTTCTTGGAGCTTCAGTTTCTTAGTTGGTTTGTTTTGTTTGCTTCAATAAATGGTTGGACCCCAACAAATTTCCTTTGGAGGAGATGTACTTGCTTTCATTTGCCAAGAACACTCTGTTTTCACTCTTATTGTTCATCAAGTGTTCTTCTTTTTCTGCTACTGCTTTTGGTTTTCGTTTTCACCTTGATTTGCATTTAGACCTTGTTATATCTTTTCATCAAGGTGTATTTTTGCCTCTGATCTTTATTGGTATTCATCAAAAGAGGTGTCTTTAAAAATTTCAAATGGTGTTGGAAAAGAGAAAAAGCTTTTTGCAAAATAGTGGTACAAGAAGGAGCTTGTGTAGACTGCGGCTTAGGCTTTTTCATGTCATGCTTGATGTCTTTTTGATAGTATGCTTAGTGGTTTTGCTGTAGCATGACTTGTCTCAAATAACTGAGATTGCTTAATGAGCCTTTGAAAAAATCATGCGTTGTTTTAATTATATGGAAGCATTATTTTTGGTTTTCTCCTTGATGCTTTATTTGGGTTGACTTGGCGCATGCTCACACATGTTAGACTCCTACAAAGTCGCCATTAGCCTTCATGATCATTTAGTTTTTGACTTTTGATGCCATCATATGCTTCTTTTAATGTCACTTTGTTGCTTTGCATGATTATGGCCATTATTGCTCTCTTAGTTGGTCGCTCCCAGTCTTTTGCTAGCCCTCGCCTTGTACTGAGTTTGTGCTCTACTCGTGCATCCAACTCCTAAAAGCCAAAGTTTTCCAAAGTGTCCACCATACATACCTACTAGCAATTTGCTATTCCAAGTAAATTTGACTTGCTTTTATTTTCTCTTCAAATTAAACTCTTATCAGTGTTATGTGAAATTCGGTCAGTAAAGCTCTCACGAACCGGAAGGCACACTTTACTTTTTCCTGTTCTTAAAAATTTGACATTGTGGTCTCTTATGTTGAGTTATTATGCTTGCAAGTTGTAAGTTGGAGACTAGCCTAGCCATGCATTCATGGGCAAGCTTTCAACATTGCACTTCTTATTTGAGTTGATATTGTGATCTTTCGTTTATGGATGCCCGCGGTGTGAAATGAATTGGGAATCTTGTGGGGATCATGGAGTTTTTATATATGTTAGGGAAACACCGGGCCGCCAATCTAAGCCATGCATAATTCATGGTGGAAATTTGTAGCATACCCATGGTGAACATTCGATGACGCATCTCACAATAAAAAGCTAAACAAATGGCAAATAAAAGAGATGTCGAGGTGTTCATTGTCTGCTTGTCCTATCATTTTGGTGTGGGCTTGTTCCATGTCATCGGGCATGGAGGTACCCCATTGGCGGTTCTCAATGATATGCATATATTTACAATGACAAGAGCCTTGCTTGGGACTCTAAGTAAAGTAGCATGAGATTTGGATACTCGTATTCATGGGACACGAGTTTTTCAACTTATGATTTGTCAAGCATATGCATCATAATTGTTCTCGCATTAACTTTAACCATTCAAGATGCTTATGATGGGGGCAATGAGAGCTCAAAGCCGGTAAGTACCATAATTTTTGAAGGTTATAAAACTTGCAATCACTGCTTCCCTCTGCGAAGGGCCTTTCTTCTACTTTTATGTTGAGTCACCACCTTCTTTCTTTATGCACCATTAAGAGCGCATAGTTGTCATTCTTAGTATAATGTGCATTGTCCCAAAGTTTTCATTGACTGATTCATATTGTTGGTTTCACTTATTCTTAAATTATTTGTATCTAGTCGCCCTCTTAAACTTGAAGGTGTCCTATGCATTTATATTTTGCTCTCTATGAAGGACAAGCTGAAAACCATTTGTATATTTTTCCTTATGATTTGAACACACGTTTGACTTTCATTGTTTCATTTTCATGATCTTTTGTTTGTGTTCATTTGCATGTTTATAACATGGTTGCTAAGTTTCTTATTGTCATGATTATATCTTCATGCCCATGTTTTAAGTTCTTATGATCCCAGCTCACAAATGCTTACATATATGATCAAGATTGTGTAGGTGCATGTCACCTCAAAAATTATTCTTTTGTTATCACTTACCTACTCGAGGATAAGCAGGAGTTAAGCTTGGGATGCTTGATACGTCTCAAATGTATCTATAATTTTTGATGCTCTATGCTTGTTTTTACACCATTTGCCTATTGTTTCGTTACACTTCGTGGCACTTTTATGCATTTTCCAGAACTAACCTATTAACAAGTTGCCACAGTGCTAGTTCCCTATTTTCTGCTGTTTTTGTGTTTCAGAAGTGATACACAGGAAATATTCTCGGAATTGGATGAAACAAATTCCTAAAGTCATATTTTACCCGGAAGTTTCCAGAGATCCAAAGGAGAGTAGGAGGCGGGGCACCAGGGGCCCACATGCCAGGGTGGCGTGGCCAGCCCCTGGCCCGCGCCACCATGGTGTGAGGCCACCTAGCCCCTCCTCTGACATCGCCCCTTCGCCTATAAAGACCCCCCGACGGAAAAAACCTAAGTACCCAATCACTTTTCCAGAACACATCGCGATCCGCCGCCGCCGTCGACCCGAAGATCTGGAGGGTCCAGAAGCTCTTCCCGGCACCCTGCCGAAGAGGGGAATCAGCACCGGAGGTCTTCTTCATCACCATGCTTGCCTCCGGAGCGATGCGTGAGTAGTCTACCTTGGACTATGGGTCCATAGCAGTAGCTAGATGGTTGTCTTCTCCACCATGTGCTTCATGTTTAGATCTCATGAGCTGCCCTACATGATTGAGATCACCGTTATGTAATTCTACATGTTTGGTTTGTTGGGATCTGATGAATATTGGTGTTTATGATTAAGTTGCTGTACTGAATATTATCTTTTGTTATCTCTATGTTGTTTATGATCTTGCATGCTCTCCGTTGTTAGTAGCTATCTTGGCCGAGTAGTTGCTAGTGACTCCAAGAGGGAGTATTTATGCTCGATAGTGGGTTCATGCCTCTATTTAACCTGTGGGAGTGACAGAAACCTCTAAGGTTGTAGATGTGCTGTTGCTACTAGGGAGAAAACAACATTCATATGCTCAAGGGCATATGCTTTGTTTACATTACACACTTTGCTTAATGCAATTATCTGTTGTTCGCAACTTAATACTTGTGGAGTTCTCAAATTGATTCACCACAAGTAGATTATTAGTCATAGATGCAGTTGGATGGCGGTCTATGTATCTTGTTGTAATGCCCAGAGCAAATCTCATAGTGATCTTCTTGACATATCACGTTTATCTTTATTCTATCAATTGCCCAACTGTAATTTGTTTACCCAGCATGTGTTATTTATCTTATGGAGAGACACCACTAGTAAACTGTGGACCCCGATCCTATTTCCATCATATTGCTATCACCTATTTACTTTACTTGCACTGTTTACTTTACTCGCATACTTTCACTGTTTTCCACTTGATACACTCATACCCTTTGTTTCAAGCAAACCGGTGAGATTGACAACCTCATCGCAAGTTGGGAACGAAGTACTTGGTTGTGTTGTGTGCAGGTTCCATGTTGCAGCTAGCAAGCAAAGCTTGGATGAGGCGCCATACATAAATTGTCCAAAGCTGTCGCAAGCTAGTCCGCATCACCTTCAGTTGTTTGTCTCTCCTCTCCAAGAACGATAAACCTTGGTTTCTTAACTGAGGGAAAACTTGCTGCTATATTCATCAAAACCTTTTCTTGGGGTTTACCAACTGGCCGGTCTTTTACTACAAGCCAATAAGTTTTCTGGCACCATCATCAACTCGGCCCCATCAAGTTTTCTGGCGCCATTGCCGGGAAGGAAGTTGAAGACTTCTGCGAGGGGAGTTTTTGCACGCACATCCTTTACTTTGTTATTGTTTTGCTTTACTTTATTTATTTTACCTGTATTGTTTTATATCAAAAACCCAAAAAAATTAGAATCCTTGGTAGTTGTCTTTATTCATTTACTTTAGTTTATTATGTCTAGTTCAGTTGCTGCTACAATGTCGCCCGAGGATATGATTTTCACTTTTAAATGAAAGGATGAGGAAAGTTTTAAAGAAGCTTGGTCTAGAATTTATGATTGGCATGGAAAAACTGAACCTAAAATGACATTAAGTTTGCTTCTTAGTAGCTTTTACTTTGGACTTTCTCTTCATTATAGATATGCTTTGGATGCTACTGTAGAAGGAGATTTCCTTCATTGTGATGGAGATCAAGCCTTCAATATTATAAAAAAGTTGATTACAATTTATAGCATGCCAACCTATTTTGATTCCTCTCATGTGTGCATTTTTAATAGACTTGATACTCTTGAGACTCGCACTGCTAGTCTGAATTCTTGTTATAATACTTTGCGCTAGCATTTTGATTATGTGCCAACAAATTCTGAACCTTCGAGTTGGTATCTTATGGTAAAAATCACCATTAGTGGTGAAACTTTTCATGCTCGTTGTGACATTATGTCTGAATTTTGTCTCATGCCAAAGGATGTTTATGAATGTTTGAGCCTTTGGAAGCTTTCTGAGGGGGGGAGAAGGAATTTCGATTACTAACAATGCCACTATATTTCCCATTGGATTTGCTGAAGAAGTCTTTACAAAAGTCCTAGGAAGAATGATATCTACTGATTATCTTGTTATTGAATGTGTAGGGAAAGGACAAATCACACTTGGAAGATCCCTCTTGAAGCTCCTGGGCGCCGTCATTGATGTGGGAAAAGGCAATATAAGATTTATCTCTCCACCTTGCAATAGCCATGTCTTTCCTAAAGTCAAGAGCAAAGGTAAAAAAGGAAGACGTAAGGCACCCGCTGATCCTAGCACTTCATCACTTGATATTACTTGATTCACAATTTTCTGCGCCTAGCTCAAAGGCGTTAAAGAAAAGCACTCTTGGGAGATAACCCAATATTTTATTTTCAGTACTTTATCTTTTATTTGAGTCTTGGAAGTCATTACTACTGTAGTGGCCACTCCTTATCCTTTTTATTTCGTTTTTGTGCCAAGAGAAGCCTCTAATTCGAGCGAGGTAAAGATTTGGGGATGTTGCTGTCCTAAAACTGTTTTTGGTGCTGTACCATAAAAATTCGTATAAATTCTCTGTGTATCTTTTGGACCTGCGATTTCTTGTGCATATGCCCCAGGTTATATCCAAAGTTTTGTTAGTTGAACACTTTTTGATTTCAGCAACAGAAAACCCCTAAAAAATTCGGCCTTTGTCAGCTGTTCTGTTTTGACAGATTTCTGCCAATATTTGTTTTTGCCACTTTATCGCTTTCTTTGCGAGTTCTTTTGACCACGGAACTCTTGGAGAAGTTGCTATAGTAGTATTTACTTTATATGTGGTGGTTTTGAGTTGAAACCTGAAGCAAAAAGAGGTTGATTATATGTTATGCCTACACTAATGTTGCTAATAGATTTGTGTTTAGTTTTGTATGAAGGAAGTTTTCAAGTGTAGGGATTGGAGAATGATGAGATGAGCTGAAGAATGGACAAAAGCTCAAGCTTAGGGATGCCCATGCATCACCCCAAGAAATATCCAAGAAGTACAAGCATCAAAGCTTGGGGATGCCCCCGAGGCACCCCTTCTTCATCGGCAAAAATCAGGTCACCTTTCAAAACACTATATTTTTATTGCTTCATGCACTATGTGTTTTTCTTGGAGCGTCAGTTGTTTTAGTTTTCTTAGTTAGTTGGTTTTGTTTGATGCAATAAATGGGTGGACCCCAACAAATTTCCTTTGGAGGAGATATACTCATTTTCATTTGCCAAGAACACTCCGTTTTCACTCTTATCGTTCATCGAGTGTTCTTCTTTTTCTGCTACTGCTTTTGGTTTTCATTTTCGCCTTGATTTGCGTTCAGACCTTGTCATATCTTTTCATCAAGGTGTATTTTTGCTTCTGATCTTTATTGGTATTCATCAAAAGAGGTGTCTTTAAAAATTTCAAATGGTGTTGGAAAAGAGAAAAAGCTTTGTGCAAAATAGTGGTACAAGAAGGAGCTTGTGTAGACTGCGGCTTAGGCTTTTTCATGTCATGCTTGATGTCTTTTTGATAGTATGCTTAGTGGTTTTGCTGTAGCATAACTTGTCTCAAATAACTGAGATTGCTTAATGAGCCTTTGAAAAAATCATGCGTTATTTTAATTATATGGAAGCATTATTTTGGTTTTCTCCTTGATGCTTTATTTGGGTTGACTTGGCGCATGCTCACACATGTTAGACTCATACAAAGTCGCCATTAGCCATCATGATCATTTAGTTTTTGACTTTTGATGCCATCGTATGCTTCTTTTAATGTCGCTTTGTCGCTTTGCATGATTATGGCCATTATTGCTCTCTTAGTTGGTCGCTCCCAGTCTTTTGCTAGCCCTCGCCTTGTACTGAGTATGAGCTCTACTCGTGCATCCAACTCCTAAAAGCCAAAGTTTTCCAAAGTGTCCACCATACATACCTACTAGCAATTTGCTATTCCAAGTAAATTTGACTTGCTTTTATTTTCTCTTCAAATTAAACTCTTACCAGTGTTATGCGAAATTTGGTCAGTAAAGCTCTCACGAACCGGAAGGCACACTTTACTTTTTCCTGTTCTTAAAAATTTGACATTGTGGTCTCTTATGTTGAGTTATTATGCTTGCAAGTTATAAGTTGGAGACCATGCAGTCATGGGCAAGCTTTCAACATTGCACTTCTTATTTGAGTTGATATCGTGATCTTTCGTTTATGGATGCCCGCGGTGTGAAATGAATTAGGAATCTTGTGGGGATCATGGAGTTTTTATATGTGTTAGGGAAACGCCAGGCCACCAATCTAAGCCATGCATAATTAATGGTGGAAATTTGTAGCATACCCATGGTGAACATTCGATGACGCATCTCACAATAAAAAGCTAAACAAATGGAAAATAAAAGAGATGTCGAGGTGTTCATTGTCTGCTTGTCCTGTCATTTTGGTGTGGGCTTGTTCCATGTCATCGGGCACGGAGGTACCCCATTGGCGGTTCTCAATGATATGCATATATTTACAATGACAAGAGCCTTGTCTGGGACTCTAAGTAAAGTAGCATGAGGTTTCTGTACTCGTATTCACGGGACACGAGGTTTTCAATTTTCTAGAAACACATCGCGATCTGCCGCCGTCATCGACCCGAGATTGGGAGGGTCCAGAAGCTCTTCCCGGCACCCTGTCGGAGAGGGGAATCGCCACCAGAGGTCTTCTTTATCGCTATGCTTGCCTCCAGAGCGATGAGTGAGTAGTCTACCTTGGACTATGGATCCATAGCAGTAGCTAGATGATTGTCTTCTCCACCATGTGCTTCATGTTTAGATCTCATGAGCTGCCCTACATGATTGAGATCACCATTATGTAATTCTACATGTTTGGTTTGTTGGGATCCGATGAATATTGGTGTTTATGATTAAGTTGCTATACTGAATATTATCTTTTGTTATCTCTATGTTGTTTATGATCTTGCATGCTCTCCGTTGTTAGTAGCTATCTTGGCTGAGTAGTTGCTAGTGACTCCAAGAGGGGGTATTTATGCTCGATAGTTGGTTCATGCCTCTATTTAACCTGGGGGAGTGACAGAAACCTCTAAGGTTGTAGATGTGCTATTGCTACTAGGGAGAAAACAACATTCATATGCTCAAGGGCATATGCTTTGTTTACATTACACACTTTGCTTAATGCAATTATCTATTGTTCGTAACTTAATACTTGTGGACTTCTCGGATTGATTCGCCACAAGTGGATTATTAGTCATAGATGAAGTTGGATGGCGGTCTATGTATCTTGTTGTAATGCCCAGAGTAAATTTCATAGTGATCTTCTTGACATATCACGTTTATCTTTATTCTATCAATTGCCTAACTGTAATTTGTTTACCCAGCATATGTTATTTATCTTATGGAGAGACACCACTAGTGAACTGCGGACCCTAGTCCTATTTTCATCATATTGCTATCACCTATTTACTTTACTCGCACTGTTTACTTTGCTCGCATACTTTCACTGTTTTCCACTCGATACACTCATACCCTTTGTTTCAAGCAAACCGGTGAGATTGACAACCTCATCGCAAGTTGGGAACGAAGTACTTGGTTGTGTTGTGTGTAGGTTCCGCGTTGCAGCTAGCAAGCAAAGCTTGGACGAGGCGCCATACATAAATTGTCCGAAGCTATTGCAAGCCAGTCCGCATCACCTTCAGTCATTTGTCTCTCTCCTCTCCAAGAACGATAAACCTTGGTTTCTTAACTGAGAGAAAACTTGCTGCTATATTCATCAAAACCTTCTCTTGGGGTTTACCAACTGGCTGGTCTTTTCCTACAAGCCAATAAGTTTTCTGGCACCATCATCAACTCGGCCCCATCAAGCGGCTCTGGGCGGAGATGTTCTTCGGGCGTGGACGCACACATTGATTCCCTGCGCAATTTGGTTGGGAAAAGTGTTCATAGGGTGAGCCAGGGAGAGAGGGCAAGATTGATACCAGATAGGGAGCGCGGGGTGGTCTGACTTCACCGGGATTTGGAGTTCTTGCCCGCAGCAATGGCGGACTCCGGCGAGAGATTAGGGCAGCCTGGCGGCGGGTTAGTTAGGGTTTCAGAAGGGTAGGAACAGAGGAGATTGGGGCTATTTATAGGAGGATTTTTATGGGCGAGGGGGCAAGAAATCGACCGAAACGGAGAATTTTCCAAATCGGGATGAACCTGTGTTCTTCCGGGACTCCTTACCAGAGGTTGAAGATGCTGACATGGACTTTCAGTCCAGGCCCACCTGTCAGCGAGATGGAGAGGGAGGCGGTACTGGTTCGGGAAGCACCGGGTGGTCCGTGGGCCGGATCTGGGGCTGGGCCAGATTCAGTCCCGCGACTTTTTTCCCTTTTCTATTATTTTCTTCTTTTTCTATTTTTTCTGATTTGTTTTATAACTTTTTCATTTGAGCTCCAAATGATTTCAAACCAATTTCTAAAATTTAACACAACTTTTAAAAATAGCAAGGAGCCACTTTTTAAGATAAAACACATTTTTAGTAATGCAAACTTTATTTAATATAAATCATTTCAAAAATATCTCCTTTGCAATTAAGCTTGCGTAGGTTTGAATAAATTCAAAATAGTAATTTTGTAATCCTATTTTCTCACAGGAATTCCTTCAAGGATTGATATAAAATTTGAAATAGTTTTCTAACAAAACATTTGAATTTGAAGTATTTATAAGAAACTCTTTCATAAATTGGAAAACCTTGGAAGCAAATTAAGTTGGGTTTGAAAGTTTAGGAAAACTTTATATATGGAAAAGCTTTTAAATTAACTCAAAAGGTTTTAATTCCTTGTGAATTTTCAATCAACACAACAATCCATTAAATTTAATATGTTTTTCCATTCCAAAATTTGGAAAATTATGTGATGTTGCAGTTTGTCCCTGCTAGCCTTAGCTCGATCGGCGCTGTTTCTTGCCAAAGAGGCGAGTAACAGCATCCCAGCCGCCTTCTCTTAGCTGCTAGCGGCACCCAAACTGCAAACATATGTAATAAAATTTATGCAAATTTGAATGAAAAAATGTCATTTGCTCTATTAGATTTATGTGCAAATTTGAATGGAAAAAACGCCTGTGTCAAATATTCGCTACGCCTGAAAAATGACCCACTGAACGCACGATACTGTGGCGTGTGCGACAAACCACCGAATGCACGATATGGTGGCGTGCCCTACCACACCACCGAACGCACGATATGGTGGCGTGGGACCAGCGCCACACCACTAGTATTCGGGGTAATGGTGGCGAGCAATGTCACGCTATCATTACGCATCGAACAGTGGCGCGAAATTGGTGGCGTGGTGGATCCCTGCTAGCAATGCCAAAATCGTTGCACTACCAATGGGCTATTCTGTACTAGTGATAATATGTATTCGAACCCACAACCTCTCTCGGAATGTGAACTATTATGTCTAGTATGAGTATTCACTTGTTTCCACTTGCGTCTCCCGATCCACCCCGTGCGGCGGAAGGCGGAGACGTGACGTCGTCCTACTCCATTCTTAGGGGATGTGAAAGAGCAACTGGTGTAAGTTCATAGATTTGGAGGAAGTGGAAGTTGCAATATGGAGCACATTACTAATGGTAGATATATTTTGGCTATAATCATATGCATTTTATAGATCAAGGTGGAACAATAAATTATGCAAAAATATAATGTGCAAATTCGCAGTGTCATTTGCATAAATCAGATCCAAAGCTTATAACAAAATACCTTGAATGCGCCTTGGAATAATTTGTGATTAACATAGAATTATTCACTGGTTTCTTTAAAACAATTGGTTTGATTCTTGATTTGTATTGATCTCGAGATTGAATTATAGCTTTTCTTGTATTACACCTTTAAGCCAACTGAAATCTTAAAATGTTTGCAATACTGACAGACAAATGTTCACATAAATCTCTACTAATAATATGGCTTAAGGTCGCGATGGTTCAAAAACCATTGTACGTTAGAAAACCGCTTTGGTACGTGAAAAAACCAATAAAAGCTTCGTACGTCAAGAAAACCACGCCCACACACGCAATCGGGAAAGAAACTTTTCGTGCCCACACACGCACACGATCAACTAGCCTTAGTAGTACCTAAAAAACCGGATAGACCAGCATCGTATGCTTCGTACGTCAAAAAAATCATCGTCCGTGCGCCCTCCGTGTAAGCAAATTACCAACGTTAGACAAGGTTGTACTAAAAGGTTGCCTCAGATTTGGATCGTCGCCGTACAACTATGTCAAAAAAATCAAAACCTCCAAGCCCATGCAAGTGATACATCCCAAACGTATCTATAATTTTTTGATGCTCCATGCTCGTTTATGCACCATTTGCCTTGTGTTTTATTGCTCTTTGTGGCATTTTTATGCGATTTCCAGAACTAACCTATTGACAATATGCCATTGTGCCAGTTCCCTATTTTCTGCTGTTATTTGTGTTTCAGAAAAGCTACACAGAAAATATTCTCAAAATTGGACAAAACAACCACCGAAATTCCTATTTTTCCCGGATGAAGGTCGAGGACCGAAGGAGAGTCAGAGGGGGGCCAGAGGCTGGCCACACCATGAGGGGGCGCGGCCCAGGCCCTGGCCGCACCCACCTGTGGTGAGGAGCCCCTGGTCCACTCCCGATGACGCCCCTTCACCTATAAGAAGCCTCACGACGGAAAACCCTAAAAGAATCGGCGAAATTTCCAGAAGAGTTCCGCAGCTCCGCCGCCCCCGATGAATTTTGGGGGAGAGAAGTCTCTGTTTTGGCACCCTGCTAGGATGGGGAAGTGCCCCAGAGCCATCTCCGTCGGTCTACATCGTTGTCTCCATCGTCTCCATCGACCTCACCGCCATCTCCATCGTCGTTGCTGCCTCCGATGATGAGGAGGGGGTAGTTCACCCCCGGGGCTGAGGGCTCTACCGGTAGCTATGTGGTTCACCTCTCTCTCCCATGATGTGATCTTTATGTGATCATGAGCTTTGTATCTAGTTGAATTGGTAGATGTTATTATTCAGATATTATCGAACTCAAGGAGGAAGAGGTCAAAGCTATCGCTCTCAAGCAACCCTGCAATTATGATACAAAAAGTCTCTTGTGTCCCCAACACACCCAATACGCTTGTCAGATGTATAGGTGCACTAGTTCGGCAAAGAGATAGTGAAATACAAGTGGTATAGATGATTATAAATAGCAAACGTGACGTGAAATAAATATCGCTGTGAGCAAACAAGTAACAAAATAGCAAGTAAACGGTGTGCAATGGTTGGAAACAAGGCCTAGGGATCATACTTTCACTAGTGGACACACTCCCAACAATATAACATGAATGAACAAATAAACAACTTCTCTCCACTATGGTACTCTGAATTACTCTCCTATTGAATAATACTAATCATTGTGTAGTGGCTACGGAAGCACCCCTTAAAGTTCATCAAGTACTTGACAAACACCACTCATAGAGATACCCAAATCAGATCACAACTCAAGATAGATATCATTGCAACATAAACCAAGTACTAACACGGTGCACACACTGTCACCATTACACCATGAAAGGAGGAATAGATCACTCAAACTATCATAGCAATAATTATTCTCATAATCCACAAGAGATCACAATCATAGCCTAAACCAAGTACCACCATGATGCATGCACTGTCACCGTTACATCATAGCAGGAGGAATAGATTACTTTAACAATCACACTAGAGTACACATAATATCTGAATAATAACATCTACTTGTTCAATATGATACAAAGCTCACGATCACATAAAGATCACATCATGGGAGAGAGAGGTGAACCACATAGCTACCGGTAGAGCCCTCAGCCCCGGGGATGAACTACTCCCTCCTCATCATAGGAGACAGCAAGGTTGATGGAGATGGCGGTGAGGTCGATGGAGACGGCGGAGACGGCGATGGAGACCGATGGAGATGGCTCCGGGGGCACTTCCCCGTCCTAGCAGGGTGCCGGAACAGAGACTTCTGTCCCCCGAAATTCATCACCGACGGTGGCGGAGCTGCGGAACTGTTTCTGGAAAATTGCCGAATCCCCTAGGGTTTTCCGTCCCGAGGCTTCTTATAGGCGAAGGGGCGTCGCGAGAGGGCAGCCAGGGGCTCCTCACACATGGGTGGCGTGGCCAAGGCCTGGGCCACGCCAGCCCTATGTGAGGGTGGCCTCTGGCCCCTCTCCTTCCTCTCTTCGGATGTCTGGATGCTCCCGGGAAAAATAAGACTTCTGGCTTTTGTTTTGTCCAATTCCGAGAATATTTCCTGTGTATCACTTCTGAAACTCAAAAACAGCAGAAAACAGGGAACTGGCACTGTGGCATCTTGTCAATAGGTTAGTTCCAGAAATCGCATAAAAATACCACGGAGTGTAACAAAACACAAGGCAAATGGTGTAAAAACAAGCATGGAGCATCAAAAATTATAGATACGTTTGAGACGTATCAGCATCCCCAAGCTTAACTCCTGCTCGTCCTCGAGTAGGTTAGTGATAACAAAAGAATAATTTTTGAGGTGACATGCACCTACACAATCTTGATCATATATGTAAGCATTGTGAGCTGGGATCATAAGAACTTAAAACATGGGCATGAAGATATAATCATGACAATAAGAAACTTAGCAACTATGTTGTAAACATGCAAATGAACACAAACAAAAGATCATGAAAAAGAAACAATGAAAGTCAACGTGTGTTCAAATCATAAGAAAAACATACAAATGGTTTTCAGCTTGTCCTTCAAAGAGAGCAAAACATAAATGCATAGGACACCTTTAAGTTTAAAAGGGCGACTAGATACAAATAATTTAAGAACAAGTGAAACCAATCATCATGAATCAATCAATGAACTTTGGGACAATGCATATTGCACTAAGAATGACAACTATGCTCTCTTAATGGTGCATAAAGGTAGAAGGTGGTGACTCAACATAAAAGTAAAAGAAAGGCCCTTCGCAGAGGGAAGCAGCGATTGCAAGTTTTATAACCTTCAAAAATTATGGTACTTACTGGCTTTGAGCTCTCATTGCCCCCATCATAAGCATCTTGAATGGTTAAAGTTAATGCGAGAATAATTATGATGCATATGCTTGACAAATCATAAGTTGAAAACCTCGTGTCCCATGAATACGAGTACCCAAACCTCATGCTACTTTACTTAGAGTCCCAAGCAAGGATCTTGTCATTGTAAATATATGCATATCATTGAGAACCGCCAATGGGGTACCTCCATGCCCGATGACATGGAACAAACCCACACCAAAATGACAGGACAAGCAGACAATGAACACCTCGACATCTCTTTTATTTGCCTTTTGTTTAGCTTTTTATTGTGAGATGCGTCATCGTATGTTCACCATGGGTATGCTGCAAATTTCCACCATGAATTATGCATGGCTTAGATTGGCGGCCCGGCATTTCCCTAACACATAAAAAAACTCCATGATCCTCACAAGATTCCCAATTCATTTCACACCGCGGGCATCCATAAACGAAAGATCGCGATATCAACTCAAAAGAGAAGTGCAATGTTGAAAGCTTGCCCATGACTGCATGGCTAGGCTAGTCTCCAACTTACAACTTGCAAGCATAACAACTCAACATAAGAGACCACAATGTCAAATTTTTAAGAACAGGAAAAAGTAAAGTGTGCCTTCCGGTTCGTGAGAGCTTTACTGACCGAATTTCGTATAACACTGGTAAGAGTTTAATTTGAAGAGAAAATAAAAGCAAGTCAAATTTACTTGGAATAGCAAATTGCTAGTAGGTATGTATGGTGGACACTTTGGAATACTTTGGCTTTTGGGAGTTGGATGCACAAGTAGAGCTCATACTCAGTACAAGGCGAGGGCTAGCAAAAGACTGGGAGCGACCAACTAAGAGAGCAATAATGGCCATAATCATGCAAAGCGACAAAGCGACATTAAAAGAAGCATAAGATGGCATCAGAAGTCAAAAACTAAATGATCATGAAGGCTATTGGCGACTTTGTATGAGTCTAACATGTGTGAGCATGCGCCAAGTCAACCCAAATAAAGCATAAAGGAGAAAACCAAAATAATGCTTCCAAATAATTAAAACAACGCATGATTTTTTTCAAAGGCTCATTAAGCAATCTCAGTCATTTGAGACAAGTCATGCTACAGCAAAACCACTAAGCATACTATCAAAAAGACATCAAGCATGACATGCAAAAGCCTAGGCCGCAGTCTACACAAGCTCCTTCTTGTACCACTTTTTTGCATAAAGCTTTTTCTCTTTTCCAATCACCATTCAAAATTTTATAAACACCTCTTTTGATGAAAACCAAATAAAGACCAGAGGCAAAAATACACCTTGATAAAAATATATAACAAGATCTGAACACAAATCAAGGTAAAAAATGCAAGTTAAACCTAGTAGCAGAAAAAGAGAACACTCGTTGAAACGATAAGAGTGAAAAACGGAGTGTTCTTGGCAAATGAAAAGCGAAGCATGTCTCCCTCCAAACCAATATGATGTGATCAACCATTTATTGCAGCAAACAAAACAAAACTAATAACAAAAACTAAAACAACTGACGCTCCAAGAAAAACGCATAGTGCATGAAGCAATAAAAATATAGTGTTTTGAAAGGTGACCTGATTTTTGTCGATGAAGAAGGGGTGCCTAGGGGGCATCCCCAAGCTTTGACGCTTGTACTTCTTGGATATTTCTTGGGGTGATGCATGGGCATCCCCAAGCTTGAGATTTTGTCCATTCTTCATCTCATCTCATCATTCTCCGATCCCTACACTTGAAAACTTCCTTCATACAAAACTAAACACAAATCTATTAGCAATATTAGTGTAAGCATAACATATAATCAACCTCTTTTTGCTTCATATTTCAACACAAAACCACCACATATATAGCATATACTAATGTAGCAACTTCCCCAAAAGTTCCATGATCAAAAGAACTCAAAAAGAAAGCGATAAAGCGGCAAACACCAATATTGGCAGAAATCTGTCAAAACAGAACAGCTGACAAAGGTCGAATTTTTAAGAGGTTTTCTGTTGCTCAAATCAAAAAGTGTTCAACTAATGAAAGTTTGGATATAACCTGAGGCATATGCATAAGAAATCACAGGTCCAAAAGATATACATATAATTTATACGAATTTTTACGGTGCAGCACCAAAAACTGTTTTAGGACAGCAACATCCCCAAATCTTACCTCACTCAAATTAGAGGCTTCTCTTGGCACAACAACGAAATAAAAAGGATAAGGAGAGGTCATTACAGTAGTAATGACTTCAAGACTCAAATAAAAGAAAAATTACTGAATGTAAAACAATGGGTTATCTCCCAAGAGTGCTTTTCTTTAACGCCTTTGAGCTAGGCACAATAATTTGCAAAGATGCTCATGTGGGCGCCATATAAAAGCTTGAGGCAAAGGCGCCATATAGGAACTTAAAGCAATAGAGAGCATCAAAAATCAAGTATGGAACACATTTAAATCTAAACCACTTCCTATGAAAAATAGTCTTGTAAAGAGACAAGTCATGAAAGCGCAAAGAAAAAAGCATAGGAAGGCAAAACAAGTACAACTTCAAGAGTTGCAACATAAAGAGGGGAAAATCAATATTGTTGAGATCCATCAAACCATGTTTCCCTCTCTCATAATAACTTTCAGTAGCATCAAGAATAGAACTAACAATATAACTATCACATAAAGCATCTCTATCATGAGCCACATGCATAAAAGGATTAATACTCCCCACATGAACAATAGTAATAGGAGCAGATTCAACAGAATAATTATTCTCATCACCATAATCATCGAAAATAGGAGGCATATTGTAATCATAACTAACTAGCTAATTGGCCCGCGCATTTGCGCGGCTAGACTTATTTCTTGGGGAAATCAATTATTGTTCAGCTTAATTCATCATCACTAATTTTAGGTTACTGGAATAGATTTTCCATTAGGGTTGTTGGGTTGGTGATGATTATATATGTATTTCATTCTGAAACTTATTTACTACAGATTTCATATGAATCTTAAATTTTCCAAATCATTTTATCTGTCATGCCAAATTTCAGACTTCATTATTTACCACGTAATAAGTATGTACTATATGTTCATAAATCAAATATATACTCTCAATCAACATAGCGTTGTATTTACTATAAATTTACAAATTCAATTTATTCATCTACATAGTTATAATCCAGAAACACCACCGTCAGGAGTGACAGAATTGTATATAGGCAAGAAAGCGACAAAAAAGTAACCCAAACGCAGGCTTGGTATAATTTGCAAAAACATGTTATACTATTAGCGTATTGTTGAGGCGTATGTTGGATCCAATATAATGAACCATGCTGGGTGAACATTTGATTGCTCGACATCGTCGGCAAGGTAGTGTGTCCTTCTCCCGTTTGAATTATCAGATTGGCTCACTTCTTACATACTGTGGTCTAGTATTTCCCAGCGATGCAAATGCTATGAGCTATATCTTCTGTATCATGCATTTTATATTTTTATATCATTGTGAGATCAGCAGGAAGCACGACACATGCACATCATGTCAGTTGAAGGAGAGCACATGTGCGACCGTGGACATTTCGAACTATATTCTTGAGGTCGACACCGTGGACAACATCCGCGACCCAGCATTTTGATGTGCGGCATGGTGCGGCCATCGTAGCCGGGAATAACTCTTGTGTCTGGGATGGTCATGCAAATGCGAGTTCTAACATAACTCATTTTTCTCTCCATATCTCATCTAATCAACATAGCACAGACTGAACAAAGAGACTGAATCCACACGGACGCTACTATACCCGATATGATGATCTGATTCATGGACGTCTGTGATAAGAAAAAGTCGAAGAGAAACCTATGTTGCCGTCATGCTATATCTGCCGCCTAGAGTCGCCATCAATCCTAGCGAACATGTAGCCTTTTAGCACCGTTGCTTATCGGCTGATCGACATCGGCATGTCTGGCTCATCATAGAGTTTGCAAAGGACTCTGCAACCTTGGTGTTTTTGGTAAGTTTAGTAGCGCGAGATCAGCAAAGACTATGTTTGCACGTAACTCATCGGAGATTGCACAGGGGTCATCGCAGCCTTGCAGGGATATGCTGCTAATTCAAGATCCACGCGAGGACTGCTACTGTTTCTGTTGCACATCCTTCAAAATATTGCCGCAAGGCACCCCGGCTTCTCAGGCCATGTGTGGTTCCGTCCGTCGGATGAAGGTTGCAGTTGATCTTAGCCGTCCATCTAAAGTACTGTTTGGCTCAGAATTTCTACCCGCCCTGGCATTTCCTCTAGCTACGGTCACTGATCTGCGGGCCTGCGTCGTCCGTGGGCCGGTTGTCAGTGAGGGGCGAAGCGTGGCACGTGGTGTGACAGGAGAAATGCGCGGTGGTTGCACCGTAATTTGGCTCGCTGGTCAGGGGCAAATTCGACATTTCATACTTCATTTGGTACTGAGCTACTGTGGAGGGGCTTCGCCGCCGGGTACGGGGCAAACAGCAAGCGTCGCCGGCCATGGCAGCCCCCTCCTGTCCATGGGAAGAGTAGGGCAGCCTCCCTTCCTCAGGTTCTCCTTCATTTCTCCTCTTTTTCTTTGCCCATACCTGCCCCACGTCCTCTCCAGGAAACCCTAGCCGCCGCCAATTTTCTCTCCTCAGATCCCGGTCGATTCCGGCCGTCTCCTCCACCGCCAGCTAGCAGCGCGAGTGTACCAAATGAGGAGGAGCAGCGGAGGGCTACACAGGCGCCGAGCGTCTTCTTCTTCCCCGTCGCGCCCGCCTCACCATCGGCTGCTGCTGCAGGCGGAGGTTGGCGTGGGGGATGGCGTACAGACAGGGAAGGCCCCTTACTCGACCCTTGATTACTCCACCAGCCGCCTCCCTACCATCGTTAGCCCTCCTCCTCGTTGCTGTACAGGCTGGACGCGGCCAACGACCTAGCTCACTCCATGGATGAGGAGGAGCACATGGTCATGATGCAGCCCTACACGTTATGGAGGAGCAATCACTGTAATCCCTAAGTTCCTCTTCTACTAAGATTCCTTTCCAATCTCACAAGTCATAATTATTGAGATTTGGTCGAGATGTGCAGTTCTTCTATTTTGAAATTTATGTCCTCTGTTTATTGGTTCTATGTTTGTAGGGATGCAAAATAGAAAGCAATAATTTGTTAAGTATAAGAAATTAGCTCGTCCATAATCGTTGGGTTCCTAAAGGTGATACCAGTTGGCATGTCTTGGACCTTCTTTTTTTGTTAAAGAAGAGGAATCATACTGAAAAGGTGATTACTTTTGCGGTGAATTTTTGTACTGAAAATAGATGAATTAGGTCCTGCAAAGGAACTATGCCTGTGTTTTTCTTTTAATGATTCTCCAGGCAGTTTAGGAGGAATGGACAACGTCTGCGGGAGGCACGCTACCCCAACCTCAGCGAGTGCTGGGTAGTGGCAAGACTGGCACCGCCGCTGCTACCAATATGATCCTCAGTGACACCTCCGCACGCAGATGCAGGTAAGAGATCGATCCTTTTTACCGCATCTATTTGGAATCACAGATATTTGCTTAGGATATTCTGATGCAGACCTCGAGTCTTCCTTCGCATTGAATGGTCTTTTGGATATGTACTCGATTGATGCACTCACAGTGAAATATTGCAGCTGAGTTTACTATGTCACTATTTCAGATTCAAGTGGTGTTGTTATTCTCTGTAATTGTGATGTTTAATCATGTGGCACACCTCTAAATGGATACTCTGATGCCTCTATAAGTTATAGATTCAGATGTGTTTTTCCGGTACAAGATTATTGCCACTATAGTCTAGGCTAGTGTAGAGCTCGTGACAACGTTACCCATTGTAGCCTTTGGATTTGACCTTATACTTTTGCTATGTGGCTTCTGTAGGTATTCAGTTTGAGAACAACCGTAAAGTTGGTGTTTCCTCTAAGCTCATAAATGACTACTGTCTGAATGCAATTGGAGGATCAAAAAGCTTCTACAGGTTAGTGACAATGTTTTTGTTGGTTTTAGCTTGAACTTGGGACTTTCGGTGAAGTTGAGGAATATATAGCTCACTTAACAGATTGTTCTCTTAAATACATTTCCAGTACATTTGAGTCTGAGCTTGCAAATGTCATTCTTGTGGTCAAGATCTCTATCAGAGGTAGTTGATCGATCGACTGTGCATTGGTTAGCATTTGAATTTCTAATCATTAGTTGCATGTGATGGAGTGCTCTACAAGTCTTGCTTGCAATTAAGACAGACATCCCATTTAATGGTGATGCATTTAGTAAATTGATGTTGCCAATGGAGTTGGATTTAATTCTTTTTTCAAACAATTTTGATTCGGTTGGTAGTCTGTTCAACTGGAACAGTTGGAATTTAAATCATGGCTTTAATCTGCAAGTATGAGCTAAACATGGTACAACCAAATTTGTTAGACTCATTTGAAATAGCAGCCAGTTAAGTTGCCTGCTTTCATTTTCAGATCGTAAGCCAAATTTAACCAAGGTTGGAACTGACTAAAACTGCTTGGTAAAATGTTTTGCTGTTGTTGTTGAGGTCACCGTGGTGCATTTAACATGGGTTAAGGTGCTGCACGATCTTGTTTAAAGGAAGTTAATTTCTTTGTTGCATCCTTATTTGGTCTATGGTGTTTGACCACCTGTATTTAATAGGTTTTCTGAATGTTGTATCACTTACTACTTGCTGATGATCATATATTTTCCTTTTCTCAGTGTTAGTGAAACTTAGTTTGGCTGCAAGCTTTAAATGGAATGAGCATTGACGAAAGGGCCCTTTCTTTTATCATTCCATTGTTCGTAGGAGCACCCTATGATTCAAATGGCAAAGATGCTCTTATCTGCAGTTGAGCAAGAAAAGCATGTTTTTAAAGGGAGAACATCCACTAATATGGCAATAGTTTACCCCATTTAAGTATACTGCCTTTTCTGTATTATGTGCTTTTGTGTCACAAATTCACAATAGCTGCAACCGGCAAGTACTTTCTATAACATGCTATTATTTCTAAAGAATTGATTTTTTTTGTGTTTTGTGCTATCTCTTCAGTTTTTATGCCTGCTGGATTACTTCTCCCTTATTTTGTTGCTAGCCGCGTGCTCCTTTTGGACACATAAATTTTTTCTAGCAAGGTTTCAGCACAACCTAATGTATCTGCACCGCAGCAGCAGTATTTCTATAATAATAAATTACATATCACATGTTACCTTGCCCGATTTATTGTGTTCATGATTTCTCCGTGTTAGGAAAAATTTCTCTTGTGCATGATTCTGGTATGAAGGATCACTCTCTAGCTGACATATTCTGCATACTGGACAAATATTCTAGCAGTGCTTTTTCTGTTTGCCACAAGCTAACCCCAAGAGTGTGCCATGCCACTTGGATTATGTAGGTTGTTTGGGTCTGCCGACAGGTGTTGCGCGAAAGTGCGAACCAGACATGTCTTGTGCTCCTGCCTACACACCAACGCACGGTGTGGATGGCCAAGCCAACACTGGCCACTGCACCTCCTTTGACAAATGATTTATTTGAAAATAGCTTTTATCCATGACAAAGAACTTTTTTGGTTTTTTTTGCTACTTGATAGTTCTGTATACAAATTGCATTAAAGTATCAATTAACATTGAAACTTGTATTTTCACTTCCAGAAATTAATTAAGTATGATACGATCAAAGTTGATGTTGGGCGTAAAAGCTAGAGTCCCAATCTGTATATGTGGGTCATGTTCACTTCTGATGGCTTCATGTCAGGTAATAGAGTTGTTATACTTCCGCTGAAGGCTGATCCATTAATTAGAAATAGACATGTTAGACATCACATCAGATAGATGCTAAAATCATTTGTCCTCGTATGCATCAGCTATTTGCATTCTCTTTCCTAGGCAGAGTGGTAAACTTAGAGAGAAAGAAGTCTTTCTTAATTTCTTTAAGCTATTTGCAGTTCTTAATCTCAGACTGGAAATGTCAAGAAAAATCGATGGAAGCCACCAAGAATGAGGACATCGGTTAAAAACCAGAGATGGCATACAGTGGTAAGCAATATGATGATTGATCTGCTGAAAATGTGTTTTTTGTGTAGTATGCCACGACTTTAAATCCCAAAAATTCAGGCTATCTAGAATAGTTACAATAGAAAGAGCCTTGGGAATAAAGCTAATTTCTGAAAATTGGTTTTATTACGAGATTTGATTCAGAATTATTTCATGTGGGTATCCAACAATACACCTCCCTCCAAGGTAATGTCAGCTCTATGGTCAGCTCTTTAATTTGCTTTCTTCTATGCCAATTGCAGATTCATCTCCCGCTCACCAACATTCGATTTTATGTAATTATTATTCAATGGAACCAAGCCATTGGACATCATCAGTGTGAAAATTTTGCTTATCTTTGCTGCTAACTATGGTTTCCCACATCTGAACATTCAGTTTGCATTAACACAAACGTCAGGCCATGGCGTGAAGAACTATTTTTTTCTATTTTCATAGTTAGTTCTTAAGGATGTATAGTCAGCTGTATTGATGTCTCCAATTTTGTTTGCTTCTCGAGATAGATTTTCTCAGTACTGTACAGTAGGGTATGCACCCAGTTGTATCACTATGAAAATTAGGAAAAAAAGGTTAAAATGATGGTGGCAGAATTAGTCACACATTTTAAAGTATGGGATGGAATGAGGTTTATTGTTCAGTCTGGTTGTGTAGTGGTCTTTATATTTTTTTTGGTTATGTTAGATTGTAGCATGACGGTTTTGCTTTCTTTGCCAGGTTATTCTCCTGCTTACTCAGAACTTGCAGACTTCACTAATGTATATATAATCTTCAGGTGTATTTCTGGTATGCGACTATGTGTGCAGATCTGATTTTGTCTTTCTCTCGGTTGTTTGTGGGTACAAATTGCAGGTTTCGGTGTTTCACAGCTCTATGTACATGAGAATGCTCAAGTTGCAGAGATTTGAGGCAGGTAAGAAATTTTCAAACATTCTCTTCCATTCTAGGCTTACATGACAATTGAACTACGGCACTGAACCAATGGCTGTAAGCCACTCCAGGATGTGAGCACTAATCTCTTACTCACACTATGAAGAGCTAATTATTTTCTAAACTTCAAAACCTTGACCCACTTGTAATAACATATTTGAACTATTTCCGCAGATCTGTGCAACTGCAATGTATGGTGCCATGTTTACTACCATGGTAGATGCCATATATCTTTAAGAATCCAATATTATTTTTACTTGAAAACCTTAGATCTTATCTAATGGCTTTGCCATTTCTATTTCATTGTCATTAGCTTGTCACATATGCACATGAAAAGCTTGAATGCTAACTTTGCTGTTATATAAATCATATAGAGGGTCTAATAGTCTTGAAGTTGCCTCAGTTTCTCATATGTTAAGGTAGCTTGACATTTATCTTTTGCACATCTGTCCTCTACAGTATGCATCAAGCCCCTACGCTGGTGATGGATTTGCTTAAGTGTTGCTGAACATGGATATTTCTGACACACCATTATTTGGTACTGATCTCTTGAAGGTCATGTCCTTCTGTCACATTTATAATCATAAGATGCAGTATGTTGTTTTAGTTCTGATTTGAATTTTTGCTCTCCCCGCACTAACAAACTTTGGATCTTTTCTCATGGGTAGATCGTGAAGACACTAGAAGGCATAAAGGTTCATGTACTGTGCAATATGCACAAAGAATACCATGTGTCTGGTATTACCTTGCAATCGACAAAGGAGTTGACGTTTGCAGCTCGCTTAAGCATTTGTGAAGATTCTCTTATCTCTATCTTGCTGTTGCAGATGAGCATGCAATATGATATTATGTTGACATAACTTTGTTATCCTGTGACAGTTTCCCAGTTGATAGTCATCGTACTGAGCCAAGGGAGACAGTAGTGCAATACTTACACAAGAGATATGGTTTTAGTATTTAGTACAAACCTTTGAATCTTTTGCAAGTGGCCTCTCCGCAGAGGATGGAATTTCTGCCTTTGGAGGTCAGTATCCTGAACAACTACTCTGTGGATATTTAGTACTATGTTAACATATCAAGCAGTATCAGAAATTCTTTGGAATGAAGGATAGAATTAGTTAAATGTACTTTCTTGAAGCTTTATGTGGGATTATGGCCCATAGACATTTCTCAAGGATATAGGAGAAAGAGAAACTCGGTTAGCTATTGCACTAAGCAATATGTTCTGCTCCCTTGATATTTTTTTATCTAGGATCAGGTTTCGATTCTCTTTATTGCACCATGGACTTCTTTCAGGTGTTTGACATATTAAGAGTTTTACTTTTCTCAGTGGATTCCTGTAATAAAAATACGTTATTTGTGAAATCTTTAGTTTTTATTGCGTATGTCATGCAAACTTTAGTTTTTCATGGCATATGTAGTCAGTTGTCCGGTTCTTTTGGCACAAGTATATTAGAGTCTGGGATGTTTTGTCATGTTTTGTCTTTGTTTAGCAGACTTTGCAATGTATACGTAGGAATCTTTGTGTAGTGAAACTAGGAATCAAAATTAAGAAGGAATATGTATCATTGTGTGCTCATATTCTATCTCCTCCTTTATTATGTTTTTATCTCGGCTATCATTTTAGTGTGCTCGCTTCTTATTTCAGTTGCATATATTATGACTGGAAGTTTGAGAGCCGAATATTTCCATCAACTTAAGTTCAACGGTAGTGGTAATACAAGAAATTTATTGCCACATTTCGTGTAGACCATAGTGGCAAACCTTTGCATATTCTCCAGTGGAAAATTCTGGTTATATCTTATTTTAATTCAAAATACCATTGAAACCTTTCACATTTTTTGTAGCAAACATCATATGAAAAATGTTTGCGTTGCAGATTTTTTATTTCAGATATTCTTGGTTGGGTATTATTTGTAGTGGTGTGAGTTCATATTATTTCCACGCTGTCTTCTTTTTTTCAGGTAAAAATAGGATAACAAGGTGCAATTTTGAAAAGATGTGTTCTACTCTCAGTTCTTTTCAGTAACCTGTTGAAGCTATGGCAATAGAGTTGACGGCCATGACCAGGAAGATGATGGTTTTCTTGTCAATAGTATGCGAAGAAAATACTTCTTTTGTAAGCCAAATGATTTTTCTTGTTTTCTTTTTCATAAAGAGGAAGATTTGTTTTGAGTTATCTTTTTCATAACGAGATTGTGAAAATATCTACAACACGTGCACCATCATTTTCCGGTTAGGCTTTATCGAACCAGACAAGTTCTTCTCTACCATCTCCTAGGGTTTAGCATGTTGATGTCTACATATCTATTCCTTGGGACCTTTCCAAACATAATGTATTTCCTCTTACTTAAATATATGTATGTGTACTGTCAATGTTGATGAACTGCTAAGTCATCTTATATATTCTTTTAATGTGATGTGGATTACTATTTTTTTAAACATAAGAGCCTTCCTAAATGCTTATTACACACCATGAACTTAAGATATGAATTTCTCTTGCCAACCTAATGTTAATCTAGATGCATATGTTCATCAGTTCTTCATATCTTCTTGCCTACCGTAGGCAGGCAAGCGCGCGGCAAGCCGCGCCTACCTACCTAGTGATGTATATTGCTGCGGGTATTGGAAAGCCAAACTGATTAACCATATGGATCCATAACTCTGCCTTGCACAACTTGTCAAACGTGACGGGTGAATTCACTGGGTTGATCTAGAAAATGCATCACAAATCGGGAGTACTCAAAGTTGATGGCATTGAATCATGCAAGAAGAAAAGGCTTTCCGCCTTCTTGAGTCCCTTGGGCGTCGTGGGATCGGAAGTGGTAAAGGACATATACGTGGTGTTGTGCTGTGATATATTGAATACATCTGGATCTGATCGTAGCTCCTTCAATATGACGACGGCTAGCACCAAGCGCTCCGTCGCCGTGTGACTTCAGTCCGCCGCCGGGCGTGACGGACTGGTCATGGATGAGTTACTACCCTACCTTGAGCCATCACGGCCGCGTGCTGGTTTGCATTGAGGTTTAGATCCACCAGCCGGGGCTCGCAGGCGTAAATATATGTTCTACGATCTATTGCAAATCAAGCGTCCATGCCAAGTACGAACATGCGATCTATTGCAAACCGAGAGTCCATGCCAAATACAAACATGCAGCGTGTAGCAGGCTAATTCTTACTACGTGAGATCCAGGTTAGTTAATCTCGATCATTGATATGATGTAGAACTAAATTGTTAAATCCTAGCCGTCGGTTGTTAGTTGTTTTAATAATATAATAGATTTTATCCTCAATAGTAGGTGAACTAAAAATATTATACCTATCATCATAACTATCATAAACTAGAAGTTTAGTATCATCACAAGCTAAAGAACAACTATTTCGCATAGCATACTCTTCAAACATATCATCATAAGAAGGAACATGGATAGCACTAATGGTACAACAATTATTAACCTTAGAATTGGTACCAAAAATATTTTCAATATCAAAAGTAGAGTGCTTTTCCCAATCATGATCACTAACATAAGTAATAGGCATAGGAACATCATCCCAATCAGAATTATCATAATCTATAGCAGGATCATAACGCTTAAGGGAAGATACCATGTCCTCTCGCCTCTTACTCCTCTTCTTCTTCTTCTTCTTACTCTTCTTACTCTCTCCTTTAGGAGGGAGAGACTTGAAGGGCATCTTCTCCACATACTCTTTAGGAGGGAAAGGCATCTTCTCCACATAATCTGGTTTGCTGACAGAGACAACAGAAGAAACTTTGGAGGATTCCTCCTCTCTATTAATAAGATAAAAACATCTATCAGTCCTGTCATAGCTTGGAAAAATATCAAGTTTAATAAGATTTTGAATGTAAGTATTTGCAAGGCAATCTTTAGCACAATAGAGACGACAACCACGAAGGGTGCTATTAATATCAACATCATTCATATCTATCAAAGCAATCTTTCTAGATATGTCTTCACACGCCAAGAACAAAGTGAGCTCATCATGCTGATTGGGAGTAATCTTGTCATCACAATACAAACTTAGGGTACTAGGAGAGTAACTATTAGGGCTTGAGCATTGGAAATTAAAATGACCTATGTCATCGCAATGTTTACAAAGAAAAGGATAAAGCTCACAAACCTTTTTACCGATCTCACCTATATCCTTGTACCACATACTCGTTTCTTCATTTGCGTGGGTGATGCAATAATATTCCTTATTGTAACTCTGTTCACAAGGTCTATGTACTCCACAAAAATTAACATGCTTATAAGAAATTGGACTTTTAGAAGTTTGAGCATGTTTATTGCAATCATCAATAACAATATCACTTTCTATGCAAGTATCCTTAAAAGGTTCATGATACATGTCCCCATTTCCTTTAGGAACATTCATATGGGAAGCAAAGGCTTTAAAGCAATCAACCATAATTTGAGGATCAAGACCGTATTTAGCACTAAGCTCTTGAAAATTAGCAGTTTCAGCGAAAGACTTAATGCAATCAAACTCGTAATTCATACCTGATCCTTTACCTTTGTCGCTATCCCAACCTTCAATATTGTTTTGAATTGTTTCAAGCAGATCCCACTTGGTGTCAACATCCTTCCTTGTGAAAGATCCATCCAAGCATGCATCTAGATGGTCCTTGTAATGTCCTGAAAGCCTTGCATAAAAATTATCAATAACAATATTATGAGGAAGATCATGAATAGGACATTTGAGAATTAGTAACTTCAATCTTCCCCAAGCTTGGGCAATGCTTTCTCCCTCATGCGGATGAAAATTATAAATGTAATTCCTATCTTTATAAACCTGACTAGAAGGATAGAATTTAGAATAAAAGAGAGGTTCAATTTCCTCCCAATCAATAGATCGGCCATCCTTCGATGTTTTATACCATTCCTCAGCTCTGCCTTTCAGCGAAAAAGATAATAGCTTCTTCTTAACTTGGTTCATTGAAATACCTGCACACTGGAACAACTCGCATAATTCATGTATAAAAAGTAAATGGTCACCAGGATGGACAGTTCCATCTCCTAAATAGCAGTTATCCCTAACATGTTCAACAATCTTCGTAGGTATTTTAAAAGGATGAGGAGCACAAGCATCACTAGAAACATCACATATGGGAGATAAAATATTATCAGAAGAGACCTTCTCCACTAAAGCTGGGGGACTAAAAATATCATACTTAACAAAACCAGCTTCCCCAAGCTTAGACTTTTCTATAGCATTAGCATTAACGGTATTCAAAGCATTCGTACTAATAACATTGCTATGCGAAATAAGCTCCAAAGGATTTTCAATTTTCTCTTCAAACACTTCATATCTAAACTCAGGAAAAAGACTAAAGAACTCTTTATTTTCCATTAAGCCTAACTAGTGAAAATAAAAACAAGAAACAAAAAGATATAATTGCAGAATCTAAAGGAAATAACTCCGAGCACTCACACAGGAGGATGTGAGTACCTTTTACCTTACCTCCCCGGCAACGGCGCCAGAAAAAGAGCTGCTGGCGCCTAGTTGACGTGGGAGAATATAGTTGATGTAGGAGCTTGTTCTTCTTCAAGTCCCCGGCAACGGCGCCAGAAAAGAGCTTGATGTCTACGCACTTCTATTCTTGTAGACACTTGTTGGGCCTCCAAGTGCAGAGGTTTGTAGAACAGCAGCAAATTTCCCTTAAGTGGATCACCCAAGGTTTATCGAACTCAGGGAGGAAGAGGTCAAAGCTATCCCTCTCAAGCAACCCTGCAATTACGATACAAAAAGTCTCTTATGTCCCCAACACACCCAATACGCTTGTCAGACGTATAGGTGCACTAGTTCGGCGAAGAGATAGTGAAATACAAGTGGTATAGATGATTATAAGTAGCAAACGTGACGTGAAATAAATATCGCTGCGAGCAAACAAGTAACAAAATAGCAAGTAAACGGTGTGCAATGCTTGGAAACAAGGCCTAGGGATCATACTTTCACTAGTGGACACACTCCCAACAATATAACATGAATGAACAAATAAACAACTTCTCTCCACTATGGTACTCTGAATTACTCTCCTATTGAATAACACTAATCATTGTGTAGTGGCTACAGAAGCACCCCTTAAAGTTCATCAAGTACTTGACAAACACCACTCATAGAGATACCCAAATCAGATCACAACTCAAGATAGATATCATTGCAACATAAACCAAGTACTAACACGGTGCACACACTGTCACCATTACACCATGAAAGGAGGAATAGATCACTCAAACTATCATAGCAATAATTATTCTCATAATCCACAAGAGATCACAATCATAGCCTAAACCAAGTACCACCATGATGCATGCACTGTCACCGTTACATCACAGCAGGAGGAATAGATTACTTTAACAATCACCACTAGAGTACACATAATATCTGAATAATAACATCTACTTGTTCAACATGATACAAAGCTCACGATCACATAAAGATCACATCATGGGAAAGAGAGGTGAACCACATAGCTATCGGTAGAGCCCTCAGCCCCGGGGATGAACTACTCCCTCCTCATCATAGGAGACAGCAAGGTTGATGGAGATGGCGGTGAGGTCGATGGAGACGGCGGAGACGGTGATGGAGACCGATGGAGATGGCTCCGGGGGCACTTCCCCGTCCCGGCAGGGTGCCGGAACAGAGACTTCTGTCCCCTGAAATTCATCGGCAATGGCGGCGGAGCTGCGGAACTATTTCTGGAAAATTGCCGAATCCCCTAGGGTTTTCCATCCCGAGGCTACTTATAGGCGAAGGGGCGTCGCGAGAGGGCAGCCAGGGGCTCCTCACACATGGGTGGCGCGGCCAGGGCCTGGGCCACGCCAGCCCTATGTGAGGGTGGCCTCTGACCCCTCTCCTTCCTCTCTTCGGATGTCTGGATGCTCCCGGGAAAAATAAGACTTCTGGCTTTTGTTTCATCCAATTCCGAGAATATTTCCTGTGTATCACTTCTGAAACACAAAAACAGCAAAAAACAGGGAACTGGCACTGTGGCATCTTGTCAATAGGTTAGTTCCAGAAATCGCATAAAAATACCACGGAGTGTAACAAAACACAAGGCAAATGGTGTAAAAACAAGCATGGAGCATAAAAAATTATAGATACGTTTGAGACGTATCAGGTACTCAACTGACGGGCTCTATTATCTATACCCTTGTCAGTAGCCCCTGAGATTCTACTAGAATTACAGATTTGGGTTAAATATCTAATCTTTAAATCTTCGACTTGATCAATTCTTTGACTTCTTCATATCTTCAAATCTTCGACTTGGTCTTTCGACTTATTTTCACTATAATATCTCGCAAGCGGTTTTGATGATCAAGCCTGACAACTCTGACGGATCAAGAGGCCAGTTAGCTACCGGAACAGATACTTGTCACCTACTTCAAATTCTATCCCCTTTGACTTGAATTCAGGAAATCGGTCAAACCCATTCTTTTGCCGCATTTAGGACTTACAAAGAATGAATCCCAGTGGTTCTCAGGGTACCCAGTGCATCCACCAGGATTTTCTTCGCCTAGTAGACATGGATACATACCAGCAGAGCACATCCATGTGCGTATACTGGGCCACATAGGATGGATCTCGGGTTCTTACCTTCATGATATATTTCAATCATGGCATTCAAGTTTTGTCGCGATGATGCAACTTGAGAATCGTATATCACAGCCTTGTTTGACTGATCCAGTGGACAAAATATTTGGGTTATTTAACCTTGATTAATAAAAAATTCACTCCCGATGGGAGTAATGATGCTTACTAAATCTTCGTTCGCCTTCCTTGCTCCAATATTCATGAATAAACATCGTCGGGTGCGTGCTCAGCGCTCTTGATGGGAGTAGCCCCCGAGGCTATAGTTGAAGAACTCTTTTTTGAGTATAGGCTCAAATATATTGTGCCTAACTATAATCTCCCGTTCAAAACATCTTATGATAATATCGTCAGGGCGCGCTCAATGCTCCCGATGGTAGTAGCCCCCGAGGCTATAGTCAAATATTTTTTGGTATAGACTCGAAAACTGATTCCTTTTTTGTTATCGTCTGACTTTTGTCAAATTCCCTTTCATCCTTTACTCGCAGACCATCATATCCAATATTTGTCAAGTATACACATCTGTCGTGTTACCTTTAATGTTGTAACCGCTCATGACATCAGTAATAGAATCTCTGTGTACGTCATATTGACCAAGCGCTGACCGTTGGGTGGGCAGCGTGGTAATTTTGTATTTCCCCGCCCATTAGTCAGCTGTCGTTTCCTCTCCTTGCGCCACGTCTCAGCCAACGTTCCTTCACTAGGAATGTATATAAGGGGGAGAGTGGAGAATTTTACTATTTACCAGTTCATTGCTTCTGCTGCCTGAACGGATCGTATGGGCACCTAGAGGGGGGGGTGAATAGGTGCTACTCAAATTTTAATTCTTTTTCAATTTAGGCTTGACACAAAAGGTAAATTCTCTAGATATGCAACTAAGGTGAATTTACCTATATGTCAACAAGCAAGCTAAGCAAGATACAAGTAGTAAAGGCAATAAGGATAGAGGTAACCGAGAGTGGAGCACACGGAGACACGGATGTAATTCCCGTAGTTCCTTCCTTTTTAGGGGAAGTACGTCTATGTTGGAGGGGTGTGGTTGCCACAAAGGCCTAACCAACACCACAAAGGCTCACCCTATTCTCCGGTGCAAGCTTCCACCACAAAGGCCTAGCTCACTTTCCACTAAGGGATTCCTCAAGGCGGAATCGGCCTTTACAAAACTTGGGGCACAACTCCACAACTGAATTGGAGGCTCCCAAGCACCACAAAGATCTCAATCAACAAGTATCAAGATTTCAATCACACAAATCAAAGTCAAGGGACACAAGGGAACCCAAGACCAAAGGGCCCTCAAGCAAATGAGAGGGGAAATCAAATCACTTCGGTGAGGATGTAGATCAAGGCCTCCTTCGATTCTCCAAAGATCAAGAGCTTTGGTGGGTTGAGGGAGGAGATCTTGCGAATTTGGTGGCTCCAAATATGGTGTTCTTCTTGCACAGCTCGAGCAGCTTGAGGTGGAAGAAGGGGAGGGGTATTTATAGCCCCTCCCAAAATGTAGCCGTTGCTGACTTGGAGGGGCGGATTATCCGGCCAAAGTTGGGCTGGATTATCCGGCCCCTGGCCGGATTATCCGCCCCCCCCCCCTATCTGGGTGACACCGCGACAGCTCCTTAGCCGAATTTGGGGTCATCTCTGGAGGGGCGGATTATCCGGCCACCCCTGGCCGGAATATCCGGCCCCCTATACTGGGTGACGCCGCGTTTGGTCCTTAGCAGTTTTGAGCTCTCGCCTGGGGGGGCGGATTATCCGGCCCCTGGCCGGAATATCCGGCCCCTGGCCGGAATATCCGGCCCCCTATACTGGGTGACGCCGAGCAATTCCTTAGCCGTTTTTGGCTTCTGTCTCCAGAGGGGGCGGATTATCCGGCCACCCCTGGCCGGATAATCCGGCCAGGCAAATCCTGAGCTGACAATCCTGCACAGCTTAGCACACACTTAATATCCCTAATGTTGTTATCTAACACACAAAATCTGAGGGAAACAAAGTTTGCACTTTCAATCTCCCCCTTTTTGGTGTTAGATGACAACACTAGGTGACGAGGGGTTAACTCGACATATGTCCTAGATGAAGGACTTAGGATCGGGGAGATAGGGCGTCGGATGAACTCGAAGGTAAAGTTAGTCAAAATAGCTGTGTATCGAAAGTAAACTTGGGTGTTCAACCTGGCTTGCTTTCAATCTTCCCTACACCGTCCCCTCCTGACCCCTATATATAGGTGGCCAGGTCTCGAGGATCGGGTAGGGTACGATACAGATTACAATATCGACATACGGTAACAACTCATATTCGACTATCATTACAGTTGGGCCTAGCTTAACGGGCCTCAGGGGTACTCAACTAACGGACTCTATTAACTATACCCTTGTCAGTAGCCCCTGAGATTCTACCAGAATTTGTAGATTCAGGTTGAATCTCTAATCTTCAAATCTTCGACTTGATCAATTCTTCGACTTCTTCATATCTTCAAATCTTCGACTTAGTCTTTTCGACTTATTTTCATGATATTCTTTCGCAAGGGGTTTTGATGAGCAAGCCTGAAAACTCTAATGGATCAAGAGGTCAGTTAACTGCCAGAACAGATACTTGTCACCTACTTCAAATTCAATCCCCTTGGACTTGAATTCGGGATACCGGTCAAATACATTCTTTTGCCGCATTTAGGACTTACAAAAAATGAATCCCAGTGGTTCTCAGGGTACCCAGTGCGTCCACCAAGATTTTCTTCGCATCGTAGACACGGATACATACCAGCAGAGCGCATCCATGTGCATATACCAGGCCACACAGGACGGATCCCGGGGTCTTACCTTCGCGACAAGTCACGGCATTCGAGTCGTGTTGCGATAACACAACTCGAGAATTTTATGTCGCGGTCAAATTTTGACTGAAAATATTCGGGTTTCTACAACCATAAAACTCACTCCCGATGGGAGTAACACTCCTTCACTTCTTCAATGTTTAATGCTTTACCAATAAATATCGTTGGGTGCGCGCTCAGCGCTCCCGATGGGAGTAGCCCCCGAGGCTATAGTCAAAAAAAGAGTTTTTCGAGTATAGGCTCAAGAGATAATGTAGCTTTTCATACTTCAACTCGAAACACTTCAAGTTCGAGATTCTTCAATTCGAGATACTTTCTTCTTTGAGGTTCTTTAACTCAAGATACTTTAACTTCGAAAATAACAGCCCCCAAGGCTATAATCAAAAAATTCTTCACATATGATCCTTTTTATCAATTCTACATTTGTCGGCGCCATCCTGTTTCCTTTTATGACGTCAATGAAGATGTAGCTCTTCACTAGTGCGGACCGTTTTATGGGTAATAATGTAACTTTCACAATTTTTTGACCGTTTAGTGGGCTGCACGGTTTTTGACCGTTGGTGGGCTGCCGTTTCCGATCTTCGCGCCACGTCTCAGCCCACGATCCTTCTCCCAGAAGATATATAAATGTCATAGTGGGGAACCGTACTATTTACCAGCTCGTTCCCTCCGCCGCCACCATTGCTGATCTCCTCTGCCTCTTCCTCTCTTGCGAAGCCCCCAAGCGTACTTCGTGCTGGATGCGTGTGAAACATCTGGCCACCAAGAGCGCCATGGCCAAGACTTCTGCCACCAACTGGGTTCGCTCCACCATCACCAAGAAAGAGGTGGAGAAGGCTACAACGGATGGCCTCATCGCCGCCGGCGATTCCATCAAGTTTCCCAGTATTGAACGGATCCCGAAGCCCCCGAGTGGTTACCGGGTAATGTTCCTTGCTTTCCTTCTCCGTGGTTTGTCCCTTCCTGCCCATGAGTTTCTCTGTGGGCTGCTATTTTTCTACGGTGTGCAGCTTCATCAGCTCACACCGAATTCCCTTCTTCACATTGCGTGTTTTGTGACTCTTTGCGAGTCATTCCTGGGCATTGAGCCCCATTTTCTTCTCTGGAGGTCGATTTTTCGCCTCCGCCCCAATGTTGCTTTACGCAAAAAACCCGAACTGGGGGGAGCTGTTGTGTCTGTGCGTCCTGAGGCACAATATCTTGAATTTTCCATGGCTGCGTCTGTCCAAGGGTGGAGAACCAAGTGGTTCTACATCAAAGACCGCAAGGCCGCTCCTGAAGATCAATATGGTCTAGCCCCTTTCGAAGCCTCCAAAGAAGTGAAAAAATTGACTTCGTGGGATGCACTTCCCTCAGATGATGAGGTAGCACAAGTTCTTCCCCTTCTTTCTCGCATTCAAGCTTTGAAAGGAGGCCAAGGAGGAGCTTTATCGGGTATCCAACTTATGGCGTTCTTCATACAACGTCGAGTTCAACCCTTGCAACACCGCCTCACCAAGTTCTGGAATTACTCTGGCTTGGAAGATCCTACTCGTGTCTCTGAAGATTTAATAGAGAAGAAAGATGTCGACAAGCGAGTTAGGATCCTTACCAAGCTCACCAAGGATCATGCGGTTGCTGACTTAACCGCTGATTATTTCGACTCTATGGACCCTTTACCCGAGGTATGCATCCTTATTTTCACTTGTTGTCGATTTTTGCTTTTGTCGACTTACATTTGCCTTTGCACTCTGCTAACTTTTTTTTATTCATATGTAGGGTCACCAATTCCTTGTTTCGCACCCCCCTGTTCCAGAGGCGGGGCCTCTTCCAGCTGAACTGGCCTCATCTGTGTCTGAAGCCACCGAGGCTGACGATAATCAAGACGGGGATGAAGCCGAAGAGTCAGAAGAAGAAACGAGCTCATCGACATCATCTCCCTCCACGCCTGCTGAAGATACTGGTGTCGACAAGAAGAGGAAATGAGTCGAAGAATTTGCTTCTTCGAGTTCTGCAGTGGCTGCGGCGGCCGATAAGACCTCTGCTCCTGCAGAAGATGAGGAGTACTTCGACCTCCTGGCATCGTAAGTATTTTTTATTCGAGTTCCTCAATTGCATTTCTCTCGCCTTGTTTCCATCGTGTTACTCATAAGTTTCTTGCTTCTTGTAGAGATGATGAAGAGCCGTCAGAACCTGCTATAGGTTCTCCTCCAATTCCTACAACTGTTGATGATGAGCCCCCAGCCCAAAAAGTTGTGCCCCGGGTTACTAGGGCCTCTGTAATATTTGCAAGAAAGATCGAATATTTCAAACAACAAATATTTGAGCAAAATAAAAAGCTCTCCCTAGATGTGTGCATCTTCACCAATGAGTTTAGAGGAGACATACCATTGCATAGATAACTCAATCATTATGGAATTACGAATATGATAATACGATATACCGGACAATAATTCCATAGCCATCTCACCAATGAACCATGAGCTCAAAAAAATATAAGTGAACAACACATAATGATCCACATAGCACATTAAGAACATATAACAAAGTCTCATACACCACATGGTAGCAAATAAACGACACGAAGTTCAACCACACACAAAGTTCAACTTAAGACGAATGAAATAAGAAGAAACACAAGCGCCAAAGAATGATAAGCGCGCAAGCTTGTGTTTCTACCCATGCAAATCCCGTAAGACTCCTAATAGAACTACTTCTCCCCCTTTGGCATCAAGACACCAAAAAGGGCGAAGAGCGATGCTACATGTCCCGAGGAATCAATCCTCCCAGTCACCGAAGTCGCCGGAGTCCACATCATCATAATCTCCGTCAGCACCCTCATCAGCTCCAGCATCGTCATCCTCAGCCTCAAAGTCCTCCTCAGCCTCAAAGTCCTCCTCAGCCTCTGCACGAGCACCTCCTGCGGGAGCATCTGGAGCATCAAAGAGATGCTTCTGCATATCCACCCAGTTGTAGCGATTGGTGTTCCAAGCATCATAGGGCACAGGAGCAGTAGGAGTGGGATCGGCGGACTGAGCACCACTGAGACATTGAAGGATTAGCTGCTGAGTGTCCTGGATGCTCTTCCTTTCAACAGAGGCCTGGTAGTTCTCACAGTGGATCTCTACCTTCATGCACAGAACATTCCGCTCAAACCAACTGAGCTTCTTCACCTCCCTGGACATAGCAGATGCAGCAGTCCTCTGATCACGAGCAGTAGCACTAGTCCTCGCATCAGCCATGAAAGTGCCTGGATATGCAGCTGAATGAGCAGAAGTCGCCTTTCTCTTAACATACATCTTCTTGACAAGGTGCTCCACACAGTCATCATGGATATCATAATCTCCAAGGGCATGCTTGATGAGTAGCATGATGTATGGAGCATATGGCACAGTGTTCCTCTGAATGATAGCATCCTTGATCTCATAGAAGATGAAATCCATCACATCAAGGGTAAAGTCCTCAGCAGAGTCAGTCGACGTGGCACACTCATGAGCAAAAGCAAGGAGATCAACAAGAGAGGTGCGAATGGCATCATTGTTGCCACCACTAGGAGCGATGTTCTCCCTGAAAATGCGGACCAGCTGATCATAGAGAGGATGCAGTCCTTGGATGAAGCCCACAGTGCCGGTGGAGTCATAGAGATCATACAACTTATCTTTGTCAGGCTTGGTCCCCGGATTGTGAATACGGCGACCCACTGGAGTGTCTCCATTATACGCATACCCCAAGAGAGAGGCAAACGTAGCAAAGTCCGATGTACACTCATGCTCGCCGGTCATCCACTTCATAGACTTCTGAGCATTTGGCAGGATCACAAGGGTAGCATAGAACTGCTTGATGAGACCGGGATTATAGTTGCACTGAATGTTAGCCAATCCCATCAAACCCAAATTCTCAACCACATAAACTGCTTCATCAAAATAAGACTTGCTGCGAAGGTGATCAAAATCAATTGGATGCATCGGGCGACAAGGGTTCTTGAATGGCTCATAAACATCACAAAAAATCCCCCACTGCTCCTCATTCCAGAAACCACGGTCCTCAATGTCTTCATCTCTTGGTGAGGCGTACCAATTGTTTCGCCGCACAAGAATGTACTCGGCCTCGGGCATGCTCTTGTAGTTAGGACGTGTCGCTTTGCCTTTGCGACGGCGGGCTTGAGCCTTGGCAGCCTTCTCTTTCTCAGCCTTCCTAGCAGCATCCCTCTGATTCCGACGGATAGCAACCTCATCCACAAGAACACCTTCCTCATTCCGAACAAGCCGACGCTTGCGCTTCAGCAACCCCGAACCACCTGTGAAAGAGAGATGCACGGAGAGCATGGGGATAAGCGTATGCACACGAGTTACGGAAAGGATCAACGAATCATGAAATATGAACAACAAACTTCACCTAAGGAATCAAATTGATAGCAGCAAATATAAAAAGAGGCAGTAAAATCCCAGGCCGGATTATCCGGCCAGGGGGGCGGATAATCCGGCCCCTCGAAAATTTCTTCTACAACTTGCTGCAGTGACCAATTTGATAGATCGGGGGAAGCATTCATACAACATGATTCATAAGAGAGGAAAACAACAACTAGAGGGCTAAATCACCAAGAATATGCAAGGGTAAAATCACATCCTAGGAATAGAACAATACCCGCATCCATTGCGAAATCGGCTTGGTGAATGCCTTCCAGAGGAGGAGGAGAGCAACCTCCGGCGAAATCCGGCCAAGGGGTTGGCTGAAGCTCCAGCGGCGGCGACGGGAAGGAGGCAGCGGCGGCAGGGAACCTCTGGAAGGGGTGGGGAAGGAACTGCCCTAGGGCAGCCCGACCCTGCCCCTTATATACCCAGGCGCCACTTAGGCCGGATTATCCGGCCAGGAGGGGGCGGATAATCCGCCCCCCCCCCCCGGATATTCCGCCCAGGGGGCGGATATTCCGGCCTGGGAACCAGAAAACTGACCAACTTGAAATTTTCAAAAACAAATGTTGTTTTGATGAAAAATTTGAACTCGTGTGCATAGATTAGATGTCTTGAGAGAGGATGGCTTAGGTGAGAGAGCAAACATGGAATGGTTTTCGGCAGTTAACATTGCAAGAGCAAATCGACTAAAGATCCAATGCAAGTGCCTTCCCATATCAAAAATAAGAAATAACATCGAGAGAGAACACCAAAACCTCAAATAAGATATGCAAGGAATCAACTCTTCGAAAAGAAGAGGTCGGTGGCCGAAGCCACCATGTTTGAGCGTTATGGCATTGGACCGCGAAGATGTATCTTGAGTCCATAACCACTACTCGTCATTGAAGCTCATATATCATAAAATGATATTAAGAGAATGATATGATTACTATCGGCATGATGGGAGGAGGGATAGCCCAATTAATTAGGACCGCACTCCCCCTATTTCCATGCCCACACCTAAACCAAACACGCATTGAAATATAGGTGTATTTGCAAGATTTTCAAGCCACACTCCTTGAATCGATGATATTTAGCTCATTCCTCAAATATCCAAATCTTGCTTCATCAAGAGGCTTCATGAATATATCGGCAAGTTGATCCTTGGTGCTAACATAAGCAAGCTCAATATCACCACGGGCAACATGATCTCTAATGAAATGATTCTGGATCTCAATATGCTTGGTTCTTGAATGTTGCACCGGATTATAGGCGATCTTGATAGCACTTTCATTGTCACATAAAAGAGGCACTTTGTCACAATTGACACCGTATTCCTTCAAAGTTTGCCTCATCCATAACAATTGAGTGCATCCACTTGCGGCGGCAATGTATTCGGCTTCGGCGGTGGAGAGAGATATACAATTTTGCTTCTTAGAAGACCAACACACCAAAGACCTACCAAGAAATTGGCAAGCTCCGAAGGTTGATTTCCTATCATCCTTGTCACCGGCCCAATCCAAATCCGTGAAGCCACAAAGGGAGAAATCCGAGCCTTTGGGATACCAAAGCCCATAAGTTGGGGATGAACCAAATATCGAAAGATTCTCTTAATCGCCATGAGGTGGCTTTATTTAGGAGCGGCTTGATACCTTGCACACATACCTACACTCAACACAATATCGGGTCTAGATGCACAAAGGTAAAGCAACGAACCGATCATAGAATGGTATACCTTTTGATCCACGTTTTTACCATTGGGATCTAGATCAAGATGACATTTAGTGGCCATTGGTGTGGCGGCCCCATTTAGTTCCTTCATCTTGAACCTCTTGAGCATGTCTTGAACATATTTGGCTTGATTGATGAAAGTCCCTTCTTTCAATTGCTTGATTTCAAAACCAAGAAAGAACTTCATTTCGCCCATCATGGACATCTCAAACCTATCGGTCATAAGCTTTGAGAATTCATCATTAAATGCTTTGTTAGTAGAGCCAAAGATAATATCATCAACATATAGTTGGCATACGAAAAGCTCCCCATTGACCCTCTTAGTAAAAAGAGTGGGATCGATTTGCCCAACTTCAAACCCACGGTCTAACAACAACTCCCTAAGGTGCTCGTACCACGCACGTGGGGCTTGTTTAAGGCCATAGAGTGCCTTATGGAGTTTGTAGACATGGTTCGGGAAGTTGAGATCCTCAAACCCCGGGGGTTTCTTAACATACACTTCCTCTTTCAATGGACCATTAAGAAAGGCACTCTTAACATCCATTTGTTGCAACTTAAAGTTATGATGAGTGGCATATGCAAGAAGGATACGAATGGACTCAAGGCGAGCCACGGGAGCATAAGTTTCTCCAAAGTCAATTCCTTCAACTTGGGATAAACCTTGAGCAACCAATCTTGCCTTGTTCCTCACAACAATCCCATGCTCATCTTGCTTGTTCTTGAATATCCACTTTGTGCCAATCACATTGCGGCACTCCTTTGGCTTCTCTACTAACACCCATACATTATTGCACTTGAAGTTGTTGAGTTCTTCATGCATAGCATCCAACCAATCCGGTTCTTCAAGAGCTTCAAATACTTTCTTGGGTTCAACTATGGAGATATAAGCATGGTGAGTGCTAAATTGTGCCAATTGACGCCGGGTTGACACTTTGCTCCTTAGATCTCCAATAACCCTCTCAAGGGTATGACCTTTAAGTTCCAAGTCCCTTTCAATTCTCTTCTTGCGATGGGCTTCGATCTCCTCATTAGACCTTGGAGGGATCACTTGATCATCTTGATCATTTTGGTCCCCGTCTTGACCATCAACTTGACCTTGATCATCATTATCTTCATGAGTAGGTTGATCTTGGTCTTGTGAAGAATTGGGGGCGGTTGAGATAACCGGAGAGGATGGTGGTGCCCCTTGTTCTTCATGAAGGTCCTTGTCTTGTTCTTCGGTTGGTGCATTAGTTGCTTCCTTGGGAGAGGCTTGTTGAGCTTGTGAAGATGAAGGCTCCACTTGAGTAGAGCATAGTCCTTTCCAGTCCGCCACAAGGTGTCCCTCAATGGGGCGGAAAAATCCCACGCCCATTCTTCCTATGGCTTCTCGAGGTATTTCATCATCTACATCACAAGAAACAACATCTCGCCCCCCTCGGGAGCTGTCATTCTCTTCGAATACCACACTACAAGATTCCTCAACACGTCCGGTGGACTTGTTGAAGACTCTATAAGTGTGGGATTTGGCACCGTAACCAACAAAAATACCTTCTATTGCTTTCGGATCAAATTTACCTAAACGAACTCCTTTTATTTGAAAGAAACACTTACACCCAAAAACCTGGTAGTAGGAGATGTTGGGCTTGCTTCCGGTGAGTATTTCATATGGAGTCTTGTTTAGGCCTTTGCGGAGGAAGAGCCGGTTTGAAGAGTGACAAGATGTAGAGATAGCTTCGGCCCAAAAGTTGTATGGAGACTCAAACTCCGCCAACATAGACCTAGCCATATCCATAAGAGTCCGGTTCTTCCTTTCGGCTACACCATTTTGTTGAGGGGTGTATGCAACAGAATATTGATGACGTATCCCCTCATCACTGAGAAACCCATTCAAAGTGTAGTTCTTGAATTTCAAGCCATTGTCACTTCTAATTGCCAAAATACTTTGCCCATGTTGACGTTCAACTTCCTTGGCAAAGTCGATGACGGTTTGTTGAGTCTCACTCTTATGCTTGAAGAAGTAGACCCAAGTATATCTTGAATAGTCATCAACAATCACCAAACAATATTTCTTCCCACCAAGACTTGCATGAGAGGGAGGACCAAAGAGATCCACATGAAGGAGCTCCAAGATCCGCTTGGAGAAAATGATAGTCTTGCTTGGGTGGGGAGAATCATGCATTTTTCCTAGAATGCAAGCCCTGCAAACACGATCTTTGGCAAAAGAAACATTCTCTTTTAGTCCGAGAATGTGGCCGCCCTTGTGAAGACTTTGCAAAGTTCTCATATTGACATGGGCTAGTCGGCGATGCCAAAGCCAACCCACATCGGCCTTTCCAAATAAACACATTGCACTTGTAGTGGTTTTCCCCGAGAAGTCCACCACATACAAGTTATTTTCAATGTGCCCAACGAAAGCGACCTTTAGAGACTTGCTCCACAAGAGTACCACAATTTCATTATCAATGAAGACGGCAAAGCCCATCTTACCAAGTGCACGAACTAAAAGTAAATTGTAACCTAGGGTCTCAACAAGCATGACGTCCACAAGGGAAATATCCGGTGCGACCACCACCTTGCCAAGACCCAATACCTCGGATTGTGACATGTCTCCATATGTGACGGTTATGTTGTTATCATTAGGCCTCATCTCTGTCATAATCTCCTTGCTTCCGGTCATATGACTTGTGCATCCACTATCAAGCACCCATTTTGACCCACCGGAAGCATAGTCCTACAAGAGATCATTGCTTGGTTTTAGGTCCCCATTTTTAAATGGGTCCTCTTTTGTTAGCAACAAGGGTCTTTGGAACCCAAATAGACCAAGCAACATAACCATCATTTGGACCAACATATTTTGGATAAACATCACCATAATAATAACGAAATAGAATATAGTGCGGGTTAGCAATTCCCGCATGATCATCATGAGTGGCTTTGCCACCCACAATAGGATCCTTCTTTGCTTGTGCGGGCTTGGCCTTCTTCTTCTTGTTGTTCTTCTTCTTCTTCTTCTTTGAGACATAGCCAATCCCCGTTTTATCACCAAATGCCTTTTGAATACTCAAAAGGTCATTCAAGTTTTTCTCACCTATGGGAATGGAGGACTTGGCAATCTCATCTTTCAACCTAGCATTTTCTTCAATAACATTTGCATGATCACAAGTAGAAGTAGAAGAACTAGGCACATTATTCTTAGTCAATTGAATTTGAAGTTGTTCATGTGACTTGGTAAGAATAGAGTGTTCACTTTTCAAGGCCTTGTGAGCCTTGTCAAGATCTTCTAAATCCTTAACAAGTATATCATGACCAACACCAAATTCAACCTTTTCCTTTTTAAGCATTTTTACTTTAGCATGAGCATGGTCACGCTCCTTAATGAGTTTGGAAACAACTTCATTATTAGCTTCCTCAATGGAATCGAGCTTCTCTTCGAGAGTCGCTCGTTCCTCTTGCTCTTCTTCAAGAGACTCGGATAGTGAGGCAATATCTTGAGCATATTCTTTTTCAAGCCTCATTTGTTCATCTAGTTTTTCAAGAGTTTTGCCATATTGGCTCAATAGACGTTCAAAGTGAAGCTTGTGAACACCATCTACACTAGACACATAATCATCAAAAGCAACAATTTCTTCCTTTACTCTAAGACTAGCAAGATCATTCAAGGGAGCATTATTTGTCTTAGAGGAGGAGAAAGATGTGGGTGATACCTCGGAAGACTTGGCCATAAGGCACTTGACGTTCTTGACAAGAGAGTCCTCATTGGGGGATTCAAAGAGTGATGTGGAGGAAGTAGAGGTGGTTGCCATTGCGGCCATCTCACTAGTTGTGGTTTCTTCTTCATCACTCTCACTTGCGGAGTACTCTTCTTGAGTCAAGAATACAAACTTTGGTTGTTTCTTCTTTGGTCCACCCTTCTTCACAAATGGCTTCTTTGAAGGTGACTTGGTCGTGCTTTTGAGGATGAGCTTTCCACCATGGTCTTCTCTCTTCTTATAAGGGCACTCAGCAACAAAGTGGAATCTATCATTGCAATTGTAGCAAGTCCTCACCCTTTGACCATTGTTGTCATTCCTTTGATAGCAACTTGACTTGCTTCTTCTTTGATTGTCTTCTTTAGCCTTGTGTGGATCAACCCAAAAGGTTTTTCCATAGAAGGCCATGTGCTCATTGTACTCATGTCTTATGTCCTCGGGACACATCTCTAGACTTTCTTCAATACTTGCTTGAAGAGGAACCTCTTTCTCAACCACATTAGCCTTCAATGCAAGATTAGAGCTTCTTTGCATTCCTATGGCACGGGCACGAGCATCTTCCGCATTTTGTGCGGAAACCTTGTAGGCTTGAATCTCTTGCATCACTTGATTGGAGATCATCTCATTGAAGTTGTACTTTCCTTGAACACTCTTCACATCTGTGGGATCATATGGGGTGAGAGCAAGAATGTACTTCATCTTGATCCACTCATCATCAATATGGTGAGCACCGAGGTTCTTGAAGGTGGTGGCAATTGTCTTGAGTCTTCTATACATCTCTTGATGATCCTCACCATCCATCATGAAGAATCCCTCCGCTTGATTTGAGAAAGCTATGTATCTTGTTTTCTTCATGCTCTCATTGCCAACAAAGACGTCGGAGAGTCCTTGCCAAGCTTCTTTGGCAGTGGAGAAATGTTGGATGTGAGGCAAGTCCTTGGACCCAACGGCGACTTGAATCATGTGGAGAGCGGTAGCATTGAGTTGACTATCGACCGTCTCTCTTCTTGTCATGTTGTGTGGATCCACGGCCTTGAAACCTTCCTCAACGATCCTCCAAAGCTCGATGCAAGAACTGCGCATATGAGAGATCATTTGATATTGCCATTGACCAAAGTTTAATGTATCAAGCTTAGGTGGGTCTCCCCTATTGTTAATATGAGGATGAGGAACCGGCGGGTCGCGTGAATACCAATGTGGGAATTCACCTTTCCCGTCGTCCTTGGTGGAAGACTTAGCATCGCCATTTTTATCGACACCCTCCACATCGACCACCACATTCTCCACTTGTGGAGTAGCGGGTTTTTCCGGAGGTGGAGAAGCATTAGCATTTTTAGCTTGCATGAGTTGCGCTATCATTTCACGCAACTCACTTATTTGAGATGTCATGGAAGTCATGGATGATTCCAAAGATTTGAACTCACCCATGGAAACTTGACCCGAGCCCTCACTAGGTGATATTTCCATACTCTTAGGCGGTTAAGCCCGAATTAAGAGCCGAGGCTCTGATACCAATTGAACGGATCGTATGGGCACCTAGAGGGGGGGTGAATAGGTGCTACTCAAATTTTAATTCTTTTTCAATTTAGGCTTGACACAAAAGGTAAATTCTCTAGATATGCAACTAAGGTGAATTTACCTATATATCAACAAGCAAGCTAAGCAAGATACAAGTAGTAAAGGCAATAAGGATAGAGGTAACCGAGAGTGGAGCACACGGAGACACGGATGTAATTCCCTAGTTCATTCCTTTTTAGGGGAAGTACGTCTATGTTGGAGGGGTGTGGTTGCCACAAAGGCCTAACCAACGCTACAAAGGCTCACCCTATTCTCCGGTGCAAGCTTCTGCCACAAAGGCCTAGCTCACTTTCCACTAAGGGATTCCTCAAGGTGGAATCGGCCTTTACAAAACTTGGGGCACAACTCCACAACTGAATTGGAGGCTCCCAAGCACCACAAAGATCTCAATCAACAAGTATCAAGATTTCAATCACACAAATCAAAGTCAAGGGACACAAGGGAACCCAAGACCAAAGGGCCCTCAAGCAAACGAGAGGGGAAATCAAATCGCTTCGGTGAGGATGTAGATCAAGGCCTTCTCCTTCGATTCTCCAAAGATCAAGAGCTTTGGTGGGTTGAGGGAGAAGATCTTGCGAATTTGGTGGCTCCAAATATGGTGTTCTTCTTGCACAGCTCGAGCAGCTTGAGGTGGAATAAGGGGAGGGGTATTTATAGCCCCTCCCAAAATGTAGCCATTGCTGACTTGGAGGGGCGGATTATCCGGCCAAAGTTGGGCCGGATTATCCGGCTGGCCGGATTATCCGCCCCCCCTATCTGGGTGACGCCGCGACAGGTCCTTAGCCGAATTTGGGGTCGTCTCTGGAGGGGCGGATTATCCGGCCACCCCTGGCCGGAATATCCGGCCCCCTATACTGGGTGACGCCGCGTCTGGTCCTTAGCCGTTTTGAGCTCTCGCCTGGGGGGGCGGATTATCCGGCCCCTGGCCGGAATATTCGGCCCCCTATACTGGGTGACGCCGAGCAATTCCTTAGCCATTTTTGGCTTCTGTCTCCAGAGGGGGCGGATAATCCGGCCACCCCTGGCCGGATTATCCGGCCACCCCTGGCCGGATAATCCGGCCGGGCAAATCCTGAGCTGACAATCCTGCACAGCTTAGCACACACTTAATATCCCTAATGTTGTTATCTAACACACAAAATCTGAGGGAAACAAAGTTTGCACTTTCACCGCCGCCGCCATTGTTGCCATCTTTGCGCACCTCTGATCTCCCGCATAGCCCCCGTGCACAAATTGTAGATGCGCGTGAAGCATCTGGCGGAGAAGAACAAGATGGGCAAGGGGGAAGATTGTGAATGCCATGACCAACTGGGTGCCTTCTGTTTTCACGCAGAAGGATCTGGACAAGGCCAAGGCGGATGGCCTCATCTCCGATGGTCACTCAGTCATCTTCCCCAGCACTGAGCGGATCCCCAAGCCCAAAAGCAGCTTTTGGGTGATGTTTTTCGCCTTTCTCTTGCGCAGTCTTTCTCTTCCTTTCCATGAGTTCCTTCGTGGGCTTCTTTTCGTGTATGGTGTGCAGCTTTATCAGCTCACACCAAATTCCATTTTGCATATTGCTTGCTTTATAAATCTTTACGAGTCGTTTCTGGGGATTGAATCCTATTTTCTTCTCTAGAGATCCCTCTTTCGACTCCACGCCAGTGTCCCATTATCGAAGAAACCTGAACTGGGCAGAGCTATTATCTTTGTCCGTGCTAAATCTCAATATCTGGAATTTTCCATGGCTGCCTCAGTACAAGGTTGGAGGACTAAATGGTTTTATATCAAAGACCGGAAGGTCTCTTCCTCCGACGAGTATGGCATTGCTCCTTTTGATGCCTCCCAAGAATTGAAGAAATTGACTTCGTGGGATTCGCCTCCCACAGACGCTGAGATGGAGGAGATCAAACCACTTCTGACCCGCATCCAAGCTCTGAAAGGTGGTAGAGGAGGCGCACTTTCGGGTACCCAACTCATGGCATTTTTCTTGCAATGTCGAGTTCAACCCCTGCAACATCATCTTTCCAAACTTTGGACTTTTTCTGGCTTAGGAGATTCTTCTTGAGTATCTAAAGATCTTTTGGAGAAGAAAGTTCTCGACAGACGGGTCAGAGCTCTTACTACTCTTACCAAGGATCATGAGATTGCGGAATTGGCCGCTAATTATTTCTACTCCGAGCATCCCTTGCCCGCGGTATGTTCTCTTTGTATATCAACCTTTGCCTTTTCATTGTCTTACTACTGTCTTTTTGCTTGTCTTGATGATTTTGTTGACTTATTTACTTATAGACCCATCAATTCCTTGTTTCACGTCCGCCTCTTCCAGAGGAGGGTCCTATTCCGGTAGATCTGGTTTCTGCTGCATCCAAAGCCCCCGAGGCTGAGGAGAATCAGGATGGAGATGATGTCGAAGAATCACAAGAAGAGACTAGCTCAATATCATCGCCTCCTCCTGCGCTTTCTAAAGATCTTGGCGTTGACAAGAAGAGGAAGCGTGTCGATGAGCTTGTGTCTTCCAGTACCTCTGCTCAAAGAACTACGACCGGGGAAGCCCTTGTTCTAGAAGAGGAACTAGAACTTTTCGACGCCTTGGACTCGTAAGTGTTTTGTCAACTCTACGCTTATTTTTGTATTTGCTCTCTTCCTTTCGAGTTTTGTGAAATCTTTTGCCTTTTGCTTTCTTTGCAGTGACAACGACGACCAAAAAAGGGATGCTGCCGCTGCTCCTTTGGTGGAGAATATAACTGCTGATGAACCTTCCTTACAAGAGGTTGAACTGGTGGTGAAATCTCCAAAGGCTCCCAGAGCTTCTGTGAAGAAAGTCGTTGCTACTCGCACTTCCAAGCATTTGAAGAAGTCAAAAGGAGCCAATGTTTCCCTTGAGGCCCATGGGTCCATGAGTTCTCCTGATGATGTGCGTGGTTATCCTTCTTTTTGCTTTTTGTTCCTTGCGTGATTATTATACTCACATGTTTTTTCCTGGGCAGATTTTGATGAAGAAATTCGTCACTTTGGGCACTAAATGTGCCGAGTATTTGAGAGCTGCTAGGGCTTCCGAGGGTGATCTTATTTTCTATACTCTGCTTGTCTCGAGTGCCTTTCTTTGCTTCTTTATCATATTTACTTTTCCCTTTTTTGAACTACAGATGCCTTGGCGATGGCTAATGCCCACATTGCATCCTTGGAAGCCGAACTTGAAGCTTTGAGAAAAGCTTTTGATGCTGCCACTGCTGCCAAGGCCAGTGCTGAGAAGTCCTCTAAATCAGCACTAGCTAAGACGAAGAAATTGGAGAAGTCCCTTGCTGATTTAAACAAAGAGCAAATCCAGCGAGACCAAGCCGTGGCTGAATGCCTAAACAAAATTTCGGCTCTTGCTAGAGGCAAACACCGTGCTTTTTCCCCTTCTTTGTTTGCGTTGCCCATTCTCATTTTTTACTGATGTGTGCCTATCTTTGTTTCCTTGTTTGTATAGAACATACTGGGATTTGTCCGGCTTCTTTGCAGCCAGACGATGATTCTCTTATGGCCATCATTAGCTTGCTGGAGGCGTACTGGATTTCCATCTAGGATATCTTTGAGTTGGCTAGCCACGTGCTCATGCAGATTTTTGTCGGGTTATGGCCCAAACAAAAAGCAGATGTGGCAGATGCTGATTTGAAGAAGCTTGCCAAGGCCTTCGACACCCCTGAAGATCCTATTCTTTTGATGAAAGGTCATTCCGTGAAGCGGGGTGCAGAAGGCGCCATTGCTCTTTCTTACGCGCATGGCAAAGAAGTTAACTGGGAGAAGGTGAGCTCTGCCCGTGGTCGGCCTCTATCAGAGTTGCGAGTTTTCTTCGAGAGGGGCAAAAAGTACGCACCAGGCATCGTGTCAATTATCTCTCCTTTGGCGGCTTCTTTGACCTCTATGCCTACTTCATCAACTCCTTCTTCCAATGTGCCGATGCCTCCTCCAAGAGCTGCTGCTACCTCTGCCACGTCTACCTCTGCCACGGAGCATGATGCTGAGGTGGCGTAGACTTAGTCCTTCTTTGTAATCTTTGTTTCTTTTATTGTGATGAACTTGTAATTATACTTTGCCTGAGAACTAGTCAAAGGGCTTTGTGCTTGCTGTACATATCTTTCTTTTATGAAACGCTTGGCTTGAATGATGTTTCTGAGATGTGTGTCTTCTTCTTGTTGCTTGACTTCCAGCTTGTGCCTGCTGGTGGATCGTCAGGTTGCGACCGGGCTTCATCTCCTGTTAACACATTTGCCTCCGGGTTTTCTTTGCCTCCTCGTCCTTTTTGTCAATGTGAGGAATATTCATTGAGAATTTTGGACCTTGAGGGCTGTCTATCCTTGATGAAGCATCAGGCGCAGATTGCTTTAGACAAGGCCAGTAAGTCCCATGGTCTGATGAAACAAGTATCCAATCTTGAAGATGAAGTGTCGAGTCTAGTAGAGAGGATCACACATTTTGAGGAATGTGACTCCTTTCTGATTGGTATCATCGAATCTGTTTGCGAGATGTTACTATGTAAGTCTTCGGGGAGCCTCTTCTCTTTGATTTTGCTCTGGCTTGCTGTGTGCTAATTTTATTTGCATCGTAGGTACTTTCCATGATCTTGTTGGCGAATCATGCCGGGTTTCTGAGCGGATCGCTGCTCTTCAGAAAGCTGCACAAGGGACTGAGAGCTTATGGTCAAATCCCTGTCACTGTCATGCCATTGTGATTCTTCAGGATCATGCGCAGCATATCGGAGAGGCCGTTGATGGCTGTTGTATGTCTCTGATGACCATGTACTCTGTCATGTTGCCTCGTAACGCTATGCTGAGAGATATTAGGCAACTACTTGAAACTTTCCGGACGAGCCAGCAGGTTCATCTCCTTATAAAACTGAACTTGATTGCTGGTGCTAATTTTGCTCTTGGATGCGAAAGTGGCATCCAAGACTTAACTATGACATCATGTCTCAGAGTTTGCCTCCAGGACGAGCTACGGTTGGAGTTCACATGGATGCAACGCTAGAGCCAACGAAGAGGATCATCTCAAGGTTACTGCAAGAGGACGCAAGGTTTTTCCGCGAGTATCATTACTTGAATCCTTTTAATGTAGATGACTCAGATCCGCCCGCGTCATAATTTTGCTGTATACATGATGACCCACAAGTATAGGGGTGTATCGTAGTACTTTTGATAAATAAGAGTGTCGAACCCAATGAGGAGCAGAAGGTGTTGATGAGTGGTTTTGATCAAGGATTCACGGTAAATACTAGCAGACGGGTTTTCAGGAGTATTTGATAATGCGAGTAAATAAAGTACGAGTAAATAAAAGACAGTAATAAATGTTGCAGCGAGTGGCCCAATCCTTTTTAAAGCAAAGGACATGCCGGTTTTGTAACTTATAATAACCAAATGTTCTCGAGGACACACGGGAGTTTCTGTCAAGAGTTTTCGCTTCATGCCGTTAAATAATCTTTTCTAGTTTGATAAATGTTATGGGGGTGAACCTGTGCTAGCGCACTACCCTTACTAGGATAAATACACATGTGATTATACCCCTTGCAAGCATCTGCAAATACAAGAAAGTAATTAAGATAAATCTAACCACAGCCTTAAACTCTAAGATCCTACGCTCCCTGGTGCAATAGTTTCCTAACAGAGGTTTAGGTTTCTGTCACTCTAGCAACCCCACAATTAGTAGCCAAATACACAATGCATCTCACTAGGCCCATAAATGGTGAAGTATCATGTAGTTGACGTTCACATGCACCACTAGTGAAAAAGCACCACAACATATAAATATCAAACCATCAAATATTACTCAACAATAATTCACTACTAACATCTTGACTTCTCCCATGTCCTTGAGAACTAAACAAACTACTCACAAGACATCATATGGATCATGATCAGAGGTGAAATAATGGTAAATAACAATCTAAACATAAACCTTAATTCAACGGTTCCACTCAATAGCATCAACTACAAGAGTAATTAACAGCGGGAAAGTTTCCCCTAAGAATTTAACAAGATCCAACTCAAGATGTTACAGCGGGATGGAGTGGTGATGGTGGAGATGAAGGTGCTGGTGATGGGGATGATGGTGATGATGATCCCGATGAAGTCCGGTGCGATGGTGATGACGATGGCGACAATCTTCCCTCTCCGGGAAGGAATTTCCCCGGCAGATTTCTACCTACCGGAGAGCTTTTCTCTCTCTGGTGTTTTCTGCCTCGCAAAGGCGGCGGTGTCTCACTCTGAGCCCCCCGGACTTAGGTTTTCGGGGACGATGAAATACGTGAAAGGGCGATGGCAAAAGTGGGCCAGGGTGGCCTCACACAGGGCTGGCGTGGCCAGGGGTCAGGCCGCGCCACCCTGGTGTGAGGGCCCCTCCTGGCTCCTCTCGACTCCTCCTTCTGGCTTCCTGAGTCTTCTGGGAAAATATAATTTCCTGGTATTTTTCTGGAATTTTCCTGATCTTCAAAATATGATGCCTTGATGGTCCTTTTTCCAGCAGAATCCTGACTCCGGCAGCAACTCCTCCAATGATCATCAACATGTAAAAACAGAGTAAATAGCATAAGTATCGTCTCTAAATATGAAATATATCAATGAATAACAGTAAATTATGATACAAAATAGTGATGCAAAATGGATGTATCAACCCCCCCAAGCTTAGACCTTGCTTCTCCCCAAGTGAAAACTAAACTCTATAAACATGACCACAAGTTTATGGAGTGAAGTGTCGATAAACAAAATACGGACAAGAAGCATCACATTTACCAAAGCACAAATTATAATAGATAGAAACTTCCCTGTATAAGATATAGACTTGCAATAAGTAAAAGGGAATCACATATAAGGATGCACAAAGTAAACTATAATTGGCAATGGCAAACCTTAATTCTTGGTAGGAGAATGATAAATGAGTTACTCTTTCTTTTGAATAGAGTCTTTTAAAACAGAGCTAATGTAACAAAGACCATATGCTCAACAAAACAAACTTTTTGCAATCATAGTAAGCTTTCAAAGATATATTCCTTCAAACACAAAAGCATTGTACAAAACAAGGAAGATAGTAAACATGATTAAACAGATCAACATATGAATGAGTGAAACATGACAACTCAAATGCTTACTAGAGATAGAAGGAAATAGGTTGACTCAACATAAAAGTAAAAGATAGGCCCTTCGCAGAGGGAAGCATAGATTAAACATGTGCTAGAGCTTTTCATTTGCAAAATAGAGGTAAAAAGTTATTTTGAGAGGTGGTTGCTTTTGTCAACGACTAGCAACGGAGTTCTTGATATCTTCCATACTAAACAAGTGAGAGTGGTTCTGAGATGTTTGATTATTTGGCACATTTGTGCTTTATTTATTGCTTTGCACTCCTCCCCACCATTTTCCTTTCTCAAACCATGGCTAACCGATTCCATCGGGTGCCCACCAACATTCACATACCTTGGAGGAGTGCTCTTTTCTTTACTTTTAAGATTATAATGGTCTGACCAGCTCCCTTGCAAATTAATGATGAGCAGATGAAGCTGCCTAGTCGAAGGGTACTTAATTTAGTATGGAAGGTAACAAACCCATCCACTACATCCTCATGAGCTAAAATAGTGGCACAAAGTGAGAAGTATTTGAAAGTTTTTGAAAGGTAGCACATGAAAATTTACTTGGAATGGCTTAAAATACCATGCATAGGAATTTATAGTGGACTCTTCGGAAGTGACTTGGCTTTTGGGATTTGGATGTACGAGAAGTATTCCCTCTCAATACAGGTTTTTGGCTAGCAAGGCTGGGTAGCAAGCATAAGAGTTGCATGAAACAAACAAACATACATACAATAGGAACAATCATGCAAACTTCCTTGAAGGTACAACAATTTTGACTTTGAGAATAGCATTGCTTATAAGCCAAACATGAAGGGTAAACTGAAGTGATGTAGCTACAAGCACTTCTTTATTCTTTTCTACTCAAACCTCAAGGTAATGTTGCTACTGACCAAGCTAGGTTTGCCAAAACCAACTAAATTTACTCATGCTCCCAAAGTGATACCAATACTAATCAACAAGACTAGTCATATAAGAGAGATTGCAAACTAAGATAAAGTATGCAGAAAGTAAACGATATAACTTCTCATTAATATTTTATTACCGCAACTCACACCAAGGAATACATAGATAACCAACTAAGGAGGATACTTCCAACTGCAAACTATTCTATAAGATAACTTCCCTATTCATGATATGACTCTACTTGAAAAGTAAATGAGCAAAAAGGTAATGATGTGATACCGCGACACTCCCCCAAGCTTGGAACAAACCAAGGGGATGCCTATACCAATGACGAATTACTCCTTTGGCGGTGGCGGTGAGTTTTTAATGAGCTTCTCAATCAAATCTTTCAATTCATTGATCTTGTGACTGAGGTTATGAATCATCTCTGAATTGTGCTCAATACAGTTCATGAATCTGTCAGCCAGAGAATCCCAGCTCTTGGAATTATTTCCACATCCTTCTTCACTCTTGGAACTGTCTTTCCCTACACTGTTAGAATGATCTATATCCCAACCAGAAGGCAATCGTGATCTAGGCACCTTCTAAAACTGATGTTCATGTATTAGAGTATGGAAAGGATTATTGCCTGACGGAGATGTCCGTGGAGCAAAAGTGTGACATGGCACACCCCCTTCGGTTCTTATACATGCACTCTTCTTGAACTTGTCATGACTTGTCATGACCCCAATGCTTGCGATCATGGTGCTCGTGCATGAACCTTGATCTTCCTCCTTGGTCTCACTTTCAACTTCTTCCTTCGGCTGAAGGTCTTGGTGGTTATCTTCCAAAGGTGCCTTCTCCCTGTCGTCGCTTGAAGGAGCCATAGTGCTCCTAAATCTGGGATCACCTCGTGACAGAAACAGCTCGAAACAAAAACACGACAAGAAAACGATATACAAACCTCGGGTACTTCGGGGGTTATATAGGCGAAAATTATACATCGAGGGGAAATCACAGGAGGAAACCGAGACAGAAAAGAGTTCTGGTGTGCTCTCTCACCAGGGTGGCATGGCCAAGAGTGGGCCCGTGCCCCCTACATGTGAGGAGCACACGGACTCCTTTTCCTTCTTGTTTTCATCTCATGATTTTTCATATTTAGTAAAAATAGCAAGAATATTAAAGGAATATTTTTTCGTGAACCTTTTCTGACTAGAACTGTTACCTATTCAAAAACAAACTCTGCAGGTACCTGCAATTTGTCTTGGATGAATTCTTCTGGAGAAACCGTTTCAATTACATCAATATCTTCATTATAAGAATCTCCAGTAATATAATATTTGACTCTTTGCCCATTCACCACTTGTGTAGTGTCATCCTTCAATGAAGCAATCTTTATCGTACCAGAGCGATACACCTCTACAATAACAAACGGTCCTTCCCATTTTGAGAGTAATTTTCCTGCAAAAAATCTTAAACGAGATCTGTACAATAAAACTTTCTCACCAACATGAAACTCTCTCTTGAGAATTTTCTTATCATGCCATTGCTTGACTTTCATTTTGAAAAGTCTGGCATTCTCATACGCTTCATTTCTCCACTCATCTAGAGAGCTCAAATCTAACAACCTTTTCTTACCGGCTAGTTTAAAGTCCCTATTAAGCTCTTTCACTGTCCAAAAAGCTTTGTGTTCTAATTCTAAAGGCAAGTGACATGCTTTTCCATAAACCATATTATAAGGAGACATTCCCATGGGGTTCTTATAAGCAGTTCTATACGCCCATAAAGCATCGTTTAACTTACTAGCCAAGTTTTTCCTAGACCTATTAACAGTCTTCTGCAAGATAGACTTAATCTCTCTATTTGAAAGCTCTACCTGCCCACTCGTTTGAGGATGATAAGCAGAAGCAATCCTATGATTAACATCATATCCAGCAAGAGTTTTTCTAAAACCGCCATGAATAAAATGAGAACCTCCATCAGTCATAAGATATCTAGGCACACCAAACCTAGGAAAAATAACATCTTTAAGCATTTTTAACGAGGTCTCACCATCAGCACTCTTAGTAGGTATGGCTTCTACCCATTTAGTAATGTAATCAACAGCAACAAGTATGTGGGTATAACCTTGTGAAGGGGGAAAATGACCCATAAAGTCAAATCCCCGATAATCAAATGGTTCAATAACAAGAGTATAACTCATAGGCATTTCATTACGTCTAGAAATATTACCAACTCTTTGACATTCATTGCAAGATAAAACATACCTTCTAGCATCTTTAAAGAGGGTTGGCCAATAAAACCTAATTGTAGAACCTTTTGTGCGGTTCTGTCTCCAGCATGATGCCCTCCATAAGCACTGCCATGGCATTTTCTTAATATCTCTTGTTGCTCATATTCTGGCACACATCTTCGCATAATACCATCAACACCTTCTTTATATAAGTGTGGGTCATCCCAAAAATAATGCCTCAAATCATAAAAGAATTTTCTTCTTTGTTGAGCGGTAAAGTTTGGAGGCAAATACTTGGAAACAATAAAGTTAGCATAATTAGCATACCAAGGAAGGTCTCGCGAAGTCACATTTATTGCAGCCAATTGTTCATTTGGAAAACTATCATTAACAGGAATAGAATCAAAAGAAATGTTTTCCAATCTAGACAAGTTGTCAACCACAGGATTTTCAGCAACTTTCCTATCTACGATATGCAAATCAAATTCTTGTAAAAGCAACACCCATCTAATAAGCCTAGGCTTAGCATCCTTCTTAGTCATAAGATATCTAATAGCAGCATGATTAGTATGAATAGTAACCTTAGAATCAACAATGTAAGATCTAAACTTATCACATGCAAAAACAACAGCAAGAAACTCTTTCTCAGTGGTAGCATAATTTTTCTAAGCAGCATCAAGAGTCTTACTAGCATAATGAATAACATTCAAATTATTATCTATGCGCTATCCAAGAACATCACCAACAGCAAAATCACTAGCATCACACATAATTTCAAAAGGTAAATTCCAATCAGGTGGTTGAACAATAGAAGCAGTAGTTAAAACCTTCTTAAGAGTTTCAAAAGCTTCCTTACAATCATCATCAATGACAAATGGAACATCTTTTTGAAGAAGATTGGTAAGAGGTTTTGAAATCTTAGAGAAATCTTTAATAAACCTCCTATAGAAACTAGCATGACCAAGAACACTATGAATACCTTTAATATCTCTGGGACGGGGCATTTTCTCAATCGCTTCCACTTTTGCTCTATCAACTTCAATACCCCTTTCAGAAATTTTATGTCCAAGGACAATTCCTTCATTCACCATAAAGTGGCATTTCTCCCAATTAAGTATAAGGTTAGTTTCTTCGCACCTCTGCAAAACTTTATCAAGGTTGTGCAAACAGTTATCAAAAGAAATTCCATAGACGGAAAAATCATCCATGAAAACCTCCACAATTTCCTCACAAAAACCATGAAAAATAGCTGGCATGCATCTTTGAAAAGTAGCAGGAGCATTACATAAACCAAACGGCATACGTCTATAAGCATAAGTTCTGTAAGTACAAGTAAAAGTAGTTTTCTCTTGATCTTCCTTTTTAATAGTAATTTGAGAAAAACCAGAATAACCATCAATTACACAAAAATGAGTCTTCTTAGATAACCTTTCTAACATCTGAGCTATGAACGGCCAAGGATAATGATCTTTCTTAGTAACTTTGTTTACCTTCCTATAATCAATGCACATCCGATAACCGACTACTACCCTTTGGGGAATAAGCTCGTTATTCTCATTAGGCACAACAGTCATACCTCCTTTCTTAGGAACACAATGAACATGCCTAACCCATCTACTATCAGCAATAGGATAAATAATACCAGCATCAAGGAGCTTTAATACCTCATTTCTTACCACATCCATCATCTTTGGAATTAAGCGGCATTGATGCTCCACAACTGGCTTCGCGTCTTTCTCTATATTAATAGCATGCTGACATAAAGTGGGGCAAGTTCCTTTTAAATCATCAAGAGTATATCCCATAGCTCCTCGAAGTTTCCTCAATATCTCCAATAATCTTTCTCCTTCCTTTCCTAAAAGTTTAGAACTAATAATAACAAGATATATTTTCTTATCATCTATATAAGCATATTTAAGAGTATTAGGCAAAGGTTTTAATTCAAAAATAGGATCTTCCTTAGGCGGCAAAGTGGTACCAAGATCCTCCACAGGTAAGTTGTGCTTAATCAGCGGTTGTTGACAAAGAAAAATGGCATCAATCTCTTCTCTCTCCTTACTGAAAACATCACTTTTGTGATCTTCCATAAATTGCTCCAAAGCATTATTAGGAGCAAGAGCAATAGAAGCAAGCTGTTCAACTCGAAAGTTTTCATTAGGCGTTTCATTTTCATAAGAAGTCTTAGCAAACTTAGAAAAATTAAACTCATAAGATTCTCCATTAAACTTAGTGAAAATTTTATCCTTCCTACAGTCTATCACGGTGCCACAAGTATTCAAAAAGGATCTACCAAAAATAATGGGACAAGTTTTACTAGCCTCCTTACCAAGTACTAGAAAATCAGTGGGGTATTTGGTCTTACCGCAAAGAACTTCCACATCTCGAACAATACCAAGAGGCCAAACTGTCTCTCTGTTAGCAAGCTGAACAACCACATCAATATCTTCAAGTTCACAAGCACCAATCTCATGCATAATTTCTTTGTAAAGCTCTAAAGGAATAGCACTTGCGCTAGCACCGATATCACATAAACCATAATAGCAATGATCTCCAATCCTGACAGAAATAACAGGAACACTTGTTTTCCTATACTTTTTAGGATGTGAAAGAATGTTAGTAGCATCTTCACAAAAGAGAATATATTCATCCCCTACATCTTTAGTAACAAGATCCTTCAATATAGCTACAGGAGACTTAATAGTAATTTGCTCATCAGGTTCTACAGCTTTCTTAGTACTTTTATTAGACACTCTTACCAAAGTAGAATACTATTTTACCTTAGCAGGGAAAGGTGTCTTCTCAAAATAAGGTTCAGGCACAATGCTATCAATAGTACAAACTTCAGTAGCTGCAGCAGGAATATGACTAATAGAATCTTTATAAGGCGCATGATATTTGTTCCAGTCTTTCTTTGGAATATCAAGATAAGAGGCAAAGGCCTTAAGACAATTAGCAAGAATTTGAGAATAAAGACCATAAGCAATGCTAACACTATGAAAGTCATCAGTTCCCATAAAAGTTTTAATGCATTCATAATCATAGTTTATACTTGACTTCCTACCTTTGTCGTTTTCCCATCCTTCAGCATTCTCTTGTATACGGTCAAGAAGTTTCCACTTGGCATCTTCTTTCATGTGAGTAAATGATCCAAAGCAAGAAGCATCCAAATAATCCTTATCAGGAAGAGTAAGCCGCGCATAAAAATTATCAATATCAATATTATTGGGGAGCTCATGAATGGGGCATTTGAGCATTAGTAACTTCAATCTCCCCCACGCTTGGGCAATACTTTCTCCATCATGAGGCCAAAAATTATATATCCGATTATGGTCTTTATGAATTTCACTTGGAGGATAAAACTTGGAGTAAAACAGAGGTACAATGTCCTCCCATGCGATAGATGGACCATCTTGGAGCAGTCGATACCACTCCTCAGCTCTGCCTTTCAATGATAAAGAGAATAGCTTCTTCTTGACCTGACTTGGTGAAATACCTGCACACCTGAACAACTCACATAATTCATGTATAAATAGTAAGTGATCACCCGGATGGACGGTTCCATCTCCTGAATAGCAGTTATCCATGACATGCCCAACAATTTTCATAGGTATTTTAAAAGGATCTAATTCAGCAGGTGGTGGTGGTGGTGGTTCATCCACATGTGCAGCAGTGGTAGAAGTGTTCCCGAATAGGAAACCAAATGGAGAATTCTCCATAGCAGGATAAAATAAAATTAAAGACAAAAATAAAAACAATACTCACAGCGATGGTTACCTTTACGAAATCCACTCTTCAATAGCGCTACACTCCCTGGCAACGGTGCCAGAAAATAGTCTTGATGACCCACAAGTATAGGGGGTGTATCGTAGTACTTTCAATAAATAAGAGTGTCGAACCCAACGAGGAGCAGAAGGTGTCGATGAGTGGTTTTGATCAAGGATTCACTGTAAATACTAGCAAACAGGTTTTCAGGAGTATTTGATAATGCGAGTAAATAAAGTATGAGTAAATAAAAGTTAGTAATAAATGTTGCAGTGAGTGGCCCAATCCTTTTTAGATCAAAGGACAAGCCAGTTTTGTAACTTATACTAACCAAATGTTCTCGAGGACACACGGGAGTTTCTGTCAAGAGTTTTTGCTTCATGCCGTTAAATAATCTTTTTTGGTTTGATAAATGTTATGGGGGTGAACCTGTGCTAGCGCACTACACTTTCTAGGATAAATACACACTTGTGATTATGCCCCTTGCAAGCATCCACAAATACAAGAAAGTAATTAAGATAAATCTAACCACAGCCTTAAACTCTAAGATCCTACGCTCCCTGGTGCAATGGTTTCCTAACGGAGGTTTAGGTTTCTGTCACTCCAACAACCCCACAATTAGTAGCCAAATACACAATGCATCTCACTAGGCCCATAAATGGTGAAGTATCATGTAGTCGACGTTCACATGACACCACTAGTGAAAAAGCACCACAACATATAAATATCAAACCATCAAATATTACTCAACAATAATTCACAACTAACATCTTGACTTCTCCCATGTCCTCAAGAACTAAATGAACTACTCACAAGACATCATATGGATCATGATTAGAGGTGAAATAATGGTAAATAACAATCTGAACATAAACCTTAATTCAACGGTTCCACTCAATAGCATCAACTACAAGAGTAGTTAACATCGAGAAAGTTTCCCCTAAGAATTTAATAAGATCCAACTCAAGATGTTAGAGCAGGATGGAGTGGTGATGGTGGAGATGAAGGTGCTGGTGATGGGGATGATGGTGATGATGATGCCGATGAAGTCCGGTGCGATGGTGATGGCGACGATCTCCCCTCTCCAGGAAGGAATTTCCCTGGCAGATTTCTGCCTGCCGGAGAGCTTTTCTCTCTCTGGTGTTTTCTGCCTCGCAGAGTCGGTGGTGTCTCACTCTGAGCCCCCCTGACTTAAATTTTTGGGGACGATGAAATACGCGAAAGGGTGATGGCAGAAGTAGGCTAGGGTGGCCTCACACAGGGCTGGCGCGACCAGGGGTTATGCCACGCCACCCTGGCGTGAGGGCCCCTCCTAGCTCCTCTAGACTCCTCCTTCAAGCTTCCTGAGTCTTCTAGGAAAATATAATTTCCTGGTATTTTTCTGGAATTTTCCTGATCTTCAAAATATCATGCCTTGATGGTCCTTTTTCCAGCAGAATCCTGACTCCGGCAGCAACTCCTCCAATGCTCATCAACATGTAAAAATAGTGATGCAAAATGGACATATCAATACACTTTATAGACCGCGAGAGTGTTTTTCCCTGAGCTATTGCCAGAGGGAATTTTTAGTACTCAAAGCGTCTTGTGCGTTTTGGGGTTTGTCTTTATTATGCTTGTAATGTAAGATACATGGGGTGACCCGAGAGATCCAGCCTATGGCATGTGTTCTGGATCTAGAGGGCATTGCCCTAGGATGACTTGTGGCTTTTACAGCCTTATTCTTCTACTCTACTTTGGTGTGCTTGATACTTATGCCACCGGGGCCTTCTTTTCTTCCCTTGTAGCTTTGTCTTCTTCTGACGCCTGTACTCGTGGTTTCTTTGTTTCTGGTTCTGCAGGACGTCCTTCAGGTAGTTTGTCGGCTTCTATAGTCGCGCTTTTTGCCTTATCTTTGGGTTCTCCGTAGTTGGCTATCATTCCAAAATTTTGTGCCATCTTGTGGAACTCCTTGTCGCATAGGTCTGATACCTCGAAGCTTCCTTTTACTGTGATGATTCCCTTTGGTCCTAGCATTTTGAGTACTAGATATGTGTAGTGAGGTACTGCCATGAATCGTGAAAACGCGGGTCGCCCGGGATCGCGTGATACTAAGATGGCCAGTCCATGACTTCAAAGTCTAGTTTTTCTCTTCTGTAATTTTGTCGGTTGCCGAAGCACACGTTGAGTGCTATCCAACCCAGTGGATAATTGGCACTTCCTGGTATGATCCCATGGAAGGAACAATCCGTTGGCTTCAGGAATTCTAGTGATATATGCTTTGCTCTAAGTGTCTTTGCATATATCAAATTTATTCCACTTCCTGCGTCCATGAATATTCTGTCGATGTCGTATATGCTGATTTGGGCTTTGAGTACTAAAGGCGCATTTCTTGGCCGAGGTACTGTTATGGGGTGGTCCTCTCTGCAGAACTCGATTGGTTGCTCTGAGCAATGTAGATATTCCGTTGCTGCTGGAGGTGATGTGACTACTAAGTTGACTTGTCAGGTTATACTTTTTTCTTCTTTGTTCGACTTGGGCACATGCTGTATCATTACTATGATGTGCCCCTTAGATGGAACGTACCCTCCGTTGTCGTCACGCCCCTGGTTTGGCTGGTCTTGTCCTTGAGGAACTCTGTTGTTTCTTTGTTGACTTGCAGGGAAATTGCTTGTGTTTCCTGCGTATCCTTGCCATTTTGGTTCGGCTTGCTTGCTTAGTGCTGCTTCCTATAATTTCAAGAATGTTGTGCAATCTTTCATTGCGTGCCTGGATACCAGCTTTCCATCGATGAACGCAGAGTGTATGTGACAAGGTCCATTTAGCATATCTTCTGGTGATGGGTTGTACTCTCTGGATTCTCTTATTTGAAACTTTTTGTAGTCTTCTTTCCCATAGCTACAATATCCTGAGCTTCCGCGGTCGCTCCCTTGGTAGCTGTTGTCCTTGTGTCCTGTGTCTACTTGGCTGTGAGAGCCATAGTTGTCGTAATTGCGGGATCTTCTTCTTTGACCTCCATATCTGTTTCTTCTATCATCTTCTGGCAATCATGTCTGCTTGTTGTTGCACGCATCTTCTCCATCTGCAAATCTGTTTGCTACATCCATTAGGTCTGACACTATTTTTGGCTTGATTCTGCCCATCTCTTCGACTAGGTCTCCTCTCCTTAACCCAACTATGAATGCATCTATTGCTCTTTCATCTAAAACTTCTACTGCTGAATTTTTTATGATGCTCCATCTTTTTATATACGCCCTCAACATTTCGCCGCGTTGCTGTATGCATGCTTTGACTTCTTCTATGGATGCTGGCCGCTTATATGTCGACTTGAAGTTACTCATGAATTGCTTTGTCAGCTCTTCCCAGTTTCCAATTGTTTCTTTCTCTAATTTGCTCAACCATGACCTTGCTGCGCCGGTGAGGTGTAATTGCAAACTTTGCATAGTTGTTTCCTTGGTTCCTCCCAGTATTTTTACTGCTTGTAGATAATTTGAGAGCCATGACTGTGGCTCCTGTGATCTATCATACTTTTGTTAATCATGGGGCAGTTTGAATCCCTTGGGTACCGGCGTGGTGCGAACTCTGTGAGTAAAGCATGATGCTCCCATCTCCTTTTCGTCATCTTCATAACCGTACTTCTTGTCTGGAGATCTAGATCTTCGGGTTCCTCTATGCTTCGGGCTCCTGTACCATTTTGGTGATGGTGTTCTAGATTGTCGACTACTGCTTCTGCGCCGAGGACTATTGTGACGGTGTGGTGGTCTTGGCTTATGGGTTCCCTTGTTGTGATATGCCTCCTCCTCTTTCACTGATAGCTTGTTGCCCACCATCTTCAGTCCATTCAGTGTTGCTCGATGCATATGTTCCCTCGGGTCTCCTAGATTTGGTCGAGTTGTATGTAGGTACGCTTGAGCTGCCACCAATGCTGCTTCAGGAGTTTTTGGTATAATATTTCCTTGCTCGTCGACCGATAGGAAGGACGAGTCAAGGTTTTTGGAGATGCTTTGCCTTTCTGAATACTCAAGGTTTTTTTACCTTGAACCATGTCAATGATTCCTCTTGCCGTTCATGTGCGACACGTCGCTACGTGCTCTGCGAGCAGCATTACTTGCTGCAATGGCTGGGTCTTTCCTCTTTTGTATCTCAATTCTTTCCTTTGCTAGTTGCTTTGCCTGCTATCTTAGGGCATAGTGGTACCCCAAGAGCATATTCTTGCTGGAGTTTGATGGTATTGGTGTGCCGTGCTCTACGGCTGCCTTGATTATTCTCCATTCATCGATTGATAGTCGAACTTTTTCCCTAGTTACGAGGGAGTCTGTTGTTTCTCCTTCTGCTAGGTGGTTGCTCCTCTATTTATGTTTGCTGGATTGAGCACTGGATTGTTGTTTTCATTGAGCTCTTCTGAATTGTCTCCTACAATGGCGAGTACCTGGCATTGCTTGCCAAGTTTTCTATTAAAACTTGAGAAGATTGAATTGTCATCTTCAAAAAGCTCTAATCCTGTCTTCCAGGTGTCTGTTGATTTGTCTGAGGTATCATTGTGGCAGATCATGAGATCTTCTAAGACGAGATTTTCTATGGTTTTGTCGCCTCCAGCGATTTTTCCTTCTTTTACTCCTGCTAAGCTGAACGGCGAGTTTACCTCGCTGGAAGAGCCTTCTGATGATTCCATCATTGCTACTGTCTCGGGTTCACTTGCCGACTGACCTGGTTTCGCCAGATCTGAAAGGCGAATCAAACCTAGTGATCCGACGCGAAAGTTTAAGCTCCCGATTGTCAGATCCACATTTTGATCCATGCTCTCGAATACCTGCGTGAAACTTGACTGGTGAGGTTGAAAATCGACAGTTCCAAAAGGTATCTGGATTTCATCGACTTCCGGATTGTTATTTGCTAAAAGCAAAAAGCCATCGAATTCATGATTCCAATGCCCAGAGTCCCCACGGTCGGTGCCAATTGATGAGGGTTAACTCGACAAATGTCCTAGTTGAAGGACTTAGGTTCGGGGAGATAGGGCATTAGATGAACTCGAAGGTAAAATCAGTCAAACAAGGTGTGTATCAAAAGTAAACATGGGTGTTGAACCTGGCTTGCTTTCAATCTGTCCCTCATTATCCCCTCCTGGCCCCTATATATAGGTGGCCAGGTCTCGAGGATCAGGTAGGATCCGATACAGATTACAATATTGACATACGGTAAGAACTCGTATTTCGACTAGTATTACAATTGGGCCTAGCTGAACGGGCCTCAGGGATACTCAAATGACGGGCTCTATTATCTATACCCTTGTCAATGGCCGACCTGCTGAGTGGGAGGAAATTGTACCTCTCTTCTATTCTAAATTCTATCCTTCTAGTGAGGTTTATAAAGATAGGAATTATATTTATAATTTTCATCCACATGAGGGAGAAAGCATTGCCCAAGCATGGGGAAGATTGAAGTCACTAATGCTCAAATATCCTATTCATGAGCTTTCCCGTAATATTGTCATTGATAATTTTTATGCAAGGCTTTCAGGATATTACAAGGACTATCTAGATGCATGCTTTGATGGGTCTTTCACAAGCAAGGATGTTGATGTCAAGTGGGATCTGCTTGAAGCAATTCAAAACAATATTGAAGATTGGGATATCGACAAAGGTAAAGGATCGGGTATAAATTATGAGTATGATTGCATTAAGTCTTTCATTAAAACTGCTAATTTTCAAGAGCTTAGTGCTAAATATGGTCTTGATCCTCAAATTATGATTGATTGCTTTAGAGCCTTTGCTTCTCATATTAATGTTCCTAAGGGAAATGGGGATGTGTATCATGAACCTTTTAAAGACACTTGCATAGAAAGTGATATTATTATTAATGATTGCAATAAACATGATCAAACTTCTGAAAGTACTATTTCTTATAAGCATGTTAATTTTTGTGGAGTATATAGACCTTGTGAACAGAGTCAGAACAAAGAAGATTATTGTATCCACCACAGGAATGAAGAAACCCAAATGTGGCACAAGGCTCTAGATGAGCTTGGTGAAAAGGTTTGTGAGCTTTATCCTTTTCTTTGTGAATTTTGCGATGACATGGGTCATTTTAATTTTCAATGCTCAGGCCCTAATAGTCACCTTTCTAATCGAATGACTACCGCAAGTTTGTATTGTGATGACAAGATTACTCTCAATCAGCATGATGAGCTTACTTTGTTTTTGGGGTGTTAAGAGATATCTAGAAAGACTTCTTTGGTAGATATGAGTGTTTTTGAATTTAATAGCACCCTTTGTTGTTGTTGTCTCTATTGTGTTAAAGATTGCCTCGCAAATACTTACATACAAAATGTTATAAAACATGATGTTTTGCCAAGCTATGACAGGACTAATAGATGTTTCCATCTTATTAATAGAGAGGAGGAATCCTCCAAAGTTTCTTCTGTTGTTTCTGTCAGCAAACCAGATTATGTGGAGAAGATGCCTTTCAAGTCTCTCCCTCCTGAAGGAGAGAGTAAAAAGAGTAAGAAGAATAAGAAGAGGAGTAAAAGGAGAGAGGAAACGATATCTTCCCCTAAGCATGTTGCTCCTATATTAGATTATGATAATTCTGATCTTGATGATGTTCCCATGCATGCCTGTTACCTATGTTAGTGATCATGATTGGGAAAAGCACTCTACTTTTGATATTGAATTTTTTTGGGTACCAATTCTGAAAATTATAAGGTTAATAATTGTTGTACCATTAGTACTATCCATGTTCCTTCTTATGATGATATGTTTGATGAATATGCTTTGCAAAATAGCTATTCTCTCGCTTATGATGATACTAAACTTCTAATTTATGATGGTTATGATGATGAGTATAATATTTTTAGTTCACCTACTTTTGAGGAGAAAATTAGTTATGATTATAATATGCCTCCTGTTTTTGATGATTATGGTGATGAGAATAATTATTCTATTGAATCTTCTCCTACTACGATTGTTCATGTGGGGAGTATTAATTCTTGTATGAATGTGGCTCATGATAGGGATGCTTTAAGTGATAGTTATATTGTTAATTATATTCATGATGCTATTGAAAGTTACTATGAGAGAGGGAGACATGGTTTGATGGATCTCAACAATATTGAGTTTCCCCTCTTTATGTTGCAAATCTCGAAGTGGCACTTGTTTTATCTATCCATGTTTGCTACTATGTGCCTCATTGATTTATTTTCTTACAAGATTCCTAAGCATAGGAAGTGGTTTAGATTTAAATGTGTTTCATATTTGCTTTTTAATGCTCTCTCTTGCTTCAAGTTCTTTTGTGGCACCTTTGCCTTAAGTCCTTTTTGGGCGCCTATGTGAGCATTTTCTGAAATTACTGCGCCTAGCTCAAAGGCGTCAAAGAAAAGCACTCTTGGGAGATAACCCATTTGTTTATTTTCAGTTCTTTTTATTGACTGCTCCTTATCCTTTTTATTTTGTTGTTGTGCCAAGAGAAACCTCTAATTTGAGTGAGGTAAGATTTGGGGAAGTTGCTGTCCTGAAACAGATTTCGGTGCTGCACCGTAAAAATTTGTGAAATTATCTGAATATCTTTTTGACCTGTGATTTCTTGTGCATATTCCCCAGGTTATTTCCAAACTTTCATTAGTTTAACACTTTTCAATTTGAGCAACAGAAAACCCTTTTAAAAATCAACCTTTGTCAGCTATTCTGTTTTGACAGATTTCTCCCACTATTTATGTTTGCCTCTCGATCGCTTTCTTTTTGAGTTCTTTTGATCATGGAACTTTTGGGGAAGTTGCTACAGTAGTATATGCTTTATATGTGGTGGTTTTGAGTTGAAACCTGAAGCAAAAGGGGTTGATTCATTGTTATGCTTACGCTAATGTTGCTAATAGAATTGTGTTGAGTTTTGTATGAAGGAAGTTTTCAAGTGTAGGGATTGGAGAATGATGAAATGAGGTGAAGAATGGATAAAAGCTCAAGCTTGGGGATGCCCACGCACCCCAAGAAATATTCAAGAGGTACAGGCTTCAAAGCTTGGGGATGCCCCCGAGGCACCCCTTCTTCATCGGCAAAAATCAGGTCACCTTTCAACACACTATATTTTTATTGCTTCATGCACTATGCGTTTTTCTTGGAGCATCTTTATTTTTGCTTTCAATTTTCATTTGCTTTGTTTGCTATAATAAATGGTTGGATCACATCATATTCTTTTTGGAGAAGATGAACTCCGTTTTTCATTCCCAAGAACAATCCAGTTTTCACTCTTATCATTCAACGAGTGTTCTCTTTTTCTGCTACTATGTTTAGCTTTCATTTTTCGCATTGATTTTTGTTCAGATCTTGTTTTATCTTTGAATCAATATGTATTTGGACCTCTGGTCTATGTTGGTATTCATCGAAAAAAAGGTTGTTTCAAAAAGGTTCAAATGGTGTTGGAAAAGAGAAAAAGTTTCATGCAAAAAGTGGTACAAAAAGGAGCTTGTTTAGACCGCGGCTTAGACTTTTTCATGCCATGCTTGATGTCATTTTATAGTATGCTTAGTGATTTTTGCTATAGTGATACATCCATTTTGCATCACTATTTTGTATCATAATTTACTGTTATTCATTGATATATTTCACATTTAGAGATGATACTTATGTTGTTTCCTCTGCTTTTACATGTTTGATGATCATTGGAGGATTTGCTACCGGAGTCAGGATTCTCTAGAAAAGGACCGTCAAGAAACCATATTTTGAAAGATCAGAAAAATTCTAGAAAAATACCAGAAAATTATATTTTGTCGGAAGACTGAAGAAGCCAGAAGGTGGAGGCGAGAGGAGCCACATGGCAGGCTGACACACAGGGGGCACGGGCCTACCCCTGGTCGCACTGGCCTGTTGTGTGGCCACCCTAGCCCACTTCTGTCATCACCCCTTCGTGTATATGGTCGTCCTTGAAAACCTAAGTGAGCAGGGCGAAAAACAGCATAGAGAGAAAAGCTCTCCGGCAGGCAGGAATCTGCCAGGGAAATTCCTTCCCGGAGAGGGGAGATCATCGCCATCGTCATCGTCATCGCACCGGACTTCATCGGGATCATCATCATCATCATCACCAGCATCTTTATCTCCACCATTACCACACCATCCCGCTGTAACATCTTGAGTTGAATCTTGTCAAATTCTTAGGGAAAACTTTCCCGATGTTGATTACTCTTGTGGTTGATGCTATTGAGTGGAACCATTGAATTAAGGTTTATGTTCAGATTGTTATTTATCATTATTTCACCTCTGATCATGATCCATATGATGTCTTGTGAGTAGTTCTTTTAGTTCTTAAGGACATGGGAGAAGTCACATTGTTAGTAGTGGAATTATGTTGAGTAATATTTAATGGTTTGATATTTATTTGTTGTGGTGCTATTTTACTAGTGGTGTCATGTGAACGTCAACTATATGATACTTCACCATTTATGGGCCTAGTGAAATGCATTATGTATTTGGCTACTAATTGTGGGGTTGCTGGAGTGACAAAAACCTAAACCTCAGTTAGGAAACCATTGCACCAGGGAGCGTAGGATCTCAGAGTTTAAGGATATGGTTAGATTTATCTTAATTACTTTCTTGTAGTTGCAGATGCTTGCAAGGGGTATAATCACAAGTGTGTATTAATCCTAGTAAGGGTAGTACGCTAGCACAGGTTCACTCCCATAAAAATTATCAAACCAGTAAAGATTATTTAGCGGCATGAAGCGAAAGCACTTGACAAAAACTCCCGTGTGTCCTCGAGAACGTTTGGTCATTATAAGTTACATAACCGGCTTGTCCTTTGCTCTAGAAAGGATTGGGCCACTCGTTGCAATTATTATTACTGTCTTTTATTTACTCGTACTTTATTTACTTGCATTATCAAATACCCCAGAAAACCCGTTTGCTAGTATTTACAGTGAATCCTTGATCAAAACCACTTGTCAACACCTTCTGCTCTTCGTTGGGGTTGACACTCTTATTAATCGAAAATACTATGATACACCCCCTATACTTGTGGGTCATCAAGACTATTTTCTGGCGCCGTTTCCGGGAAGTGAAGCGCTATTGAAGAGTGGAATTGGTAAAGGTAACCGTCGCTGTGAGTATTGTTTTTATTTCTGTCTTTTATTTTTATTTTATTTGGCTATGGAGAGTTCTCCATTTGGTTTACTATTTGGGAACACTACTACCACTATTACGGATGTAGATGAACCGCCACCAGCTCAATTAGATCCTTTTAAAATACCTATGAAAATTGTTAAACGTGTTATGAATAACTGCTATTTAGGAGATGAAACTGTCCATCCAGGTGATCATTTACTCTTTATACATGAATTATGCGAGTTATTCAAATGTGCAGGTATTTCACCAAGCCAGGTTAAGAGGAAGCTATTCTCTTTATCACTAAAAGGCAGAGCTGAGGAGTGGTTTAGGCTTCTTAAGGATGGTTCATCTATTACTTGGGAGGAAATTGTACCTCTATTTTATTCCAAATTTTATCCTCCAAGTGAAATTCATAAAGATCGTAATCGAATATATAACTTTTGGCCTCATGACGGAGAGAGTATTGCCCAAGCGTGGGGGAGTTTGAAGTTACTAATGCTCAAATGTCCCATTCATGAGCTCCACAGTAATATTGTTATTGATAACTTTTATGCGAGGCTTGCTCTTCATGATAAGGATTTATTGGATGCTTCATGTGCTGGATTATTTACACGCATGAAAGAAGAAGCTAAATGGGATCTTCTTGACCGTATTCAAAAAAATGCTGAAGGATGGGAAAACGACAAAGGTAGAAAGTCAGGTATAAATTATGATTATGAATGCATTAAAGCCTTTATGGGAACCGATGACTTTCATAATGTTAGCACTATTTATGGTATTGATTCTCAGTGTAACGGCCCAGAAAAATCCCCTTTATTAGAATTGCTTGTTATTTTATTTTTTGCGTCATCTTAACGTCATGCATCTTCATGCATTTATAACCTTGCATGTTTTTGTTAAATCTAAAATTATTTGGTGCAAATTATTTTCTCTTCTTGCTTGTATGGTTTAATAATCAACCCTCCCCACCTTTTCTTATTTGAATAAAAAAATCCTAATATTTGCAAACTTTGTAAAATGTTTTAAGACAAAATCTAGTTTTCGAAATATTTGAAAACCTGTTTTGAAAAGGCTTTTCTAAACCCTCCTTTACCTCCCTTTCTTGTCCCCAAAAGAATTCAGCAAGAAAAGAAATGAAGAAGCAAAATCAGAGAAGGAGAAGAAGAAAGAAAGCCCACACCCAGCCACTTTGGAGCATCTCACCTTTTTGCTACAGAGGAGAGAAGTTGCTCCCCATCTCCTCCGCACGAGCATGAGCCCAGCGTGCTCATCCCTGGCCGCACCAGCCCCTCCTCTTATCCTCTTCCAGATCAGAGCCCTACTCCATTCTTGATCTCATCCTTGAGCAAAAACCCTAGTCCCACCCCCTCCTGGCCTTGCGCAGCTGCTAGAGTTCCCTTCCAATATCTTCCCCTCACCATGGCCGCCACCACGCCGGACTAAGCATAGGAGCTGCTTCGCTGGAACGTCTGCATCCTCTACAGGGGAGTTGGAGCCAGAGCTGACCAGGAGTGACGACACGGATGACGCTGCTCCCGCAAGCCAGTACACGGTGACCGTGGCAAGTTCTTCTTCCCCTTCATCAACTCCGACGACGGCGAGTTCCCCAGCTTGCAATAGACCCATGGTGAGCGCTGCATCAATTCCCCTCTTCCTGGCTCATTTTTCTTCTACATCATCGCGTCCGATTCTGCTAGTTGTGGTCATCACCGGCGTCTTGTCTCCGTCAGTTCAAGCTCGCAAGCTCTAGCCTTTACGATGCACTAGATGACCCGTTGCGCCACTGGCGCAATGGGCAGAATCAAGACACTGGCTCGAGCCGTAAGTTTTATCTTAGTTATGTCCATGTATGCAACAATAGCAAATATTGCTATTAATTATATACAAACCATTGGTACTACCACAGAACTGTCAATTACTGATAGCACAAATTGCTACTGAAATTTAGGGTACTGCTGTGATGGACCAATACATCTTGCCATCATCTGGCCACATTATTAATAAATTTTTCTGAAGAACATGTCCTGCTTCCTTTGATTATTTTCACCAAATGGATAATAACATTTGATGAATTTGCTTATCTTCAGTTTGTTGCATCCGTTAGTAATTAGTACAAACTAATGAGCCAACCCAATAAATTATCCAAAATAATGTGGATAAAAACAACTCAATTATATATCCCTATCCTTGAGCTCGATTTGGACAACACAAGTTCTCCATTGACTGAAAGCAGCTTCATGTCTATGTCCATTCTTTTACCAGTGCAAATGGTTGTGGTCTTAGCACTCCTTGTATTGCAAATGTACCTGCCATACTTTTCTCTTGCATTTATACATATACTTGGTATAGTTAGCAAGCTCACCATCCGAGCCTTAATAGTAGAGGAAGACAAAACCAGAGACGCAAAAGGTTGCACATATTATGCAAAAAAAAATAGAGTTAAGAAACCTCCAAGTATTGACTATAGATAAATCCTCCAAGCATTACATGCCATAAGTATCTTCAGAAAAAGAGAGAACACACAACACAACTGAGGCAAAGGTACAGTTCAGAAAAAGATGCTAAACATATTCGACTTCTCCACAGAAAACGCACCTGCCATCGGCTAGGATCTGTCGATGTTTTAGTTCGTGCCCATTAGGTAGACAGTCATGTACCATATGCCGCACAGCAATCCTCATCTGTTCACCTGAGCAAGCGGGTTCTTATTTGTTCTTTTTGTATCATAACCAGGGATCTATGCATGGCATGATTTGAGTAACAAACAGATGCATGAATTAAATGTACTTTTTATGTAACAATATTAAATATTATTGCTGGAGCACCTACTGGAACTATATTGTATTTATTTTCTATCATAGATAGATGGTTTACTAATAGTAGGCCAGAGTTTTTTTAATAAAAGGCCATAGATATTTCAGTAACTCCTTGTAAAAAAAAGATATTTCAGTAACTGATGGTTTTAGAAATGTATTCACCAACCAATAATGAACTATTTAACACTAAGGAGGACCCACTTAACTTGGAAAACTACAAGCACATATCAGCCTGGAGATACAGACCACAGCCTTTTCTGTGTCTTCTATTCAGTTAATAGAAATAAGAGCAAGCTGAAGCTATAGATTATACAGAAATGGAGAGATAAAAAACATGGAACAGAGTCATTGAACTGGATAAAAAACATGGAACAGAGGCATTGAACTGGAGAGAAATATGACAATGCTTTAAACACAGATAACTGCAACTTTTCTTGTAGTCAACGATACTCTTGTTGTATTCAGATATTGTTACCTGAATCTGAAAAGAACTTGAGTTCTCTACCTGAACTACATTGTAATGCAAACCCCTTTGCTACATAGTCAGTTAATATGTTAACCTCACCAAAAGTAGATATATAAGCATGCTTATAATAATAAATAGAAGTGGAAACAATCAGAGACGCATGCCAATGTACTCACAACCGATTACATTTACCCTTGGTCACCGCATCAACAACTCACTTCCTAGCTTAGCGCTACAAGTCCTATATGTCATAAAGAGGAGCATATGACATACCCCTGCAAATGAAATATATTCATATAGAATATTTCAAGAAAGAAAGAGACCGCAATAATTGATTATCTCTTTACTAACCAAATTTACATCAGGTGAGGATGCATACTACAACCACAAAAATCAACCTACAAAGAACATGATATGCTTTGTCAGACTGAATAGGAAATCAAAGCAGCAAAATAGATTGTGCTGAAATAATAAGCTTAATATTATTTTGCAGACTATTAACATGGAAGAATAAATATCATGTTTGGTCACTTCAGATCGCATAAGGAGTGATAATTAAGCAAAAACTCGGAGATTCAGACACTATAGTACGGCAAAACTGCACATGGAGGCTACACACCATGCTAGACTGGAGCTCTAGAGAAGTACACATTGCATTCTTACATTTTACTGCAGCCAACGGTTTAATCCAAGCACTCAGCCACTTAAACATATATGATCTAACTGCTGTAGATACAGATGCCACCAAAAAACAATTTGTATGAGTGGACACGGAGCTCACGCATAGTTTGCTGGAATGATGCACTTGTACTATCACACTCCTACATTATACAGCGGACAAGCATGTATTCAGAACTTGAACAGATAAAAATACAAGAGGTAATAAAAGATATTACCAACTAATTCTAAACTCAGCAGATAGTATTTGATCGCATGCCAATATCTTCTAGCCATTCAAAGCATCAATAGTCTATATGAAGGCATACACATCCCCATTCATATTAACCGACAACTAATTCCCCTGGCATGACACAACTAATTAAGCATATCAGCAAGGATTCTATATAGATATCATAGCCTCATAAGCATGTAAACCTGGGTATACGAAAACGTGTAGCATAGTTGGAGTTGAAGGAATACTAACCAAGTAAAGAAGAGCACAAACACAACTAAAGGAGTACATCTCTGAAAATAGCAAACAAAAGAGAAGGAATATAAATGGAGTAAAGAGCGGGATAAAACAGATCTGCTTGTCTACGATTGAAAGATAAGAGGCAGAAATGAAGGGACCATGAGAAAGTAATACAGAAGTGATTTATCTCAGCTTTCATTAGAATGGAAGACTATTGATTCAGTCAGTTCAGAACAACTATGTGTAGAAATAATCTGATCACTACTAACTGGGTGAAGAGTGAACCTGGGGATGAAGAACACATTGTACAACCAAAATAGTGCATGCTGCTTATGGAAAGACAGACTGAAAAAAATCATTTGCAGTTGCTAGTCCTCTCCGCCTCCCTCAACCCATCCTAGCCCGGATGCTCCTTCCGTCATCCTAACTAAGAGAGAGAGCAGACTTTTCTGTTCGAGCTCTAAAAGATCTTTTAATGAAATGAAAATAAAAAAAGTGAAAGGGAAGGGGGATTGCAAGAAGCTCACCATGGCAGTGTAACACGAGCAGACCAATTTTGTTACAGCCGCACCTTAACTAAATCTGTCTTCTTGCCTTAACCATGAACTATAACTGGCTTCTTGAATGTTTTTCAAAGTGGGCTTCCACCCAGAGAAGAGGTGTCACCTGCATAGAAAAATGAGACAAAGAATAAATTCATGTATATATGAAGTCTCACAGTTGTAAAGCGCGATCAGGAAAAAAACATGATGCTGATCAATTATGCAATTAGATCAAAAGCTCCATGGAGGTATTAATAATATATTCCTATACTCTCAAAGTAAACTAAACTAAGCATTTTTTAGTGCCAAACTAAACTAAATACAAATATGAAAAAATAAGATAACAGAGACACCTATTAACCTCAGGGGTGTAAATTGTTATACCTATGGTCACAGGGATTGAAGAAAAATACAGAGTGGCAAGCAGCCCAATATATTATTTGCAACACTCTGCATATCGATAAGAAGCCCATGGCCTGAAATATATATAAAAGGACAATGGTTAGATAAATGCATCAGAGACAAAGCATTAAAATGCACAATTCCTTAATAAATTACTAACTGAAATGTCAATCCTAATCTCACCACAATCATCTCCACAGTGATATTTCTCAAACCTTGATGGAATTCTTAGTCTGGAGCATGATGCAGACAATAGAACAGGTATCTACTGGCCTTAATGTCCGACAGCGCTGCAGCAAATGAATAGAAAAATTAATGAGCATACGGAACTGAATGGAAAAATGGAGGTGCCTCTCATGTGAACGAAATTCGTCATGCACCAAGGCCACCATGCCGCTCAAAAAGAGGAAAGAAAAGAAGTGTTGTGCAGGTATCTAACAATTATCTCAACGTGCGAGATGAGCAACTAAGAACCAAAAAAACGTGCATGTAATGTTCTTGTTCTGTAATTAACAGAAGCACTCCTATCCTTCCACTTGCTGTAATTAACAGAAGCATGTAATGAGCAAAAATGACCATCTTCATTAACGGTCACATTCAGCATACCCAAGTTGAATAATATAGATTATTGGTTTTAATTATCAAAATGGAGAACTAACAGCAATAAGTCACCCGCCTCATCTATCATTTAGCTGCTCTTCTCATGTTTTGCATACATTTCTCCAAGCTGGCAATTGACAAAACGCGGGCATGAAATAAAGCAATATCCTGTCGAGCAGTTGATAGCATCAACAAACAGGAAACCTACACGATAGGGAAAACAAGGATCGATGTGAAACTGCAGCACACTCATACCTAAATAACAAACCTGAAGGAACTAAAAAGATGGCCAGTGTCCACCTTAAAAGGTGTATATACACGTCATGAGAAAGCAAGAGTCGATATTATTCAGGCAAAAAAAAGGTATTGTTCTAAAAAAAATTGTAGATATTCCTCTATACTATAAATATGTTCACCAAGGATTATTAGTTATCCGGCTGATCTTCTATCCTTCAGCAATCGGCATAACTCAACCTTCAGCTAGGTGACCTGCAGTAACACATCTAACAAAAATAAGCAAATTACAGCAACCACGTGAGTTGTTGAGCTACTACTAAATGTAGAAATAGAAATGCCAGGGTCATATGTTGCAACTACCTCAGTACAGTAGTAAAGCTTGACTATATGATTGAAATGGCTACTTGGTCCTTTGGATCTGGCAACAAATAAATCTCAAAATTGACTGTCAGGCCACCAAACATCATCAATGTCTCCAGAATCCCCTCTTAGTTAACATGCCCATCTGCGACATCACTCATTTGGTCTGCTCAATTATTTATTGGTACCTGCGGTTTAGTCTCATTCAGGTTAGGCTCAGTCCAGGAACAACACAACTTCTACATACTTGCAGACTGAATGACATGAAAGGACGTGCTGAGCACAAATTTGCAGCATACTCGAAGGTGATGAGAAAGCCAACCAAGGTTTCTTACCATCGTTGAACCAATCCGTAGCGCTGCCTGGGGAACTGGGGAAGAGGACACTGGAGGAACGAGGATAAGGCGGATGAGGAGCGCCTCCAGTCATCAGCGTCAACACCTGCGCCGCCGCTGCCATCCAGGTCAGGACGGACGACCCGACCCTAACGGTAGTTGTCTACCGCCGCGGCAAGGACGCCTCTTCCCTCCTGTCGCCGGCCTCCTTCCTCAGGTCCACCACACCGGCTAGAAGAGGCGTAGGACCGCCGCCACCACTTTCTTACCTCCGCACCCAAAGCCAGCGTAAGGTACCTCAAGCTCACGACCCATGGCTGAAAAACAAAATTGAATTACTACACGTTGTTGGGTTGATGTGTTACGGCAACCGATCCATAAAAAGGATAAAATTGCTGCGGCCGGCGAGTCACCACCAACAGGAAAGAGAGAGAGAGTACCCGGGGAAGGAAGAGGAACGAGGTGCTAGCGAATCGAAGCCGGGGAGGGCGTGCGGGAGCAAGGGCTCTAGCCCGCCACCTGGTCGACCTCGTTGATGCGCCGTCGCCGCTGCCGGTCTCCCCACTCCACCTCCTCTTCCTCTTTTCTTCATGTTCTGGCGCTCGTGGATAGGCCCTCGCCGCTACCGGTCTTCCCCGCACCACCACCTCCATCCTCATCTTGTTGCCATGTTCATCTTCCCTGCAGCTCGAGAGGGAAGAGGGCCGCCCCTGCTGCTTCTTCTCCGGCCTTAGGAAGTGGGGAATGAGCAACTTAGCCCGATGAAGAAGACGCCATGATGATACCAGCAGCAAGCCCCTTTTTTTTTTGCCAAATCTGGATCTCACAGCACACAGGCAGACACAAGTAACCAAGGTCTTGCACAGCTTATCCACGCGCGGAAGACAAAGTCGCGTGCTCACCAGGGGCTTTGCATCGGGCTAGAATCGGTCGGCTACGGACGAAACCGGCCGGCGGCGAGCGGAACCCAACCAGCAGCAGGCCGGAATCGGCCGGCGTTGGACCAGAATCGACCGCCGGCGAGACAGATCGGGGCAGCAGCAGCCGGAATCGAGCCCGACAGCAGCCAAATCGATGCAGACCAGCCGGATCGAGACGACAACCAGCTGAATCAGGGCCGAATCGAGCCGGATCGAGACTCCGGCCACCAGCCTCTCCGCTAATCCCCACACCATCGGCCTCTCCACTCGATGCCGCCGAGCGCGACGGGGAGAGGCGCCATCGGAGAGGATTGTGGTGACGCTAGGCGTGGCGGCGGAAATATGTCGAGGCAGAGGAGGCGCCGCCACGGGGGGTCGGCCGATGGGGGAGGAAGAGGGGGCGGGGATTGGTGAGGAGAGAGAGGAGGCTGATTGGGGGAAGAAGTGGTTTTGTTCCCCGATCTAGGGTTTCGCTGCGAAAGTCACGCAAATGAATAAGGTGGAGCCTCTGTTCGTTGGCCCCGCTTACGTCTGGCCCCATTCGTCATTGACCTAACTGAAGAAACGGCAGGTGACAGGAAAATTTACCCGATCCAATGGCTGGGGTGAAAAGTGGGAAGGGAAATTTACTGTGCACATGCATCCTATGGCCAGCAGCGACGCGGCGAGCGCAGATCACTGAGGCTAGCGCCCTTTAGAGTAGTAATGCGGACAACCAGACCGGTGCCAGGTTCTATTCTAGTTGCAGTACCGCGTGCATCGACCGTGTCCAGCCACGCGTTTGCTGCTTCGGTTCAGTTCATGTCTGTGCGTGTCCAGGAGCGCTGCTTCTACTTCCTTGTTGCCCCTTTTAGCTAGCTAATTCATCTCGATTTGTTACTCCAGATATTCTGCATTCTGTTTCAATCCAACACCGAAGCCAATCTGACTGATCTTCCTATTTTGCCTGCTCCCAGTACCGGCAGACCAAGTCGACAGTTTCAGTTCTTCAGTTTTAGTCAGAAACGCTGGTTCCCTGTTATGTTAAATTTCCAATTTAAGTTTCAGCTCAGCTAGCCAATATTTGCACCTAGGAATCGATCCATCCGCCGATGTGCATTCTTAAATACGTGAACTAGCTAATCTCCTGCTGTCCATCTTTCCAAATTATGTTCTAATTCTTCTGTCTGTTGTACAAGCAATGCCTCCCTGTTTCATCAAATCTGAATCCTCCCACGGTGGTTCACCTTTGCCTACTGCTAGCTGATACATGATCATGGATCGAATTCTAGGGACACCAAAATCCTCATTCTTTTAACTATCTGTGCATAGTCTAGCTCCAATTCAGTCTTCAGTAGTTTAGCTTCAGACCAAACAAGCTAGTTACTTCTCTGTTAAGTTTTAACCTTCTTCTTTAGAAACCTGTTTCAAACATGTTCTATATCTTGAATCCATAAAAATGTGTAACTCGAATCTGACATCTTTTTTTTACATTTTAACCAGCAAAAATCTGACCAATTAATTAAATATTTTCACAAATAACTAAATCTTGTTTAATTCATATCTTTTACTCCGTAACTCGATTTTAAAAGTATTTTATATGAAAGTTTATCATAAAAATGTGTACAATTTGAATATGTCATCGATATATCTGTTTGCATCTTGCATCATGGCGCGATGTGGTAGTTTGCATTACACCTAATAAGTAACATATGGAGTGATTGTGAATTGCCAACTATGGCATCACCACTTCATTTAATTTTGTGTAGCTCACTCATGCCTTGTTCTTGCCATGATAATAAACATTTAAATATGTCGAGTAGTAAAACAACTTGAACCATATATGTGTGTGTCAGGATTCTAATTCCGCTTAATTTTGAATAAGTTGTATTGCATCATAATTGTCATGTCCATGCATGCCTTCACATGATCATGCCGATTCTTTTGTCATAGTAGTAAGCGTGCATCCGGTGTTTGTTGTAGCATTTTGCTTCTTCTCAAATAGGACGTTTCGTGGTGATGTGAGCAATGACAAGTTCTACGGGTGTTCCTTGACAATCTTGCCAGGCAAGCTTTCCCACCCCTTATCTACCTATAGGGGTACCTATTACCTATTTGTGTTTATGCTTTATGCTAGCCTTGGGTTCCGATGCTTTGTTCGAGTCACGTATCCTATCCACTTGTTTTCCCCAAAGCAAAACTATATATCCGCCACCTCCCGCCTATTACCTTTTGTTTGTTGTTTGAGTTGGCCTTGCGAGTCGTAGGCATGCTTAGGTTGTTTCTAGTTGTTTTATCTTATCGAGTTGTTGGGAAGTTATCACATGCTCTACTTGATATATGAGATGGATATTAGATGTTGGAGATAAGTTGGATATTAGATGTTGGAGATAAACATGATTTAATTATATTACAACTACACTTGTTAAAGCAGAGGCATCAGTGAGTCATTTTGCCCGTTTTACGACGGCTCACTTGTGTCCCCTAGGACCCCGACTTTGCATGAACTGTTCTAAGCTGAGCGCACTAACCACTCGTGGAGATGCCGTGGGATCTCCCTTGACTTACTATTTTTTCTCGAGTTAGTTTACCAGGGGCCACAACACCGTATTTACATTTGGATCTGGATTTGGTTTGAATTACCTTTGAAGGTGCTTAAGGTTTTAAGTCCCCCTACGATGGGTGTGGTTGTGTCGCCTATGATGGTTGACGGGTTTATTTGCCTCTGTGTGCCGATGTGAAGCTGGAAGACCCTCTATGATGAGCCCTTGAACTGACTTCACCGCCGTCGCAAACTTCTGGGTCCGTCTTCGGAGCTCGGCCGACTTCGTTACGGGTAGCTTAGTTGAGTGGCCCCCCCTAAACTTTCTCGTAGAACTGGAAACGGTCTTGTCGTGATATCCTTCCCTTGCTATGTTGGATTGATCGAGCATGTATGGGTACATTGGTGCACCCCTGCAGGGTAAATCTTTTCGAAAAGTCGTGTCCGCGGTTATGGATGACTTGGAGCCGTTCTACTCGATCGTAGAACAACTTACACCTAATTGATGCTAAAATATGGCGTAGTAAATAGTTGTACTACAATATTAAATTATTATAAAATTGTCAACCGTGTGAGTGCCTTTGATATTGCTTCTTCGTGTGGGCACAACGAGGTGATTCATCGGCTGGGTTATGTTTGGTGTAGTATTCTAGTTGGTTCCTTTATACGCTCTCTTATCTTATTCTGATTATACGGAAGTTGTAGAGTGTCTCTATAGGTCCTTTAGTGCTTGCGCACTGCCGCTTAACCCCACCATACAGCTGGCGTTCTTTTGAGTCTCTCGAGTTGTCTGCGTACCTCACGTACAAAGGCCACTTGTTGACTATGCTTTATACATCTTGAAGTCTTGCTAAGTACTTCGTACTTACTCCTGCTTGTCTCGGATTTCTCGCCGGAGTAGGTTTGAAGACAGGTACATGGAAGCGACGATGTTAGCAAGGTTATCCTTCTGGCTTGGCCTGGGCAGGGTTATGGACGCCATCGTTATCTTTAGGCCTCTTAGGCCCATTTGTATTCTTGTCCATATTCGAATACTATTTTGCTTTATGTATGATTTGGATCTTTGTATGTATTTAGATTCTTGACTCGTTGAGTCTTTGTGGTTATATATTCTTTTGTGGGTTCTATCGTGAACTTGTGTAATGTTACTACCTTGATTCCACCCGCATCGCGTGCATGTTGTTTGTGCACGAGGCGCTTGGTGGTGCGTTTCCAAAGCGACATCGTGCGAATTATGGCGTGACTACTGTAATTCGCAAGGTGCCGATTCTGGGGCGTCACAAAGTGGTATCAGAGCCCAGGTTTTGTCGATACCCGCGGGTCTGCTCTGCCTGTAGGTTAACCTTGCCAACGGACATTGTTGTGTCTAGTGTCAAAACTATTTTACTAAAAATGCGTTGGATAGATCTGACTAGTTCTGCATTTTACTCCTTACCTATGTGCTTCTCTCCTCTTACCTTTGCAAGTTTTGAGTCATCTCTCTTACCAACCTCTTTAAATTTTAGGTTTCCGTGTGGGTGGACGATCTCTTGCCTTTGTCCTAATAGGTTCGTTCTTCGGGAGTTCATCATCGCCAACATATAAAAGAATCCTTTGTTGGTGGTGTCGAGAAGGTACCTTTTGTTGGTGGTGTCGACGACATCTACACGGTGCAAGAAGATTCGATAGTCTAGCCAACACTTTCTCCCTACACGAGCGTGGATCTCGAAGCGAGATCCCTTGTTGGTGGTGTCGATTGTAACGGCCCGGAAAAATCCCCTTTATTAGAATTGCTTGTTATTTTATTTTTCGCGTCATCTTGACGTCATGCATCTTCATGCATTTATAACCTTGCATGTTTTTGTTAAATCTAAAATTATTTGGTGCAAATTATTTTCTCTTCTTGCTTGTATGGTTTAATAATCAACCCTCCCCACCTTTTCTTATTTGAATAAAAAAATCCTAATATTTGCAAACTTTGTAAAATGTTTTAAGACAAAATCTAGTTTTTGAAATCTTTGAAAACTGTTTTGAAAAGGCTTTTCTAAACCCTCCTTTACCTCCATTTCTTGTCCCCAAAAGAATTCAGCAAGAAAAGAAATGAAGAAGCAAAATCAGAGAAGGAGAAGAAGAAAGAAAGCCCACGCCCAGCCACTTTGAAGCATCTCACCTTTTTGCTACAGAGAAGAGAAGTTGCTCCTCATCTCCTCCGCACGAGCACGAGCCCAGCGTGCTCATCCCTGGCCGCACCAGCCCCTCCTCTTATCCTCTTCCAGATCAGAGCCCTACTCCATTCTTGATCTCATCCTTGAGCAAAAACCCTAGTCCCTCCCCCTCCTGGCCTTGCGCAGCTGCCAGAGTTCCCTTCCAATATCTTCCCCTCACCATGGCCGCCACCACGCCGGACTGAGCACAGGAGCTGCTTCGCTGGAACGTCTCCGTCCTCTATAGGGGAGTTGGAGCCGGAGCTGACCAGGAGCGACGACACAGATGACACTGCTCCCGCAAGCCAGTACCGATGACCGTCGCAAGTTCTTCGTCCCCTTCATCAACTCCGACTACGGCGAGTTCCCCAGCTTGCAATAGACCCATGGTGAGCGCTGCATCAATTCCCCTCTTCCTGGCTCAGTTTTCTTCTACATCATCGCGTCCGATTCTGCTAGTTGTGGTCATCACCGGCGTCTTGTCTCCGTCAGTTCAAGCTCGCAAGCTCTAGCCTTTACGACGCATGCGGACAACCAGACCGGTGCCAGGTTCTATTCTAGTTGTAGTACCGCGCGCATCGACCGTGTCCAGCCACGCGTTTGCTGCTTCGGTTCAGTTCATGTCTGTGCATGTCTAGGAGCGCTGCTTCTACTTCCTTGTTGCCCCTTTTAGCTAGCTAATTCATCTCGGTTTGTTACTCCAGATATTCTGCATTCTGTTTCAGTCCAACGCCGAAGCCAATCTGACTGCTCTTCCTATTTGAATATGTCATCGATATATCTGTTTGCATCTTGCATCATGGCGCGATGTGGTAGTTTGCATTACACCTAATAAGAACATATGGAGCGATTGTGAATTGCCAACTATGGCATCACCACTTCATCTAATTTTGTGTAGCTCACTCATGCCTTGTTCTTGCCATGCTAATAAACATTTAAATATGTCGAGTAGTAAAACAACTTGAACCATATATGTGTGTGTTGGGATTCTAATTCCGCTTAATTTTGAATAAGTTGTATTGCATCATAATTGTCATGTCCATGCATGCCTTCACATGATCATGCCGATTTTTTTGTCGTAGTAGTAAGCATGCATCCGTTGTTTGTTGTAGCATTTTGCTTCTTCTCGGATATGATGTTTCGTGGTGATTGAGCAACGACAAGTTCTACGGGTGTTCCTCGACAATCTTGCCAGGCAAGCTTTGCCACCCCTTATCTACCTATAGGGGTACCTATTACCTATTTGTGTTTATGCTTTATGCTAGCCTTGGGTTCCGATGCTTTATTCGAGTCACGTATCCTATCCACATATTTTTCCCAAAGCAAAACTATATATCCGTCACCTCCCGCCTATTACCTTTTGCTTGTTGTTTGAGTTGGCCTTGCGAGTCGTAGGCATGCTTAGGTTATTTCTAGTTGTTCTATCTTATCAAGTTGTTGGGAAGTTATCACATGCTCTACTTGATATATGAGATGGATATTAGATGTTGGAGATAAGTTGGATATTAGATGTTGGAGATAAACATGATTTAATTATGTTACAACTACACTTGTTAAAGCAGAGGCATCGGTGGGTCATTTTGCCTGTTTTACGATGGCTCACATGTGTCCCCTAAGTCGCATGAACTGTTCTAAGCTGAGCGCACTAACCACTTGTGGAGATGCCGTGGGATCTCCCTTGACTTACTACTTTCTCTCGAGTTAGTTTACCGGGGGCCACAACACCATATTTACATTTGGATCTGGATTTGGTTTGACTTACCTTTGAAGGTGCTTAAGGTTTTAGAGCATCTCCAGCCGTTTGAGGCCCCCAGGCCGAAATCCGGCGCTATTTAGCACCGAATGGATGTAAATTTCGGCCTGGGGAGGCCCATGTTTCCAGCCGCGAGCCCAGGACGTTTTTTGAATTCAAAGTTGAACTGGGCGAATTTTGATGAATTCAGACAAAATTAGACGAAAACTAGAGATATTTATATTATATAAGGCGAAAATAGAGTTATTTTACATAAAAAGGCCGAATTCGACATATATATGAATTCGGCCTAAACTAAACGCCGATTTACATGCCGAAACGGCTGTACATCTGCGTGGTGTAGTCGGCGTCGTCGTCGTCGGAGGTGTCGTCGTCCTGCGGCGGCGGCGCCTAGCGGCTGGAGCCCTGCCCAGCGTCGCCGTAGCGAGGCAGAGTTGGGCGGTATAGCTCGTCGTCGCTAGACTCCTCCAGCTTGACGACGGGCGGCGTGCCACGGCGAGGAAGAGTCGCGGCTTCGGCGCGACGCTGGGCGGCGGCGAGGTCCAGCAGCCGCCGCTGCTGCTCGCGCTCCTGCCGCTCCCACTCCCGTCGAGACCACTCCAATGCCGCGTCGAGCGGCATGGTGTTCTCGGCGGGGACGACGTCGCGGAGGGAGCGCTGGATCGCCTCCTCCGTTGCCGCCTCCTCGGCGCGCCTCGCCTCCGCCTCGGCGAGCTCGGACGCGGCCTTCTGCGCGGCGTCCGTCGGCGACGGCCTTCTGCGATGGCACGGCGGCGACGCGCGCGTCCCTCCGTCGCGGATGACGAGGGCGCCGCTATTGCGGCGAGGCGCCGTCGCCAGCTCCCTCTTCACTATCCTCGGCGTCGATGCCGAGGACAGCGAGCCGGACCTCGTGGCCGACCCGGACGAGCCGGACGCCGCCATCCGGCGTGGCATCCAGCTGCTCCCGCAGCGGCGGGAGAGAGTCGGCCGCTGCGCCAGCGGCATCTCGAGGACGGGGTCGTTGCCCTCCTCGATGTGCTGGAGGACGAACTCCAGCGTCCTCCCCGGTGCACTCCACCATCGGCGGCGCCCGGCGGCATTGTTGCGCGCCGGAGGAGGGGGCCGCCCGTCGTAGGCCGCCAGTTCCCGCTCGTATCGCCGGCGGAAGAAGCTCGTCCACGCCTCTCGGTTGTCCGGGAAGAAGCGCGGATCGGCGCGCTGCTCGTCCGACATGGTCTCGAGGACCTCGTCGATGGCGGCGTCGAGCGCCGCTCCCGTCGGCGGCGGCGGGATGGGAATGCCGCCGGCGCTCAGGCGCCAACCTCCGGGCGCCCGGAAGTCGGGCGGCGCCATGTAGCCGGCGGCATGGAGGAGGCGTCCCTCCCATTGGTGGAGGGAGCGGCGGCCGAAGCCGTTGTTCGCCGCGCCATCATCGCCGGAGTTGTTCGCCATTGCTCTCGAGCTCGGGGATCGTCGGCGTGGGCGAGTGGGCGAGGTGCTCTGGTTGAATGGCTGGCGAATGTGGCCGGCCAGACGCGGTAGGCCGCGTTTATATGGCCGCGCTGGTATTAACTCGCCTCACCGCGTGGCTGGCCGGCCAGCGGCGGCAGCCTTTACAGCGCGCGGAAGACGATGCGTGCGGGGAAGACGATGCGCGGAAGACGAGACGATGACGATGACGACCTCCCACTCTCGCCGACAGGTCAGGGCCACACGACCCGCGGGAACGCGCGCGAATATTCTCGGCGGTTTCGCGCCAGGTTGTTTCGTCCGGAGTCCCCGAGCGCGCCCCGGAAGGCCGGGGATGGCCTGCGCTCGCCAAATGGATGAAGGCCCAGATCCGGGTGAAATCGAGGATCCGGGGGCATGACTGGGCCGTTTTTCGCCATCCGGATGAAAAATAAGGGTGTCGGGGGCCTCGTCGAGCTCACGAGTGGAGATGCTCTTAAGCCCCCTTACGATAGGTGTGGTTGTGTCGCCTATGATAGTTGACGGGTTTATTTGCCTCTGCATGCCAATGTGAAGCTGGAAGACCCTCTATGATGAGCCCTCGACTTGACTTCACCGCCGTCGCAAAGTTCTGGGTCCGTCTTCAGAGCTCGGCTGACTTCATTACGGGTAGCTTAGTTGGGTGGCCCTCCTAAACTTTCTTGTAGAACTGGAAACGGTCTTGTCGTGATATCCTTCCCTTGCTATGTTGGATTGATCGAGCGTGTATGGGTACATTGGTGCACCCCTGTAGGGTAAATCTTTTGGAAAAGTCGTGTTCGCGGTTATGGACGACTTGTAGCCGTTCTACTCAATCATAGAATAACTTACACCTAATTGATGCTAAAATATGGCGTAGTAAATAGTTATACTACAATATTAAATTGTTATAAAATTTTCAACCGTGTGAGTGCCTTTGATATTGCTTCTTCGTGTGGGCACAATGAGGTAATTCATCGGCTGGGTTATGTTTGGTGTAGTATTCTAGTTGGTTCCTTTATGCGCTCTCTTATCTTATTCTGATTAGACGGAAGTTATAGAGTGTCTCTATAGGTTCTTTAGTGCTTACTCGCTGCTGCTTAACCCCACCATACAGCTGACGTTCTTTTGAGTCTCTCGAGTTATCTACGTACCTCACATACAAAGGCCACTTGTTGACTATGCTTTATACATCTTGAAGTCTTGCTAAGTACTTCGTAGTTATTGTTGCTCGCCTCGGATTTCTCGCCGGAGCAGGTTTGAAGACAGGTATAGCCTTCCGGCTTGGCCTGGGCAGGGTTATGGACGCCATCGTTATCTTCAGGCCTCTTAGGCCCATTTGTATTCTTGTCTGTACTCGGATACTATTTTGCTTTATGTATGATTTGGATCTTTGTATGTATTTGGATTCTTGACTCGTTGAGTCTTTATGATTATATATTCTTTTGTGGGTTCTATCATGAACTTGTGTAATGTTACTACCTTGATTCCACCCGCATCGCGTGCATATTGTTTGTGCACGAGGCGCTTGGTGGTGCGTTTCCAGAGCGACATCTTGTGAATTGTGGTGTGACTGCTGTAATTCGCAAGGTGCCAATTTTGGGGCATCACACTCAGATGCTTGCTAACTGTTTTAAGGCCTTTGCCTCTTATCTTGATGTTCCAAAGAAAGATTAGAACAAGTATCATGCACCTTATAAAGACTCTATTAGTTGTATTCCTGCTAAAACTACTAAAGTTTGCACTGTTGATCGCATTTTGCCTAAACTTTATTTGGAGATAACACCTTTCCCTGTTAAGGTAAAGGAGCATTCCACTTTGTTAAGCGTGCTTAATAAGAGTACCAAAAAAGCTGTAGAACCTGATGAGCAAATTATTATTAAGTCTCTTGTAGCTATAGTAAAGGACCTCATTACTAAAGATGTAGGGGATGAATATATTATTTTTTGTGAAGATGCTACTAACATTTTTTCACATCCTACAAGGCCTAGGAGAGCAAGTGTTCCTGTTATTTCTGTCAGGATTGGTGATCATTGCTATTATGGTTTATGTGACATTGGTGCAAGTTCAAGTGCTATTCCTATTGAGCTTTATAAAGAAATTATACATGAGATTGCTCCTTGTGAACTAGAGAATATTGATGTGGTTATTCAGCTTGCTAATAGAGAGACCGTCTTTCCACTTGGTATTGTACGAGATGTGGAAGTTTTATGCGGTAAGATTAAATATCCTACTGATTTTCTAGTACTTGGTAAGAAAGCTAGTAAAACTTGTCCTATTATTTTTGGTAGACCCTTTTTGAATACTTGTGGTGCTGTGATAGATTGTAAAAAGGAGAAACTTTTGACTAATTTTGATGGAGAGTCTTATGAGTTTAATTTTTCTAAATTTGCTAAAACTCCTCTTCAAAATGAAATGCCTAATGAAAACTTTCGAGTTGAACAGCTTGGTTCTATTGCTCTTGCTCCTAACAATGCTTTGTAGCAATTTATGGAGGATCATGAAAGTGATATTTTCTAGGAAAGAAGAGATTGACAATATTCTTCTTCGCCAAACCCCGTTGATTAAGCATAATTTACCTGTGGAGGATCTTGGTACCACTTTGCCACCTAAGGAAGATCCTATTTTTGAATTAAAACCTTTGCCTGATGATCTTAAGTATGCTTATATAGATGACAAGAAAATATATCATGTTATTATCAGTTCTAAGCTTTCAGGAAAGGAAGAAGAAAGGTTATTGGAGATATTGAGGAAACACCGAGGAGCTATGGGATATACTCTTGATGATTTAAAAGGGATTTCTCCTACTATATGTTAGCATGCCATTAACATGGAGGAAGATGCAAAGCCAGTTGTTAAACATCAACGCCGCCTAATTCCCAAGATGAAGGATGTGGTAAGAAATGAGGTATTGAAACTTCTTGATGCTGGTATTATTTATCCTATTGCTAATAGTAGATGGGTTAGTCCTGCTCGTTGTGTTCCTAAGAAAGGATGTATCACTATTGTGCCTAATGAGAATAATGAGCTTATTCCTCAAAGGGTAGTAGTTGGTTATAGGATGTGCATTGACTATAGAAAGGTTAACAAAGTTACTAAGAAAGATCATTATCCTTTACCGTTTATAGATCAAATGTTAGAGAGATTATCTAAGAAAACTCATTTTTGTTTTCTTGATGGTTATTCTGGTTTCTCTCAGATTGCTGTTAAAAAGCAAGATCAAGAGAAAACCACTTTTACTTGTCCTTATGGAACTTATGCTTATAGACGTATGTTGTTTGGTTTGTGTAATGCTCCTGCTACTTTTCAAAGATGCATGTCTGCTATTTTTCATAGATTTTGTGAAGAAATTGTGGAGGTTTTCATGGACGATTTTTCTATCTATGGAACTTCTTTTGATAATTGTTTGCACAATCTTGATAAAGTTTTTGCGGAGATGTGAAGAAACTAATCTTGTTCTAAATTGGGAGAAATGTCACTTTATGGTGAATGAAGGAATTGTTCTTGGACATAAAATTTCTGAAAGAGGTATTGAAGTTGACAGAGCAAAGGTTGAAGCAATTGAGAAAATGCCCTGTCCTATGGATGTTAGAGGTATTCATAGTATCCTTGGTCATGTTGGTTTCTATAGGAGGTTTATTAATGATTTCTATAAAATTTCAAAGCCTCTTACTAATCTTCTTCAAAAAGATGTACCATTTGTTTTTGATGATGATTGCAAGGAAGCTTTTGAAACTCTTAAGAAGGCTTTAACTACTGCTCCTATTGTTCAACCACGTGATTGGAATTTACCCTTTGAAATTATGTGTGATGCTAGTGATTTTGCTGTTGGTGCTGTTCTTAGACAGCACGTAGATAAGAAGTTGAATGTTATTCATTATGCTAGTAAGACTCTTGATGCTGCTCAAAAGAATTATGCTACTACTGAAAAGGAGTTTCTTGCTGTTGTTTTTGCGTGTGATAAGTTTAGACCTTACATTGTTGATTCTAAAGTTACTATTCATACTGATCACGCTGCTATTAGATATCTTATGTCGAAGAAAGATGCTAAGCCTAGGCTTATTAGATGGGTGTTGCTTTTACAAGAGTTTGATTTGCATATTGTAGATAGGAAAGGTGCTGAAAATCCTGTTGCTAACAATTTATCTAGATTGCAAAACATTTCTTTTGACCCTATTCCTGTTAATAATAGTTTTCCAAATGAACAGTTAGCTTCAATAAATGTAACTACGCAAGACCTTCCTTGGTATGCTGATTATGCTAACTTTATTTTTTCCAAGTATTTGCCTCCAACCTTTACAGCTCAGAAAAGAAGGAAATTCTTTTATGATTTGAGGCATTATTTTTGGGATGACCCACATTTATATAAAGAAGGAGTTGATGGTATTATGCGAAGATGTGTTCCAGAATATGAGCAACAAGAAATATTGAGAAAGTGCCATGGTAGTGCTTATGGAGGACATCATGCTGGGGATAGAACTACACAAAAGTTTCTACAATTAGGTTTTTATTGGCCAACTCTTTTTAAAGATGCTTGAAAGTTTGTTTTATCTTGTGATAAATGTCAAAGAGTTGGGCCTATGAGTTATACTCTTGTTATTGAACCATTTGATTGTTGGGGATTTGACTTTATGGGTCCTTTTCCTCCTTTAGAAGGTTATACTCATACACTTGTTGCTGCTGATTATGTTACCAAATGGGTATAAGCAATACCTACAAAAAGTGCCGATGGTGAGACCTCGTTAAAAATGCTTAAGGATGTTATTTTTCCTAGGTTTGGTGTGCCTAGATATCTTATGACTGATGGAGGTTCTCATTTTATTCATGGTGGTTTTAGGAAAACTCTTGCTAGATATGACGTTAATCATAGAACTGCTTCTGCTTATCATCCTCAAACTAGTGGGCAGGTAGAGCTTTCAAATAGAGAGATCAAGTCTATCTTGCAGAAGACTATTAATAGATCTAGAAAAAACTGGGCTAGTAAGTTAAATGATGCTTTATAGGCTCATAGAACTGCTTATAAGAACCCCATGGGCATGTCTCCTTATAAGATGGTTTACGGAAAAGCATGTCACTTGCCTTTAGAATTAGAACACAAAGCTTTTTGGGTAGTGAAAGAGCTTAATAGGGATTTTAAACTCGCCGGTAAGAAAAGGTTGCTTGATTTGAGTTTCCTAGATGAGTGGAGAAACGATGCTATATTTAACAATGCTAGCTGTTCTCCCTTCTTGCAGGTTATCAACAAAGCTACCCACTAGATCAGTACTTGGGCGTACCTCCTTCCAGAGGAGCAGCGGGGACATATGGATTCTGGATGCACACGATTGATGGCGGTCATTCAGGCTATCTACAGCCAGGGTGGTTGGCGGCATTCTAACAGAATACAAGATGTTTAGCTATTCCATATACCCTGTCTTCCGCTGGCTTATCAATATCTCATCTCTAGAGGATGAGGAGTTTGTAACTTAAGACTTTGCTTTGTTTAAACTGATCACTCTTGTTATAATGAAATGGCTGTGTGCATCAATGGATGCAGAGGCCGGGAGAACCCCATTTCTAAAAAAAAAGATGAGTGGAGAAACGAGGCTTACAAGAATGCCAGACTTTTCAAAGAGAAAGTCAAACAATGGCATGATAAGAGAATTTTTAAGAGAGAGTTTCATGTCGGTTAGATAGTTTTATTGTATAGGTCTCGTCTCAGATTTTTTGCAGTAAAATTACTCTCAAAATGGGAAGGACCCTTTGTTATTGAAGAGGTGTACCGCTCAGGTGCAATAAAGATTGCTTCGTTAAAAGATAACACTATGCAGGTGGTGAATGGGCAAAGACTCAAACATTATATTGCTAGAAATTCTTATAATAAAGATTTTGATATTATTCAAATGGTGACTCCAGAAGAATTTATCCAAGACAATATGTAGGAACCTGCAGAATTCATTTTCAAATAGGTAACAGTTCTAGTCAGAAAAGGTTCATGTTAAACTCTTTCATTAATATTTTATTGATTTTACTAAATATGAAAAATCACGAGATGAAAACGGGCAGGAAACGGAGTCCGGTGGCTCCTCACCACCAGGGGGCGTAGGCCCACCCCAGGCCGCACCGCCCTATGGTGAGAGCATCCCAGAGCTCGTTTCCATCCCGGTTTCTTCCTATGACTTCGTTCCAATGTTTAATTTTTACCTATATAACCCCCCAGATTTCCTGAGGTTTGTATATCGTGCTTTTGTCATGTTTTCATTTTGAGCTGTTTCTGTCAGGAGTTGTTCTCAGTTTTAGGAGCACTATGGCCTCTTCAAGCAACAACAAGGAGAAGATATTCTAAAAAAAAGATAAGGAGAAGATGCCTTCAGCTGATGATCACCAAGACCTCAAGCTGAAGGAAGGATAGGTGTCTAGAGGATCAAGGGCGAGGGATCCTACTTTTGTAGGATCAATGAACGTTGGGCGTGCATTTTCTCATAATATGCAGGGACCAACACTACCAGTCTTGGATCTAAACTTCACGCATGTTATCAAAGAGGGTCTTCTAGTCACTGATGAGCTTTGTGCCCAATACCGAGTCTTGGAGAGGGAGATACAAATACTTCAAGAAGAGAATCTCAGGCTTCGTAGGATGCTGGAATATTTCATTAACCCAAGGATGATCCCACCACTGCCAAAGGAGTAATTCATCATTGGTATTGGCATCCCCTTGGTTTGTTCCAAGCATGGGGGAGTGCCGTGGTATCACATCATTATCTTTTACTCATTTACTTTTCAATTAGAGTCATATCATGAATAGAGAAGTTATCTTATAGGATAGTTTGCAGTGTGGAAGTATCCTCCTTAGTTGGTTATCTATGTATCCCTTGGTGTGAGTTGCGGTAATGGAATATTAATGAGAAGTTTTATCATTTACTTTCTGCACACCTTATTTTAGTTTGCAAGCTCTTATATATATGATTAGTCTTGTTGATTAGTATTGGTATCACTTTGGGAGCATGAGTAAATTTAGTTGGTTTTGGCAAAATTAGCTTGGTCAGTAGCAACATTACCTTGAGGTTTGAGTAGAAAAAGAAGAAAGAAGTACTAGTAGATGCATCATGGCAGTTCTCCTCCATGATTGGCTTATAAGCATTAGTATTCTCAAGTTAAAATTGTTATACTTTCAAGGAAGATTGCATGATTGTTCCTATTATATGTATGTATGTTTGTTTCATGCAACTCTTATGCTTGCTACCCAGCCTTGCTAGCCAAAAACATGTACTGAGAGGGAATACTTCTCGTGCATCCAATTCCCAAAAACCAAGTTACTTCCAAAGAGTCCACTATAAATTCCTATGCATGGTATTTTAAGCCATTCCAAGTAAATTTTCATGTGCTACCTTTCAAAAACCTTCAAGTACTTCTCATTTTGTGCCACTATTTTTAGCTCATGAGGACGTAGTCGATGGGTTTGTTATCTTCCATACTAAATTAAGTACCCCTTGACTAGGCAGCTTCATCTGCTCGTCATTAATTTTGCAAGGGAGCTGGTGAGACTATTATAATCTAAAAAAGAAAGAAAAAGAGCACTCCTCCATGGTATGTGAAAGTTGGTGGGCACCCAATGGAATCGGTTAGCCATGGTTTGAGAAAGGAAAAAAGGTGGGGAGGAGTGCCAAGCTATAAAAGAGCACAATTGTGCCAATTAATCAAACATCTCGGAACCGCTCTCACTTGTTTAGTATGGAAGATATCAAGAACTTCGTTGCTAGTCGTTGACAAAAGCAACCACCTCTCAAAACAATTTTTACTGCTGTTTTATAAATGAAAAGCTCTAGCACATGTTTAATCCATGCTTCCCTCTGCGAAGGGCCTGTCTTTTATTTTTATGTTGAGTCAACCTATTTCCTTCTATCTCAAGCAAGCATTTGAGTTGTTATGTTTCACTCATCCATATGTTGATCCATTTAAACATGTTTACTATCTTTCTTGTTTAGCATAATGCTTTTATCTGAAAGAATATATCTTTGAAAGTTTTCTTTGATTGCAAGAGTTTGTTTCGTTGAGCATACAGTTTTTGCTATATTAGCTCTGTTATAAAAGGCTCCGTTTAAAAGTAAGTGTAATTTGTTCATTTTTCTCTGACCAAGAACTAAGGTTTGCCATCACCAATTATAATTTACCTTGTGCATCTTTATTTGTGACTCCCTTTTACTTATTGCAAGTCTATATCATATAAAGGAAAGTTCCTGTCTATTATATTTTGTGCCTTGGTGAATGTGATTCTTCTTGTCCGTATTTTTATTATCGACACTTCACTCCATAAACCTGTGGTCATGTTTACCGAGTTTAGTTTCGCTTGGGGACAAGCGAGGTCTAAGCTTGGGGGGAGTTGATACGTCCATTTTGCATCACTATTTTGTATCATAATTTACTGTTATTCATTGATATATTTCACATTTAGAGATGATACTTATCTTGTTTGCTCTACTTTTACATGTTTGATGATCATTGGAGGATTTGCTACTGGAGTCAGGATTCTGCTGGAAAAGGACCGTCAAGACACCATATTTCGGAAGATAAAAAAATTCCAGAAAAATACCAGAAAATTATATTTTGCCGGAAGACTGAAGAAGCCAGGAGAAGGAGGCGAGAGGAGCCATAGGGCAGGCTCACACACAGGGGGCGCGGGCCTACCCTTTCCACGCCAGCCTGTTGTGTGGCCACCCTGGCCCACTTCTGCCATCGCCCCTTCGCGTATATGGTCATCCCCAAAAACCTAAGTGAGGGGGGGTTCAGAGATAGACACCACCGCCTCTGCGGGGTGAAAAACAGCAGAGAGAGAAAAGCTCTCCGACAGGCAGGAATCTGCCAGGGAAATTCCTTCCCAGAGAGGGGAGATCATCGCCATCGTCATCACCATCGCACCGGACTTCATCGAGATCATCATCACCATCACCAGCACCTTCATCTCCACCATTACCACGCCATCCTGTTGTAACATCTTGAGTTGAATCTTGTCAAATTCTTAGGGGAAACTTTCTCGGTGTTGATTACTCTTGTGGTTGATGCTATTGAGTGGAACCGTTGAATTAAGGTTTATGTTCAGATTGTTATTTATCATTATTTCACCTCTGATCATGATCCATATGATATCTTGTGAGTAGTTCGTTTAGTTCTTGAGGACATGGGAGAAGTCACGTTGTTAGTAGTGGAATTATATTGAGTAATATTTAATGGTTTGATATTTATTTATTGTGGTGCTATTTTACTAGTGGTGTCATGTGAACATCGACTACATGATACTTCACGATTTATGGGCCTAGTGAAATGCATTATGTATTTGGCTACTAATTATGGGGTTGCTGGAGTGATAGAAACCTAAACCTCTGTTAGGAAGCCATTGCACGAGGGAGCGTAGGATCTCAGAGTTTAAGGCTGTGGTTAGATTTATCATAATTATTGTCGTGGTTCCGTCAACAGATCTGCCATAGGGGTAGGTGTATGGCGGTTTGTGGAAGGGGGTGAACACGGCGGAGCGATCCGGGATGGTGGTAGCACGAGTTTACCTAGCTTCAGATCCCGCAACGGTGGTGAGACCCTACGTGCTGCTATAATTCACTATAAGGCAACAAGTGCTCGGTTATAATGATGAGGTCGGCTGTTTCGGTAAGCGATAGGCCGTAAGTCTAAGCTCTGCCTCAAGGGCTTCTCCATGCCGGCTTATAAAAGCGCTTGGCATGGGCTACACAATGGTACCGGAGCAGATACAAACTGGAGTCCTAGACTAAGTCCTATGTGTGTACTACAAGGCAACCCGCCATGGGCCTGTCTCCGGATCTGCCGTAAGCTCCTGCATCTAGTACCGCCATGGTCTTTCCAGCAAATGGGCCGCCCGGTAGGCAATCCGCCATAAGACCCTGATGGGCCACCTGGGCTTGCTGGTTTAGGACTACGTCGCTGGTATACCCATTTGGTATATCCCCAACAGTAGCCCCCAGGAAACTCCAAGATCACCATCTCCAACCGCCATGCCTCGTCTTTGGTGGAATATATCCGCCATAGCTCATCTTCTATTTTGCATCTGGATAGCGGTTCTTGACGTTCCTCTTTTCTCCATCTATCAATCCGCCGTAAATAGCAGATCAAGCGACATAGTTTTGCACTTAGCAAGATTTCCGAGATCCGTTGGATCATACCATAGAAATCCACCATAAATTTTGGCAAGTAGTTCCTTCTAGGGCAAGATTCACAGCGCACGCACTATTTTACTGAAGTTACTTTTTTACCCAGGACATGTGTCGATAGATTAAGGTTTCTGCGATCAGGAAGAGCGGTTGTGATGGCGGGCACGAATCTCGAGGTCCGGGGCCTATATATACCCTGGCCTCTCACCCCTGGCCAGTCTCACCTCATTCATCCCCCTCGCACTCTCTCTCCTCAGCACCTCCGTGAGAGCTCCGTCATCTCCGGTGAGCCGCCGCAGGAATTTCTCACCGCTGGTGGCCTTTTTCCGCTGGAGCAGTTCACTCAAAAATCTCACTCACTCCATAGTGGGATCCAACCTCTGTTCACCGCCATGAACTCTGGATCTCCTTCCCGCCATCCTTTCGAAGCTGAGGAGGAAGATTCCCTGCTGCAGCAATCAGCTCAGGGTGCACACCCCTCAATGGCGGATTCGTATCCGGAAGATATTGCATCCGAAGCCAAAGAGGAGATGGCAGGGACGACCACAGAGGAAGCTGTGGACAAAGAAATGGATGGCGAGGCTAAAGAGGAGGAGCAAGACGAGGGCGCCGAGGCTAAAGAAGAGCAGATTCCTCAGAACCTCCATGGGTACTGGAAAAAATGCCATGTCAAGGACGCTCACGTCCAAGCCTTGGAGAACAAGGGCACCGTGGCCCCCCAGGCGGAGTCCCACTGGTGGACCAACTTCAAAGCCTTGGTGCCAGCCCCTAACTCCACTGAAATTGTGATGCTCAAATCTCACGTGGAGAGGGGCCTAAGCATGCCACCATCCTCTTTCTTTACTAATCTTCTAAAGTTCTACGGGCTGCAACTCCACCATATAGCCCCAAACAGTTTGGTGTCTGTAGCGGGCTACGCGGCCTTGTGCAAAGGATTCCTTGGAATTCGCCCCAGGGTAGACCTCTTCCAGCTCTTCTTCTCTGTGCGGGCAAATTACGAGGATGATGGATTCCTCCGGACCTGTGGAACAATATGCTTTCTTCCACGAAGATCAAAGGAATATCCCTTCATCACTCCTCTAGATTCTGCCATAGGATGGAGAGGGTCCTGGTTTTACATGGCGGACAAACCGGCACCATCTCAAGCCCGCGGCCTTCCTTCCTTTGAGAACATTGCAGCTCAGCCCCTCGACTCCTGGAAGCCTGATAATGATGAAATCGCTACCCCTTATGTCAAGCTCTTGGCACGATAGATTGCCAAGCTATCCAAAGATGGTCTGAAGGGTATCGACACCATCAACTGCTGGATATCCTGGCGGATCCAGCCTCTACAACACCGCGATCGCCTGATGCACGAGTATACTAGTGCAAATGATGGCATGTGTTATTCAGACAAGGAGCTGGACCCTAAGGTGGTCGAGAAGCGCATTCGCTCTCTTAGGAAATCTCCCAGGAAGAAGCCTTTGGAGTTTGGCATGGCGATGTTTGAGAATGGCAGCTACCCTTCGGTAAGTTATGTTTCCGCCATAGTATTCCATGATACCTTCGCACTTTATTCTAACTGATGTCTCTATTTGTCAGCTCAAATCAATTGGCCCTGTGGATTTTGCTCATCCCCTTCGCCGCTCCAACTCCAAATCCACCGCTGCTGAGGAAGTAGTTCACTCCAGCGGAAACAAAGAGGAGATGGCGGGGGACATAGATGACACAGCCCGCATGACTAAGGAGAAGGTGATCCCCAAGAAGCGAGGTAGCAGTGGGAAACCTCGTGGTGGTGGCGGGAAATGTACTGTTTCCTGCCGTTTCGAAGCTCAACGCAGGGCGGAGCTGGAAACGCTATCCGAGAATACCGCTACCATCAACCAGCCAAAGTCAAGGTAAACTTTCGATGTCTTTCTTCATTATTGCTGCTATCACTACTAATCTTCCTTTGCTTAGAAGGAAGAAGCCTACTGTCAAGGAACCCTCATCCAAGCGAGCCAAGCCCTCCCCTGCCACTATCCCACAGACCCCTGACATACCAATTCCCTCCCCTGCTCGTAACGATATCGATATGGAGGGTGCCGATGGTCAGTTTGATTCGATGCCAGAAGCCAACCCAACGACTGAAGCTATGGTTAATGATGTCGTCCAAAGTGAAAAGGCTTCTGACTCATTTTAGGGTCAAGTGGCGGATGCTTCGGCAGGGGGTAGCTTGTTTTGGAAGCAGAAGCAACTTGAGATTGTCAACCTTATCACCAGCCAGGAAGATGCCAGCAACCAGCTATCCAGCGGTATTGCCGTTTTTGTAGAGAAGACAATAACCATGAAGAAGGTATGTACTCCCAGTAGCCCCCGAGCACCGTGGCAGATTTTCTTTGATGATCCGCTATGGAGCTCTAAGAGAAACTATTGTAAACTTTTGCATAGTAGAGCCCCCGAGCGCTGTCATATTATACAGTGCTCTGTAGAGAACTTGAAATTTTCACACTGAGTAGCCCCGGGCGTTATAGCAGATAATTATCTAGCGTAAAGCTCTTAAGACTTAAAAAATCAGTATGAGTAGCCCCCGAGCGTTATGGTAGATAACTATTCGACATAATGCTCTAAGAGTGACTACAAAATCATTGTGAGTAGCCCCCGAGCGTTATGGCGGATGCTATCCGGCATAAAGCTCTAAGAGTGACTAACACTTCATATCATTTTGCCAGAATTACAAGAAAGTTGTGGAGGACCTGGTCCAGGTCGTCAACTCGCAGGAGGAGCTAGCTGATAAAGGTGCTCTTGTGGCGGATTTGCAGCAGTAGCTTGAGAATAGCGGTAATTTTCTTTTTTCTTGAACAAGTTTAAGTACCTTTATGCTTATTCGATCAATACTGTGCTGATACTTCCACCATGCAGATGCTGCCAAGCTTAAGTCCACACTTGAGGGGGTGGAAAAGGGCCATGCTATTGCGATGGAGGGGTTGCAGCAGCAGCTCAAAAAATCACTGGCCTCGAATACCCTCCTCGAAGAGCAGCTCAAGGACCAGGGACTCCAGAACCTACAGAAGGACAAGGAGATAGAGGATCTCCGCAAAGCCGCCGCTGAATTTGAAAAGCAGCGTGATGGCTTTAACGAGGTCCTGAATCACTTTCAGGAGACCCTGCTAGGTATCAGTGGCTTTCCATAATGTAAAGTTTGCAATTTTTGCTATGCTGAATGTGACACATCTTCTTTTTCTGCTATGTAGCAACCCTGGAGCAGGGCGAGGTGGATTTCACTGCGGGTTTGCGCATGGACACCGATGCAGCGAAGGAGGACCTAGATGGCCTTCTCAACGCTGGCCGCAAGGCGTGCGGGAGCCTGCAGATAGCGGGTTCATCTAGCCTCTCTGCCATTGGGTTGACCAAGAAACTACTGCTCGTGCCAGGGCTAGTAGCGTACTGGAAACAGTCCTCTGCTCGGGGTGTTGCCAGGACTGCATTAACCTTGGCCAAGGCCCACTACCCTGAGCTGGACCTGGACCTGATCACCTCCGGCATCCCAGAGAGTGGCGAGGACGAAGCGCCGGTGGACGAGGCCACCATCCGATAGAGTGTGCTAGGATATGATCAGCTGTGTGCCCTGGGCACTCAGCTAAACATATACTACGAAGCATACGATCAGCCGAGGTCCCCAAACCAAGCTTCGGCGTCAGTCTCTGCAGCCACCGCTGGTGCTGATGGCAGTGATGAGGTGTCTTCTGGAGTTCCGCCATCCTCTTAGGCTGTACCCTGTGATGTGGCAGGAAAAAACAATTGCATCAATTTGGCCCCTGAGTGGGTCTGAAAGTTTAACTTTAAACTGTATGAGTGCTTGTACTGTGTCTGATCTGCTAGTGGCGGATCAGAGAATGCTGTGAACAGTTTATCAAGTCTTTTTAAGTGGTTAAGTATGAAAAAACTGCCAGGCCTAATTTTATGCAACTTGTAGCAGTTTAACATGCCCAAAAAATAGCACTTAGAAATTTTTTCACGCGTAGGACTATGCAATCCGCCATCTGGTTTTTTGTGCTTGACTTTTCGTGAGATGGCAGAACCCTTGCACGAACAACCCGCCATGGCGACGATACTTAATAGCAACCGTTCAAAACCTTGGCAGATGGCGGCTTGGATTGCCAAAAAGTCACTACTCAGGAATCCACACAAAGAACATCGGATGGAGACTGAAACACAGATATGCTACGTGGACCTCTTATGGCAGATTTTAAAGACACAAGTGCAGAGCATAATTGTGCAAAGGTTCCATATGATCTAAATGAACAATAAAGGAGGTAAAAGACTCAGAAAAAATCAAGAGTGAACGAAATGCTTTATTTCATTGATCATATAGAGGTGCCTATTACATAGCTAGGTAAGTGCTAAGTGTATAAAGGACGTAGCTGTGCGATGTTCCATGGACGATCTGTTTCATCATAGATATCGTCAGGGTCTCTTCATTTGCGCTTCTTACTGGGTCGCTTATCTAGCTCACGAATATCGACGAGGTAGTAGGAACCATTCAGTAGGGCTTTGCTGATGATGAAGGGTCCTTCCCAAGGCGGGGATAGCTTGTGGGACTTCTGCTGTTTGAGGTGTAGCATCAGGTCCCCCTCTTTGAATGAGCGTTTGCGAACTCGCTGACTCTGATAGCGGCAGAGATTCTGATGGTAGATGGCGGATCTCTGGGCTGCTAGGTCTCGTTCTTCTTCCAGCAGGTCCATGGATAGTTGTCTAGATATTTCTGCATCTTCCTCCTCATAGGCCTCGACTCTGGGGGAATCATACTGGACATCACTTGGCAAGATTGCCTCTGCTCCATAGACTAAGAAGAAAGGGGTGAGTCCAGTTGATCTATTTGGCGTGATCTGTAGACTCCATAACACAGATGGAAACTCTTTTGCCCAGGCTCCAGCTGCTCTACATAGCGGCGCTTCTAGGCGTGGCTTGATTCCTGACTTGATTAGTCCGTTGGTCTGCTCAACCTAGCCATTGGACTGTGGATGTGCCACAGATGCCAGGTCAAGGCAGATTCTGTTGTGATGGCAATACTCCTCAACCTCTCCCTGAGACAAGTTAGTGTCGTTGTCGGTGATGATGCTATGTGGGATGCCGAATATGACCACAATGTCCTTGCCAAATTTTAGGGCGGTTTTGCCATCAAGCTTTCTGATGGGCTTAGCTTCCACCCACTTCATGAATTTGTCTACCGCTACAAGGAGGTGCGTAAATCCCGAAGGTGCTATTTTAGCGGACCCACCATGTCCAGCCCCCAGACCGCAAAAGGCCAGGTGATAGGGATCGTATGCAGTGTTGTGGCGGGTATGTGGGTTTGATTGGAGTACATTTGGCAACCTTGGTAGAGCTCCATGATGCGGTCTGCATCTGCCTTGGCTGTTGGCCAGTAAAATCCATGGCGGAATGCCTTAGCTACTAGGGATCTGGCGGCGGCGTGATGCCCACATTCGCCTTCATGGATCTCCCTTAGTATTTCGATTCCGTCCACTTGGGATATGCACTTTATAAAGACTCCTGAGGTGTTTCGCTTGTAGAGCTGGCCATCTATGCTGGTGTACGCTTTTGCTCTACGCTCGACTTGTCTCCTCTGGACTTCATCTTCGGGTAGCTTCTTGTTCGTCAGATATTCTAGGTAGGGCTCTGCCCATGGCGGATTGCTGGGCAAAACCACCATTACGGGGGAGCTCGCTAGTTCCGGATTTTCTGGATCCACCATCTTGACTGATGGTACATGCAAATGCTCAAGGAATACGCCAGGCGGGACTGCCTTGCGGCTAGATCCTAACTTGGACAATGTGTCAGCCGCCATGTTATCTTCTTGCCGTACGTGCTTTATATCGTAGCCGAGGAAACTTTTGGCCATCTCATCCACTTCATCTCTGTACGCCGCCATGACTTCGTTCTGAGCTTTGTATATGCCAGCAACCTGCTGAGCGATAAGGTTAGAATATCCACAACACATAATGTGTTGTATGTCGATCTCCTTTGCAACGCGTAGCCCATGCAGTAGCGCTTCATACTCCACGATGTTGTTGGTGGTTGGGAAGTGGATCTGGAGAACATAGCTGAGCTCATCACCCTTAGGAGATTTGAGTGTCACTCCAGCCCCCGAGCCGTGTAGCAGTTTTGAACAATTAAAATGCATCACCCAATGCTCTGGTTCTGGGACGGGCGTAGTCTCCTGCGCTTCCTTCTAATCCTCCATAAATTCTGCCAAAGCCTGAGACTTAATGGCGGTGCGAGGCTTGTGGTCGATGTCGAAAGAGGCCAATTCAATGCTCCACTTTGCAACTTGTCCTATTGCATCGCTATTGTTGATGATGTCCTTCAGTGGAGCCTTGCTCACCACTGTGATCTTATGGTCATAGAAGTAATGCCATAACTTTCGAGAAGCTAGGAAAACTCCATATGCCAACTTTTGGTAGTGAGGGTAGCGCTGCTTGGATTCTATCAGGACCTCGCTGACATAGTAGACTGGTCGCTGTATGCCATAGTCCTGCCTTCTTCCTTACGTTCTACCATGATGATGATGCTAACGACCCTGCTGGTTGCCACCATGTATAGTAACATGGGTTCCTGGTCTTCGGGGGCTGCTAGGACTGGTGTAGTGGATAGCACTCTCTTCAAATCCTTAAGCGCAGCGTCTGCCTCGTCGGTCCAGATGAATTCGTTTGATTTGTTTATTAGCTTGTAGAATGGCAAAGCCTTCTCGCCAAGACGACTGATGAATCTGCTCACTGCTGCCACGTAGCCTGTGAGTCACTGTACGTCCTTTAAGTCCTTGGGCCAGGAGATGTCAAGGATTGCCTTGATCTTCTCCGGGTTGACCTCGATTCCACGGTGGGAGATGATGAATCCCAGAAGTTGTCCAGCTGGTACCCCGACGACGCATTTCATGCGGTTGAGCATCATGTTGTACTTCCTTAGATTGTCGAAGGTCTCCTAAAAATCCACTATAAGGCCATCTTGCTTCTTGGACATAACGGCGATGTCATCCACATATGCATGGATGTTTCGCCCGATTTGATCCGCCAGGCACTTCTGCATGGTGCGCTGATATGTTGCTCCTGCATTTTTTAGACCGAATGGTATTGTGACATAGCAATTTATGCCATAAGGTATTATGAACGATGTAGCGAGCTGATCGGACTCTTTCATCTTGATCTGGTGGTATCCTGAGTAGGCATCCAAGAAACATAGCAGTTCCGATCCCGCCGTCGAGTCAATGACTTGGTCAATGCGAGGCAAGGGAAAAGGATCTTTTGGACATGCTTTGTTCAGGCCAGTGTAATCTACACACATGGGCAGAACCTTTGTGTTTTTCTTAGGAACTAGCACAGGGTTTGCCACCCACTTCGTATGGATCACTTCTTTGATGAAGCCTGCTTTCAGTAGCTTGGAAATTTCCTTTGCTATTGCGTGGCATTTTTCATCTCCAAAGCGTCTCATGGCTTGTCTTACTGGCTTGGAGCCAGGGATTATCTGTAGGGCATGCTCGGCAAGTTCCCTAGGTACACCTGTAATGTCAGATGGTTGCCATGCGAAGATATCTCGGTTCTCACAGAGGAACTCGATGAGCGTGCTTTCCTATTTGGGGGACAGATTTGTCCCAATGGAGGTGGTCTTGGCAGCATCGCCAGTGACAAGTTCCACCTGTTTTGTATCAACTGTAGGCTTGAAGGTGGGCGGGGAGGCAGAAACCTCTTGCTTGGATGCCGGCATCTCCACGGGGTCCGTGGCGGCGTGGATCTCTTTGAACTCCTCGCCGAAGAACACTGCTTCTGCGAAAGCGGCTTCTTCTTCCTCGCACTCCTTTTCCTTTCTGAAGCTGCCATAAATGGTAATTATGCCATCTGGCCCTGGCATCTTCAGCCGATTGTAGATGTAGCATGGCCTGGCATGGAAACTGTGGAAGGCGGGGCGGCCAAAGATCACGTGGTAAGTACTTTTGAATGGGACCACCTCAAAGGTTATGGGCTCTTCTCAATAATTTTCTTCACTGCCGAAGGCAACCTTGAGGGTGATAGACCCGAGGGACTTAGCTTGGCGGCCAGGAAGCACTCCATAAAAAGTGACAGCACTATGGTGGAGTTGGGTCTTGGTGAGACCAAGTTTTGTCAGAGTTTCCACGTACATGATGTTCAGGCTGCTGCCGCCATCCATTAAGCATTTGGAGAACTCGTAGCCATGGATTACAGGGCATACGACCATGGCATAATATCCATCCGGGATATGCTCTGGATGATCGTCGCGGCTCCAGTGCACCGATACTTCAGACCATCGGACGTACTGGCGGATTGATGGCACAGTTCCTTAGCCGTGGGGGATCCAAGGAACATGTGAAAGGCTCCTTTCTTGTTTTTGATTGGGTTACCCTTGCCAGTATCACCCTCTGCCTTTTCGGCGGGTTTGGGCGTAGGATCTTCATCCATATCACTGCCATCCTTGGACTCCTTATCTTTGTCCACTTTTCCTTTGCCACGAGGCCATTGCCACTGGTTGCGCTTGTAGCCAGCTTCTTGATCCGCCTTGAGGTCGTTGACAAATTTGCAGTCCCGGTTGGTGTGATTGCACTTCCCTGAAGCATCACGATGGGTGAAGCATGGCATGTCACGGTATTCATCGTAGGACACGGGGGTGGATGGCACTGAAGCAGGAGCTGTAGAGCTCCGCGGCTGGCCACTGCTAGTACCGCGTCCTCTGCCATGCTGGCTGCTTTGACCCTTGTTAGCGAAGGTTGTTGCCACCATATCCGGAGTTTGCTGCTCTTCTGGCGGATTCTTCCGTTTATTGCTATTGTTCCACTTTCCAGTATTCTGGATGGCAGAAGCCTTCAGGGACTCGCGAGCATCGTCGTCTGCGGCCACATAGTTGCTTGCAATGGTGATCATAGAGTTTAGGGTTAGTTTCCTTTGTTCCTTTCCCGCAACAGGCGATGGCGGAGTAGTTGGCCTCTCTCCAAACTGTCGATAAACGCAAGTATGGCGGATTCATCGATAACTCCCTCATAGGAGTTCTTCATATCTAGCCATCGTGCGAGGAACGTTCGGGACGTCTCGTCGTCAGCCCGCCGGCACCTTTGGAGGTCACCAATGTTATGGGGTCTCTTGTAAGTCCCCTCGAAGTTTTTGGTGAACGCAGTTTGCATATCAAACCAGGTTTGGATGGAATTTTCTGCCAAGTCATTGATCCACTGCCGTGCTGTGCCGGATAGCATCAGGGGCAGATAGCGGACATCAACATTGGGTGATCCCCCGGTGAACTGCACTGCATTGAAGTAGTCTTGTAGCCAAGTTAGAGGCCCGTCGACTCCATTGTACTGGCGGATATTTTTCTCGATCTTACACCCATGTGGGATGGGCTCATCACGGATCCATTGTCCAAAGCACTTTGGGCTGAGAAAGAAGGCTATCTGAGACTTGGCAATCTCGTTTAGATGGGTATGTGTGTCGTAGGGCTTCTGGTCCTGCGGATCCTTGCGAGAGTTGCATGATTTTGCTGGTCTGTCGCCACCACCGCCGCCGCCATGGGGGCTGCCTGGTGGGGATGGCAAAGGATCACGTTGTCTTTTACTCTCGCCATCCTGCAATTGATCTCTGCAGCTACGATGGCTTCCCTCTGCTCTCCGTGGAGATGGATCATCATCCTGGCGGCGGGAGCCTTGCCCTTTGTCATCGTGGCGGCGGGAAGAGCGATGCTTATCCTTGTCGCCACCGTGGTGCGCGCCGTCATCCTGGCAAGATCGTTCCCTTTGCTTGGATCTGCCATCCTAACTTGCTTCCCATCGTGGCGGATTGTCTTTGCGTCCAGCGTCACGACTTCATCCTCGCTTGCCATTACTGTCACGTATGACGATTCCTCCCTTTGGGATTTTGAACGTCTTATACTTTGGTGGCAGCATGTTGGTCTTATGGTGGGGAGCAGCGTTGTCTTGCTAGTATCCATAGGCAGGGTAGCTCTTGTGAGGTGGTGATGGATTTCTCTGCGTGCCCTTGCCATGCGGCTTGTCATCGGAGGATATTGGGATGGCATCTGCCCGGTTGCGAGCCTCTCTTCTTCGGATTTATGAGGATTCGGTATGAGATTCATTATCGGGGCGCGTACCATAGTTGCCAGTACCCCGAGCTTTGGAGGCAGTGCTGGACCTGCATAGCGCGGGGTCAGACTCAAGCCGTCGTGATGACGTAGCTTTCTCCTGCTGCACCAATGCTTTGGTCATCAGTTTTACTACCGTCTCTATGGCTACTGGGCTTTTATTATGCTCCAATAGCTCCTTTGCAGCCATGATGTTCTCTATGGGCGTAGCCCTGACTTCATCGCGGTTCTTGTCCACATATGGCGGGTTCTTGATGTACATCTTGGCCAGAGTTTCTGCGGTTGGTACGGTGAACTCAAGGTTTCGCACCAGCTGCGGGTCGCCTCCCTCGTTCATGTGGTTCTGGATGAGAGTAACGTACTTCTCCTCCATATTCCTTGTGCGCTTCAGCGTGTCTTGAGCTTTAGCAATATCGCCATCAAGCTGCTGGCCCATCTTCTCGACTCGCTTTGCTTCCTTGAGGATTGCTCGCCTTTTCTTCTCGAGATTGTTCACGTCCCTCACATAGTCAGGGGTGATTGGATCTGCTAGAGTTTCATAGACGACCTTGTCCAATGGGGCCGTGAAGTCTTCTGGGTGCTGGACCTCGTTGATGGCGGGTTGCAGAGGCCTAGGGCCGCCCTAAATCTCGGGAAGCTGTTCCATGGCGGGATCAGCGGATTGTGGCAGGTTACCCTGCTCTTTGCCGGCATCTCCATCATGGGCTGCCTGGGATGGCAGATCACTGGTTGTCTGCCCAGCGTCATCTCCTTTATTGGTCATGAACACCTACTTGGCGGCTGCGTTCTGTTCTTCAAGTGCTTGCTGAGCTAATTCTGCCTCGATCCTTCTCATGGCGGCATCATAGTGATCAGAATCATAGCCTTTGCTATCCCAGTCATCTGATTCACCACTTTTGTTAAGTGCCTCTATGATGGATTCACCTGGGCTATCTTCTCCATTGGAGGTAGATCCCGAAGTGATACCTGCAAAAGCAACAAGGCAGTACCGCGGTGTCTCTAATGCCAGATTGCTCATGGCGGATTCACAGCGATCTTCCACCACTTTCTCTACCTCTAGGGCGGGCTGGGTGGGGTTGTTTTTTAGATCCAATCTAGGTAACTTAGGAATTTCTAGATCAGATGAGTCCTCCTCCGTATCCAGTTCGAAAGTGGTCTGTTTGGGGGTTTCAGCCATACCGATCCGCCGGAAATTGGTTTTCGTAGCGGGTGTAGGGTTTGTCTCTCCAATGAAGATATGGATATCTCCGATCGAAATGACGGTGAATCGAGCGGGGTCTTCTCTAGCCGGCACCCAGAGGTTATCCGCTGGGACGATGGGGAAGCCAGAATCATAGAGGACGCGCCCGATGGCGACGGTGTCGCCGATGCCTGCGAAGGCGGATCCCACCTGGATCCGCGCTCCTGACGCGCTATGCCCCATGGTGGGTGCCAACTGTCATAGTTTCGTCAACAGATCTGCCATAGGGGTAGGTGTATGGCGGTTTGTGGAAGGGGGTGAACACGGCGAAGCGATCTGGGACGGTGGTAGCATGAGTTTACCCAGCTTCAGATCCCGCAACGGTGGCGAGACCCTACGTGCTGCTATAATCTATCTATTATATTATTAAAACAACTAACAACTGACGGTGTAGATTAGCTCGGCGCAGTCGAAGAAAAAAACAACGGCTAAGATTTAAACGTCCGGCCGGTGCCGATTCGAGTATTCGCATATATGGTGTCCTTCTCCATCACATTTATGAGCAACTACAAAGGAAAGAAAATCTTCCACGATGCGCATATACGGTGTCCTTCTCCATCACATTTATGAACAGCTACAAAGGAAAGAAAATATTCCATGATGCATATACGTGATTTGTCTTGCAATCGCTCTGATCGATCAACTCTTGGCTGCGGTTAAACCCCACGCTAGGGTTTTGCACGACCTCTCGCCTCTTTTCACTTGTGTGCGCCGCCGCCATCTTTTCCATGATCTGAGCTGGATAGTCATCGGCTCATCGCCATGTAAGAGCCCGGGAAATTCTTGGAGATGGTAACTTCTTGATGATTCCGATTGGAGACGAAGATGCTGCGGTTGGTCATCCAGACGCCGAGCGCGGTGTCGTCCGGCATGTGCACGATGTCCTCGCCTTCATGTGGCGAGGCTCTACCTTGCACGACTGTCTCTTTCCTGCAGATTGCCGCCGTTGCTAGGCCTCCATGGCTCCTTTCTTCCGTTCGCATCACATCTGAGGAGTTTGAAGATAGCCAGGGGTCCAAGTACCGGTTTGGAACTTCCTAATTTGAATACTGTTGGTATGTGGAGGCGAGGATCTTGAGACGGCCGCAGAAGGCGTGGATAGTCATCGCCATGGAACAACCCGCGAAATTCCTAGAGCGGGTGAACATAGTTAGTACGGCTAACAGTAACAGTACAATTGACTAGAAAGTGAAGCATAATTCCGATAGTGAGAAGTAGCAACGTGGGGGGAGCGATGCTAACTTCAAAAAAGGCATGTCCGGCAGACTTGCACCGCCAGGTCCGGTACCAGCTAAGTCGCCATGCTTAAGCAAGGCCGGGCCTCGGATCAGGAGTTGTCTGGACCGGTATAGGTGGCCGCAAGCACATGATATCCGAATCAACGAGCTTTTGTCGTGCCAGTGCATTGGACGACCACCACGCATGTTAGCCCGCAATCCCTGTGTACTTGCACGAGACTGGGTTGCATGCATGTTGAAATAATGTATCCGAGGTATAAGCTGGTAAGATCTTCGCATCGATGCAAGGACTGGGATAGCACAACAATAGAATTTAAAAGAAAACCTACTTCTTGACTATTGAGTTTCTATACGATGCATTATTCACAGGAGTCATGGTGACCTGATGAGTTGATCATGAAGTCTAGAAGATATGTCAGAAACAATAAAATAAAATTTTAACCTTAATAAAAATTAATGGTTATTAGCGTACATATTGCATATTATTTTATTTATAGATGACTCCAGTGATGGTACCATTAATTTCTTAATAATCCTATATTTTTAGTAGTATGTTGCACATAAAATCTCTGCATGCAGATGGCTGAGTGCAAACCACACTTATTTTTGGATCAGAGGGAGAAACACCTTTGTTTAAAGCAAATTCCTGCTGCTATGTTTGCCATCTATGCTTGAGACAACAACTAAAGATTACTACCTCAGTTCAGGTAAATGATTACATTTTTTGTGTGTATTTGATATCTTCTTCAGTTCTGCAGGTTTCAGATACTTTTAGATAATGGATTTATGTATACCTGATGATAGAATTATATTAAAATCATTTAGACGGATGTCACATAGCATTTACATCTTTCCTTTCTTTTTCTGCATGCCTAATCAACATGTCAATTTTCCATCCATCACTTAGGTAAACAATAATTTACATTCCTGTTTATCTCTCCCGTAAACATGAAAAACAATAATTTCCAGGAAAAGGATTACATGCATAAATACTGAGACATTTCATGGTGAAATAAGCAGGATGACTAGAGAAGTGCATTGCTTCACAAATAGTAGCAGTTTATAATCCTTATCTGAGGAAAATGTGGTTGATATCGGTGTGGGTGCAATATTTAATGAAGTATATATACTCATTAAAAAAATAAAAATACTCTATTTTAACATTCGGGCATGCATAAATTTACATGATTAAGTGTCACCCAATTCGGCGCTACAACAGTATTGTTGCCAGAAAAGCGTTTTGGACAATTTCAAATTTATGATGACCAAGTAAGCTAGCGGGGATAATAAGCCAAAATATAGGGTAGGGTAAGCTTAGTTTAGTATTTACTTTTGTATGGAGGTCAGTTTAGTATGGCAGAGAATGATTACACATAGTATAAAAATATACCGCGCCATTACACCAAGATTACATGTACATCTACGTAGACTTAAGAAATTGCAACATAAGGAGATTGGGGGAACACACAAAATGAAAAAAAAAATACATATTAAATAGATTATTTAGTTTATTACTAATCCATATGCAATTTTTTAACTCTAACAATTTAATCCTATTTATGAAAGTACAACTCATATATCTTGGTACGTGTCCTTTCTATAATCGTTCTAAATTCAATTATACGATTATATTAGAGATATTATAATCCACATGCTTGATAAATAAGGATCCTAATCACTAGGGATGTCACTAATGAATCCAACTGGTACATTACCGATCTTTATTAATGTCTCTAAAGATGGAAAAAATCCATAGTGATGAGACATAATTGATTGCTGGTGTTTGCGATAAATAGAAGTTGAATGTTTATGTCCTCTTTTGCATAATAGAACTTATCATAATTACAACTAAATTTTATTCGGTTTTTTGCATTCATAACATGTGCAGAATTTATATCACTCAGATTTAAAGAGTGAGAAGTAGGGAATTAGTTTCACTCCTTATTTATTTGAAAATGTTACAAACATGGTATAAAAAACAGAAATGCATTAGACATGATGATTCAAATTATCCCATTGCTAGCCGCGCAATTTGCGCGGGCCACCAAGCTAGTTCACTATAAGGCAACAAGTGGTCGGTTACAATGATGAGGTTGGCTGTTTCGCTAAGCGATAGGCCATAAGTCTAAGCTCTGCCTCAAGGGCTTCTCCACGCCGGCTTATAAAGGCGCCTGGCGTGGGCTACATGATGGTATCGCAGCGGATACAAACTGGAGTCCTAGAGTAAGTCCTATGCGTGTACTACAAGGCAACCCGCCATGGGCCTGTCTCCGGATCTGCCATAAGCTCCTGCGTCTAGTACCGCCATGGTCTTTCCAGCAACTGGGCCGCCCGGTAGGCAATCCGCCATATGATATATCTCAAACGTATCTATAATTTTTGATGCTCCATGCTTGTTTTTACACCATTTGCCTTGTGTTTCATTACACTTCGTGCGTTTTTATGCGATTTTCATAACTAACCTATTGACAAGATGCCACAGTGCCAGTTCCCTATTTTCTGCTATTTTTGTGTTTCAGAAAACCTACACCGGAAATATTCTCAGAATTGGATGAAACAAGTTCCAGAACTCCTATTTTTCTCGGACGAAGGACGAGGACCAAAAGAGAGCCAGAGGGGGGCTAGGGGCCAGCCTCACACTAGGGCAGCGCGGCCTAGCCCCTGGCCGCGCCACCTATGTGTGAGGAGGCCCTGGCAGCCCCCTAATGACGCCCCTTCGCCTATATAAAGCCTCGGGACGGAAAACCCTAGAGGAATCGGCAATTTTCCAAAAAGAGTTCCATAGCTCCGCCGCCGCCGCTGATAAATTTTGGGGGATAGAAGTCTCTGTTCCAGCACCCTGCCAGGATGGGGAAGTTCCCCCGGAGCCATCTCCATCGGTCTCCATCGCCGTCTCCGCTGTCTCCATCGACCTCACCGCCATCTCCATCAACCTTGCTGTCTCCTATGATGAGAAGGGAGTAGTTCATCCCCGGGGCTGAGGGCTCTACCGGTAGCTATGTGGTTCACCTCTCTCTCCCATGATATAATCTTTATGTGATCGTGAGCTTTGTATCATGTTGAATAAGTAGATGTTACTCTTCATCATTATGTGTACTCTAGTGGTATTATTAAATTAATCTATTCCTCCTGCCATGGTGTAACGATGACAGTGCGTGCATCGTGGTGGTACTTGGTCTAGGCTACGATTGTGATCTCTTATGGATTATGAGAATAATTATTACTATGATAATATTGAAGTGATCTATTCCTCCTTTCATGGTGTAATGTTGACAGTGTGTGCACCGTGTTAGTACTTGGTCTAAGTTGCAGTAATATTTATCTTGAATTGTGATTTGATTTGGGTATCTTTATGAGTGGTGTTTGTCAAGTACTTGATGAACTTTAAGGGGTGCTTCTGTAGCCACTACACAATGATTAGTGTTATTCAATAGGAGAGTAATTGAGAGTAGCATAGTGAAGAGGAGTTCTTTATTTGTTCAATTATGTTATATTTGTTGGGAGTGTGTCCACTAGTAAAAGTATGATCCCTAGGCCTTGTTTCCAAGCTTTGCACACCGTTTACTCGGTATTTTGTTACTTGTTTGCTTGCTGCCATTTTTATTCCAGACTGCATTTACTACATATAATCATCACTACTACTTGTATTTTACTATCTCTTCATCGAACTAGTGCACCTATACATGTGACAAGTGTACTGGGTGTGTTGGGGACACAAGAGACTTTCTGTATCATAATTGCAGGGTTGCTTGAGAGGGATAGCTTTGACCTCTTCCTCCCTGAGTTTGATAAACCTTGGGTGATCCACTTAAGAGAAACTTGCTGCTGCTCTACAAACCTTTGCACTTGGAGGCCCAACCCTGTCTACAAGAACAGAAGCGTGTGTAGACATCAAGCTCTTTTCTGGCGCCGTTGCCGGGGAGGTAAGGTAAAAGGTACTCACATTCTTTGGCTACTAAGTCTTTTAGTTGCTAGTGAGTACTCGAAGTTATTTCCTTTAGATTCTGCAATTACATCTTTTTTTTATTTTTTTTTATTTTCACTAGTTAGGCTTAATGGAAAACAAAGAGTTCTTTAGTCTTTTTCCTGAGTTTAGATTTGAAGAGAAATTTGAAAAATCTTTGGAGCTTTATTCGCATGCTAATAGTGTTCCTAGTATGAATGATTTGAATACAGTTGTTGCTAATGCTATACAAAAGTCTAAGCTTGGGGAAGCTGGTTTTGTTAAGCATGATATTTTTAGTTCCCCAGCTTTAGTGGAGAAAGTTTGCTCTGATGATATTTTATCTCCCCTATGTGATGTTCCAATGCCTGTTACCTATGTTAGTGATCATGATTGGGAAAAGCACTCTACTTTTGATATTGAAAATCTTTTTGGTACCAATTCTAAAGTTAATACTTGTTGTACCATTAGTACTATCTATGTTCCTTCTTATGATGATATGCTTGCTGAATATGCTTTGAGAAACAGTTTTTCTCTAGCTTGTGATGATACTAAACCTCTTGTTTATGATGGTTATGATGATGAGTATAATATTTTCAGTTCACCTACTTTAGAGGAGAAAATTAGTTATGATTATAATATGCCTCCTATTTTTGATAATTATAGTGATGAGAATAATTATTCTGTTGAATCTGCTCCTACTACGATTGTTCATGTAGGGAGTATTAATTCTTTTATGCATGTGGCTCATGATAGGGATACTTTATGTGATGGTTATGTTGTTAATTCTATTCATGATGCTACTGAAAGTTATTATGAGAGAGGGAAACATGGTTTGATGGATCTCAACAATATTGAGTTTCCCCTCTTTATGTTGCAATTTTTGAAGTTGTACTTGTTTTGCCTTCCTATGCTTTTTGCTTTGCGCTTTTATGACTCGTATCTTTACAAGACTATTTTTCATAGGAAGTGGTTTAGATTTAAATGTGTTCTATACTTGCTTTTTGATGTTCTCTATTGCTTTAAGTTCCTATATGGCGCCTTTGCCTCAAGCTCTTATATGGCGCCCACATGAGCATCTTTGCAAATTACTGCGCCTAGCTCAAAGGCGTTAAAGGAAAGCACTTTTGGGAGATAACACATTGTTTTATTTTTAGTACTTTTTCTTTTATTTGAGTCTTGGAAGTCATTACTACTGTAATGACCTCTCCTTATCATTTTTATTTCGTTGTTGTGCCAAGAGAAGCCTCTAATTCGAGGGAGGTAAAGATTTGGAGATGTTGCTGTCCTGAAACTGTTTTCGGTGCTGCACCGTAAAATTTCATGAAAATTCTCCGTATATCTTTTGGACCTGCAATTTCTTATGCATATTCCCCAGGTTATATCCAAACTTTCATTAGTTGAACACTTTTTGATTTGAGCAACATAAAACTCTCTAAAAATTTGACCTTTGTCAGCTGTTCTGTTTTGACAGATTTCTGCCAATATTTGTGTTTGCCGCTTTATCGCTTTCTTTTTGAGTTCTTTTGATCATGGAACTTTTGGGGAAGTTTCTACAGTAGTATATGCTATATATGTGGTGGTTTTGAGTTGAAACCTGAAGCAAAAAGGGTTGATTCCATATTATGCTTACACTAATATTGCTAATAGATTTGTGTTTAGTTTTGTATGAAGGAAGTTTTCAAGAGTAGGGATTGGAGAATGATGAGATGAGTTGAAGAATGGACAAAAGCTCAAGCTTGGGGATGCCCATACATCACCCCAAGAAATATCCAAGAAGTACAAGCGTCAAATCTTGGGGATGCCCCCGAGGCACCCCTTCTTCATCGGCAAAAATCAGGTCACCTTTCAAGACACTATATTTTTATTGCTTCATGCACTATGCATTTTTATTGAAGCGTCAGTTGTTTTTGTTTTCAGTTTTATTTTGCTTTATTTGCTGCAATAAATGGTTAGATCACATCATGTTTCTTTTGGAGGAGATGAACTCGCTTTTCATTTGCCAAGAACACTCTAGTTTTCACTATTATCATTTCAACGAGTGTTCTCTTTTTCTGCTACTGCATTTAGCTTGCATTTTTCACCTTGATTTTTGTTCAGATCTTATTTTATCTTTGCATCAAGGTGTATTTGGACCTCTGGTATATGTTGGTTTTCCTCAAAAGAGTTTCCTCAAAAAGGTTTGAATGGTATTGGAAAAGAGAAAAAGCTTTATGCAAAAAAAGGTGGTACAAGAAGAAGCTTGTGCAGACAGCAGCTTAGGCTTTTTCATGTCATGCTTAATGTCTTTTTGATAGTATGCTTAGTGGTTTTGCTGTAGCATGACTTGTCTCAAATAACTGAGATTGCTTAATGAGCCTTTGAAAAAATCATGCGTTGTTTTTATTATTTGGAAGCATTAATTTCGTTTTCTCCTTTGATGCTTTATTTGGGTTGACTTGGCACATGCTTACACATGTTGACTACAGAAATAAGTCGCCTATAGCCTCTATGATCATTTAGTTTTTGAGTTTTGATGCCATCTTATGCTTCTTTCAATGTTGCTTTGTCGCTTTGCATGATTATGGCCGTTATTGCTCTCTTAGTTGGTCGCTCCCAGTCTTTTGCTAGCCCTCATTTTGTACTGAGTATGAGCTCTACTCGTGCATCCAACTCCTAACAACCACGTTTGCCATTGTGTCCACTATAAATTCCTATGCATGGTATTTGTAAGCCATTCCAAGTAAATTTTCATGTGCTACCTTTCAAAAAACCTTCAAAATACTTCTCATTTTGTGACACTGTTTTTAGCTCATGGGGACGTAGTGGTCAGATTTGCTATCTTCCATATTGTCTTATTCCAAAAAGAAAAAAAAGAGGAAAAAAGAAAGAAAAAGGCACTCCTCCATGGTATGTGAACGTTGGTGGGCACCCGACGGAATCGGTTAGCCATGGTTTGAGAAAGGAAAAAGGTGGGGAGGAGTGTCAAGCTTTATAAAAGAGCACAAAAGTGCCAATCTCTCACTCAAAAACTTGCTTCATTTTTGTATGGAAGATAGTAAGAACCCCATTGCCAGTCGTTGACAAAGACAACCACCTCTCAAAACCAAATTTTTATCTCTCTGTTTTACAAATGAAAAGCTCTAGCACATGTTTAATCACTGCTTCCCTCTGCGAAGGGCCTTTCTTTTACTTTTATGTTGAGTCACCACCTTCTACCTTTATGCACCGTCTAAGACAGCATAGTTGTCATTCTGAGTATAATGTGCATTGTCCCAAAGTTTTCATTGATTGATTCATGATCATGGTTTCACTTGTTCTTAAATTATTTGTATCTAGTCGCCCTCTTAAACTTGAAGGTATCCTATGCATTTATGTTTTGCTATTCCATGAGGGACAAGCTGAAAACCATTTGTATGTTTTTCCTTATGATTTGAACACACGTTTGACTTTCATTGTTCCATTATTCATGATCTTTTGTTTGTGTTCTTTTTCATGTTATAAAATGGTTGGTAAATTTTTATTGTCAAGATTATATCTTTCGTGCCCATGTTTTAAGTTCTTTTTATCCCATCTCACAAATGCTTACATATATGATCAAGACTGTGTAGGTGCATGTCACCTCAAAAATTATTTCTTTTGTTATCACTTACCTACTCGAGGACGAGCAGGAGTTAAGCTTGGGGATGCTGATACGTCTCAAACGTATCTATAATTTTTGATGCTTCATGCTTGTTTTTACACCATTTGCCTTGTGTTTTGTTACACTTCGTGTCATTTTTATGCGATTTCCGTAACTAACCTATTGACAAGATGCCACCGTGCCAGTTCCCTGTTTTCTGCTATTTTTGTGTTTCAGAAAAGCTACACAGGAAATATTCTCGAAATTGGACGAAACAAGTTCCAGAACTCCTATTTTTCTCGGACAAAGGACGAGGACCAAAAGAGAGCCGGAGGGGGGCCAGGGGCCAGCCTCACACCACCTATGTGTGAGGAGGCCCTAGCAGCCCCCTGATGACGCCTCTTCACCTATATAAAGCCTCGGGATAGAAAACCCTAGAGGAATTGGCAATTTTCCAGAAAGAGTTCCGTAGCTCCGCCGCCGCCACCGATGAATTTTGGGGGATAGAAGTCTCTATTCCGGCACCCTACCGGGATGGGGAAGTGCCCACAGAGCCATCTCCATCAGTCTCCATCACCGTCTCCGCTATCTCCATCGACCTCACCGCCATCTCCATCAACCTTGTTGTCTCCTATGATGAGGAGGGAGTAGTTCATCCCCGGGGCTGAGGGCTCTACCGGTAGCTATGTGGTTCACCTCTCTCTCCCATGATGTGATCTTTATGTAATCGTGAGCTCTGTATCATGTTGAATAAGTAGATGTTACTCTTCATCATTATGTGTACTCTAATGGTATTATTAAAGTAATCTATTCCTCCTGCCATGGTGTAACGGTGACAGTGCATGCATCGTGGTGGTACTTGGTCTAGGCTACGATTGTGATCTCTTATGGATTATGAGAATAATTATTACTATGGTAGTATTGAAGTGATCTATTCCTCCTTTCATGGTGTAATGTTGACAGTGTGTGCACCGTGTTAGTACTTGGTCTAAGTTGCAATAATATTTATCTTGAATTGTTATTTGATTTGGATATCTTTATGAGTGGTGTTTGTCAAGTACTTGATGAACTTTAAGGGGTGCTTCTGTAGCCACTACACAATGATTAGTGTTATTCAATAGGAGAGTAATTCAGAGTAGCATAGTGAAGAGGAGTTATTTCTTTGTTCAATTATGTTATATTTGTTGGGAGTGTGTCCACTAGTGAAAGTATGATCCCTAGGCCTTGTTTCCAAGCTTTGCACACCGTTTACTCGGTGTTTTGTTACTTGCTTCCTTGCTGCCATTTTTATTCCAGACTGCATTTACTACTTATAATCATCACTACTACTTGTATTTTACTATCTCTTCGCCGAACTAGTACACCTATACATCTGACAAGTATATTGGGTGTGTTGGGGACACAAGAGACTTTCTATATCATAATTGTAGGGTTGCATGAGAGGGATAGCTTTGACCTCTTCCTCCCTGAGTTCGATAAACCTTGGGTGATCCACTTAAGGGAAACTTGCTGCTACTCTACAAACCTCTGCACTTGGAGGCCCAACACTGTCTACAAGAACAAAAGCGCGTGTAGACATCACCATACCACCCTGATGGGCCACCCGGGCTTGCTGGTTTAGGACTACGTCGCTGGTATACCCGTTTGGTATATCCCCAACATCACAAGTATGTATTAATCCTAGTAAGGGTAGTACGCTAGCACAGGTTCACCCCCATAACACTTATCAAACCAGTAAAGATTATTTAGCGGCATGAAGCGAAAGCACTTGACAGAAACTCCTGTGTGTCCTCGAGAACATTTGGTCATTATAAGTTACACAACCGGCTTGTCCTTTGCTCTAGAAAGGATTTGGCCACTCGCTGCAATTATTATTACTGTCTTTTATTTACTTGTACTTTATTTACATGCATTACCAAATACCCTTGAAAACCCGTTTGCTAGTATTTATAGTGAATCCTTGATCAAAACCACTTGTCAACACCTTTTGCTCCTCATTGGGTTCGACACTCTTATTTATCGAAAGTACTATGATACACCCCCTATACTTGTGGGTCATCATGTAGCATGACTTTTCTCAAATGACTGAGATTGCTTAATGAGCCTTTGAAAAAATCATGTGTTGTTTTTATTATGAGGAAGCATTAATTTGGTTTTCTCCTTTGATGATTTAATCAGATTGACTTGGCGCATGCTTAAACCATGTTGACTACAAAATAAGTTGCCTATAGCCTCTATGATTATTTGGTTTTTGACTTGTGATGCCACTTTATGCTTCTTTTAATGATTTTTTGTCGCTATGCATGATTATGGCCGTTATTGCTCTCTTAGTTGGTCGCTCCCTATCTTTTGCTAGCCCTCATTTTGTACTGAGTATGAGCTCTACTCGTGCATCCAACTCCTAAAAACCAAGTTATTCCAATGTGTCCACCATACATACCTATTAGCAATTTGCTATTCCAAAGTACATTTGACTTGCTTTTATCTATCCTTCAAATTAAACTATTTTTGGTGTTATGTGAAAATTAGTCAGTAAAGCTCTCACGAACCCGATGGCACACTTTACTTTTCTTGCCTTTAAAAATTTGACATTGCGGCTCTCTTATGTTGAGTTGTTATGCTTGGAAGTTGTAAGTTGAAAATTAGCCCAGCCATGCCGTCATGGGGCAAGCTTTCGACATTGCACTTTATCTTATTTGAGTTGATATTGTGATCTTTTGTTTATGGATACTCGTGGTGTGAAATAAATTGGAATCTTGTGGAGTTCATGGAGTTTGTATATGTGTTAGAGAAACGCCTGGGCCGCTAATCTAAGCCATGCATCATTCATGGTGGAAATTTACAGCATGCCCATTGATCACTCTAAGATTTATATAATATTTTGAACCTCACGAACTTGAACTTTGCCTATTTTACTCCATTTCATCCAATGTTGTACCAGCTTTTATAGCACTTGATCCTTTGATGCAGTTCAGTGCGCCAAGGCACATAAATCTACAAGTCAAAGCAATTCAAACAATAGTCCAAGCCACCAGGAATGGAGGAGTACATCTTGAGGAGCAAGAAAGAAGCCAATGGCAGAAAGTGGCTGCCACGGCACAAAAAGACAAGAAAAACGGCAAAAGCAGAAAAGCCGCTGCCGCCACCAACTTCCCTCTACTCCTCTACGTCGCAGCAAGAATTCCACAAAAAGTCTTTAAAAGGAGAGGTCCAGGTTCACTCCCACCATATCATCTCACCCCATCCACCATCCCATCTCGCCACACGGCACTCCATCCCACCAACCACCTCACTTTTCTTCTCACCCGAAGCTTCCTCCTCCACAGTCCAACACCCAACTTTTCCACCTTTTTCCTCCACTCACCATGAACACCAAGAACTCCACCATGAACACCAAGAACCCCACCAAGAACTCCAAGAACTCCCTCAGGAACCTCAAGAACACAAGATGAACATGGCTCGAAGGATCTGAAGGCCAAGCTCTTCCTCAACCTCTGCATCCTCTGCCGCGACAGCAACTTCTCTGAATCCTCTGCCGCGACAGCAACTTCTCTGCCTCCTCTACTCCCTCTGCCACGGCAAGCCTTCGGTGACCAACAGCAAATCTCTCTCCCTGTCCCTATTCTCTGTGCTATGTTGTGGATCTTGCACTGTAAAACAGTTTGACACTTGTCTTTGATGTTTGCTATGGTTTGAGTGACACACTCCATTGTAAACTCCAAGATTACTGTGATTTCTGTGTTGCAACTGCTCGAGCCGTGAGGTGTAAGACTAGTCTCTGCACCTAGTCCCAAAAACACATCCCTTCCTAAATTTGCTTGTGTGTTCAATGCTTTCTTGCCTGACAAACAAGAAATCCTTGAACTTGTTATGTTAAAACTTCCCCGCTCAAAACCTCCTGTTAATTTTCAGTTTACAACATCAAAAACCCCACTTTTCTGCTTAGCTTCTGGAAATTAGGAAATAGTCTCAATTGTGTTGATCCCTGTGGAGACGACTAGAAAAACCCCCCTATAATCTCAACAGACCAAAATTGGCGCCGTTGCCGGGGATCAACTTTTGATTGTTTCCTTAGATTACAGTAGACTAAGCTGTGTAAATACTTGTTCCAATTGCAACTTTTGATTGTCTGTCCCATCAACATGTTTGTGATCAAAGCTTAGAACTTTTAGTAGGCGATTTAGTTCACTAACCCTTGATTAAGTTCTTGTTTGTGATTGTGTGTAGAAGAACAATGATTTCATCCATTTTCTGTGGAAATTCAGTTGATGCAGTCCTCTGAAGATTCACCTCTAGCTCCATTTGATCCTGAGCCAGAGAGGACTTTGTTTGCAAGAAAGAGAGCAGCCTCGGAAGCTTCTGCTGAAGGTTTGGAAACCTCTGTCTCAGATTTGGAATCCTCATCTTCAGATTTCAGCATGGGTGACAAGAAATTGAGAGACTTGTGGATCCCCAAGGACCAGATCAACAATGCAGATGTGATTATGCCTGCAATACAAGCAAACAACTGGGAAATCAAGCCAGCTCTGATCAATATGGTGCAACATAATCCCTTCAAAGGTTCTGCTTTGGAGAGCCCCCATGAGCATATCAGAAACTTTCTGGAGTACTGCAACACTTTGAAGCACAATGGTGTTCCTCCTGAAGCCATCAGGATGCAATTGTTCCCCTTCTCACTGTCTGGACTTGCAAAAGTTTGGTTCCATTCTCTTCCTGTTCACTGCAGAGACACATGGGAACATGTTCTTCAAGCCTTCTTTGAGAGATATTTCCCTCCAACCAAAGCAGCTGAATGCAGGGACAAGATAACAAGATTTGTGCAATATGAAGGAGAAAGCCTGTATGATACTTGGCAGAGATACCAAGGCCTCATCAGGATGTGTCCCAACCATGGTCAGGAGCAATGGCTCATTTTGCAAACCTTCTACAAAGGTTTGACAGAGCAAACCAGATCATTTGTTGACTCAGCTGCTGGAGGTGGAATCATGAACAAGACCCTTGGTGAAGCTACTGAGTTGATTGAGAGCATGGCATCACACAACTTCTCCTGGACAAATGAAAGAGCTGTCCACCCCAACAATCAGCTGCAGATTCAGTCAAGTGGCCAGTATGCTTTGGAAGCTAAGTTGGAGAGTTTAACAACTCAGATTGCCCAGCTCATGACAGAAAGAAACAACCAAGCATTGGTGCCTGTCAACCAAGTCTCATCTGCTAGTGCAATTTGTGGAAAAGAAGGTCATTCACTCATGGAATGCACCATGTCTGCAACTCCTGAAGCCATGATATCAGAGGTGAACTATGCCCAGAACCAAGGCCCTTATTCCCAGAGTTACAACCCCTCTTGGAGAAACCACCCCAACCTGTCTTACAAGAATGCCAATCAGCAAAGTTATCCACCACTAAATTAGCAGAACTTTGCTCAAGCATCCCAGCAGAGCTACCACCAGCAAGGACAACAGAATTTCAGACCCCAAGGTCAAACGCAACACCCACAACAGCACCATCCAGTGAATCAGCAAACTGCATCTTCCAGCAGCAGCAGCCAATCTGAGCTTGGTGAAATGATGAAGTTACAGAAGGAAATGTTCAGTGGAATGCAAGAAACCATGAAAATGCAATCTGAACTTTTCTACAAGACTATGCAGCAACTCACTGCTGGAATCCAGAACAACAACACTGCAAACCAAGCTGCAGGAAAATTGCCCGCTCAAGCAGAGAAGAATCCAAAACAGTGTGGTGCCCTTTCCACTACTGAAGTTGTAGATGCAGTCACCACTAGGAGTGGGGTGACCACTGAACCCCTGCTCAAAACCCCACCAAATGTCACTTATGTTGCTCCACAGAGAAGACCCACAGTGCAGCATCAAACACCTCCAGAAATTGTTTTGTCAAGGCAGGAAAAATCAACAGAACAGCCTGCCCAGACAGAAAACCCTGCCAAGGTACAGACCTCTGCCACAGAACCAACAGAGAAGCCCCTGTTGATGAAAGTTCCATTTCCAGAGAGATTGGACAAGACCAAGGAGGAGAAGCAATACTCTAAATTCCTTGAAACCATGAAGGAAGTGCAAATCACCATCCCCATCTTGGATGCAGTGTTGCACATTCCCCTATATGCAAAGTTTTTTAAAGATCTGATCACAAGGAAGAGGAGTTTGGACAGCCCTGAGTTAGTAGCCTTGACGGAAGATTGCAGTGCTGTGATCTTGAACCACATGCCCAAGAAGCTACAAGACCCTGGAAGCTTTAGCATTCCCTGTGTAGTGGGAAGAAAAACCTTTACTGCCCTTTGTGATTTAGGCTCCTCCATGAGTGTATTACCCTCTGCTGCAAGCCAGACTCTACAGTTGGGAACATTGAAGCCTACTCCCATGACACTTCAACTTGCTGATAGAACCTTGAGAAAACCAGTGGGAATCCTTGAAGATGTGCCAGTCCAAGTTGGCAACTTTGCATATCTTGCGGACTTTGTTGTGCTAGAGATGGAAGACAATGCTGAAGCAATGATTCTAGGCAGGCCATTCTTGGCAACTGCTGGTGCCATCATTGATGTGAAAGGTGGAACCCTCAAGTTACAATTTGGTTCAGAGCAAGCTGAGTTCAGCATGAAACATGCCACTCACTTACCCAATGTTTCTGAACACTGCCATTCCATTGATGTTGTTGAGAGAAGTGTGTTGGAAACTTTGCCACAATCTGAGCCACAAGAGCCTGATGCTCAAGTCTTTGTTACAGCTGAAAAAAGTGATGTACAGCAGCACTGTGAAGTGAAAACTTGTGAAAGTATACCTGAGTCAAGTTCAAAAGAATTACCAGCTCAACAAGCTCATCATTCTATTGTTGAGCTAAAGGAACTACCACCTCATCTGAAGTACTCCTTCTTGGAGAAGGAGAAGATACATCCTGTTATTATCAGTTCTGCCCTCACCTCTGAGCAAGAAGAAAGCCTTCTGTCCATTTTGAAATTGTACAAAAATGTCATTGGATATTCCATTGATGACATCATTGGAATTAGTGAGAAAGTGTGCTCTCACAGGATCCACTTGGAAGAAGGCAGCAGGCCAACAAGAGAGGGGCAGAGAAGATTAAACCCTGCTATGCAAGATGTTGTCAAGAAAGAAGTTCTAAAGTTGCTTAAGGCTGGAATGATCTATCCCATCTCTGACAGTGAGTGGGTGAGTCCTATCCACATTGTGCCCAAGAAAGGTGGCTACACGGTTGTTGAAAATGAAGAAGGAAGGCTCATGACCACAAGACCTGTGACAGGATGGAGGATGGTGAATGACTTCAGAAAATTGAACAAAGCTACAAGAAAAGATCACTTCCCTCTGCCATTCATGGACCAGATGCTAGAGAGACTGGCTGGCCAGAAGTTTTACTGCTACCTTGATGGTTACTCTGGATTTTTGCAGATACCAATTCACCCTTCTGACCAAGACAAGACCACATTCACCTGCCCATATGGTACATTTGCATACAAAAGGCTACCCTTTGGCCTTTGCAATGCACCAGGCACCTTCCAGAGATGCATGATGTCAATATTTTCTGATTACATTGAGAAGATTATGGAAGTTTTCATGGATGACTTCACTGTGTATGGAAAAGATTTTGAAACTTGCTTAAAAAACCTGACCCTAGTTCTTCACGGATGCTCTGAACAAAACTTGATCCTAAATTGGGAAAAATGTCACTTCCTTGTCTCTGAAGGCATTGTGCTGGGCCACCTTGTGTCTGCTAGAGGAATTGAGGTGGACAAGGCAAAGGTAGATGTTATTGCCAAGCTTCCTCCACCAGAAAATGTGAAGGGAATTCAAAGTTTCCTGGGCCATGCTGGCTTCTACAGAAGGTTTATCAAGAACTTCTCCCACCTTGCCAAGCCACTCACCAATCTCCTGAATCATGAAGTAAAGTTTGTGTTTGATGACTCCTGTTTGCAAGCATTCAACCAGTTGAAAGATGCTCTCATCACAGCCCCTGTTGTTCAACCTCCTGACTGGACACTACCATTTGAATTGATGTGTGATGCAAGTGACTTTGCTGTTGGAGCAGTTCTTGGACAGAGGAAGGACAAAGCTCTACATGTTATCCATTATGCTAGCAAGACTTTGGATGATGCTCAGATCAACTACACCACCACAGAGAAGGAGCTGCTTGCAGTAGTATTCTCCTTTGATAAATTTAGACCATACCTTGTTGGACACAAGTGCATTGTGTACACAGACCATGCAGCAATCAGATATTTAGTGAGCAAAAAGGACGCTAAACCTAGGCTCATCAGATGGATACTTCTGCTCCAAGAGTTTGATATAGATATTAGAGACAAGAAAGGATCAGAGAACTCAGTTGCAGATCACTTGTCCAGAATCAACATTGATGAAAACAGAGAGATTCAAGACTTGATGCCAGGAGAACAGCTCATGGCAGTCAGTGCCACTTCACCTTGGTATGCTGACTTTGTGAACTTCCTAGCTTGTGATATTGTGCCAGCAGATCTCTCCTACCAGCAAAAGAAAAAGTTCCTCCATGATGTCAAGAATTACTATTGGGATGAACCTTTTCTGTATAAACATTGTGCTGATGTCATTGTGAGGAGGTGTGTTCCCTCTGATGAAAAAAGTGATGTGATGTTCCAATGCCATTTAGGATTGTATGGAGGACATGCTGGAGTGTTCAAGACTCAAGCCAAGATTTTGCAAGCCGGTTTCTTTTGGCCAAGTATGTTTAGAGATGTTCATGACTACATAATGAAGTGTGATCCTTGCCAAAGAGCAGGAAAGATTTCTAGGAGAAATGAGATGCCCCAAAAAGGAATCCTGGAAGTAGAATTGTTTGATGTTTGGGGAGTAGACTTTGTTGGACCCCTGCCCTCTTCTCAAGGCTACAAGCACATCCTTGTTGCGGTAGACTATGTGTCAAAATGGGTTGAAACCGTACCTACTATCAATGCTGATGCCAAGGCTGTTTGTAGATTGTTCAAGACTGTCATTTTCCCAAGATTTGGAGTGCCAAGAGTTGTAATTAGTGATGGTGGTGCTCACTTCAACAATGACCAGTTTGAGAAGCTTCTGACCAAGTATGGAGTGAAGAACCACAGAGTGACAACTCCTTACCATCCTCAGGCCAATGGCCAAGTTGAGTTGTCAAACAGAGAAATCAAGCAAATTCTGGAGAAAGTCGTGTCCAAAACCAGAGGAGATTGGTCAAAAAAATTGCCTGATACCTTGTGGGCTTACAGGACAGCATACAAGACACCCATAGGCATGTCTCCTTTCAGAATTGTCTATGGCAAGGCTTGCCATCTGCCAGTAGAATTGGAGCACAGAGCTCATTGGGCAATAAGGAAGCTAAACATGGACTTAGGGAAGGCAGGATGCTTGAGAAAACTGCAAATGTGTGAGCTTGAAGAGCTAAGGAATGATGCTTATGAAAGTGCAAAGATTTACAAGGAGAAGACCAAGAAATGGCATGACTCTCACATTCTGAGAAGAGAATTCACTGTTGGGCAGTCAGTACTGGTCTATGACTCCAAGTTACATCTGTTCTCTGGAAAGTTCAAGTCCAGATGGTTTGGCCCTTGTGTTATCAAGAAAGATCTAGGCCATGGTGCCTTTGAGGTGCAAAGCTCAGCTGAAGGAACCTTCAAGGTAAATGGTCAGAGGTTGAAGCACTACAGAATTGGAGATTTGATTGAAAGCCAAGATGAAGAATATGATGAACCAGAGGATGGCACCAATGCATCCTCTTCCCCTGCAAACTAGTGATGAAGAAGTTACAGTCAAGCTAATGACTTTAAACAAGCTCTCTTCCAGGAGGAAACCTGGTATCCCTTGTATCATATATTTCCCTTTCACCTTTCTATGTTTTTGCCTTGTGTGTTTGTTTCTTTTTTGTTGTTTCAGTAAGAACTTGGATGAAGAGAAGGATTGCTGTTGATTGACGAGGCAGAGAAGCAGGAAAACCACCAGGTGAACACTTTCCATTTCCACACATTTGTTAAAATCTGAATCAGAATATACTATACTGTTGGTTGATCTTGTGTGAAAGTACTTTGTTAAGGAATGAATCAATTTCGCCTGCTTGGACCTGAAAATATCACCTTGCATGCTACTGTGTATTTTGCTTTGAATCTGCTTATAACTCTGTCAAATGCTTTGTTCAGAGCCTAGTTCCACTTTAGAACTTTTGTATGGCTTTACTCAAAGAACCTGTGAAACATCAGTATATTCGCTAATTGCCCTGAGAATGAAGTTCATGATCCATTTCTTAGCCCCTAACCAATTGCATCTGTTGCATTTTTTGCATTAGCAAACATGATCTCTGGATTGTGATTTGTGAAGCACTAACACACTAATAGTAAGGAAAAAGTTTGGCATTAGCAACCATGATCTCTGGATTGTGGCATGTGAAGCACTAACCTGAAAATGCTAAGTAAAACCTGTTGTAAATACCCAAAGCACTAGCATCTATGATCTTGGGATTGTAGTTGTGAAGCACTAACTAAGTTGACCTATCAAAGAAGCTAAGTTACTAACTTACTAACTTGTCTTTGCTTTCGCCTATTATGTTCCTGGGAACTGTAATAGGTGAAGCACTAACTTTGCATTCATAGTTTGTTCCTGGCTAACTGCTGGATCTTGAGTTTTCAATTTCAGAGTCAATTACTTTATACTCATGTGTCCACGTTGTTTGATCTAGACATACTCAAATTCTCTTGTGAAACTTGTTTTTGAATTGGTAATTGCAAGATTTATATGCATTGAGTCAGCAATGTTCCTTATCATGCTTTGTTGTGTTTCGTTTGGTACAATGTGCACTTCTTTACTTGAGGACAAGCAAAGGTTTTGGTCTGGGGGTTTTGATCACTCTAAGATTTATATAATATTTTGAACCTCACGAACTTGAACTTTGCCTATTTTACTCCATTTCATCCAATGTTGTACCAGCTTTTATAGCACTTGATCCTTTGATGCAGTTCAGTGCGCCAAGGCACATAAATCTACAAGTCAAAGCAATTCAAACAATAGTCCAAGCCACCAGGAATGGAGGAGTACATCTTGAGGAGCAAGAAAGAAGCCAACGGCAGAAAGTGGCTGCCACGGCACAAAAAGACAAGAAAAACGGCAAAAGCAGAAAAGCCGCTGCCGCCACCAACTTCCCTCTACTCCTCTACGCCGCAGCAAGAATTCCACAAAAAGTCTTTAAAAGGAGAGGTCCAGGTTCACTCCCACCATATCATCTCACCCCATCCACCATCCCATCTCGCCACACAGCACTCCATCCCACCAACCACCTCACTTTTCTTCTCACCCGAAGCTTCCTCCTCCATAGTCCAACACCCAACTTTCCCACCTTTTTCCTCCACTCACCATGAACACCAAGAACTCCACCATGAACACCAAGAACCCCACCAAGAACTCCAAGAACTCCCTCAGGAACCTCAAGAACACAAGATGAACATGGCTCGAAGGATCTGAAGGCCAAGCTCTTCCTCAACCTCTGCATCCTCTGCCGCGACAGCAACTTCTCTGAATCCTCTGCCGCGACAGCAACTTCTCTGCCTCCTCTACTCCCTCTGCCACGGCAAGCCTTCGGTGACCAACAGCAAATCTCTCTCCCTGTCCCTATTCTCTGTGCTATGTTGTGGATCTTGCACTGTAAAACAGTTTGACACTTGTCTTTGATGTTTGCTATGGTTTGAGTGACACACTCCATTGTAAACTCCAAGATTACTGTGATTTCTGTGTTGCAACTGCTCGAGCCGTGAGGTGTAAGACTAGTCTCTGCACCTAGTCCCAAAAACACATCCCTTCCTAAATTTGCTTGTGTGTTCAATGCTTTCTTGCCTGACAAACAAGAAATCCTTGAACTTGTTATGTTAAAACTTCCCCGCTCAAAACCTCCTGTTAATTTTCAGTTTACAACATCAAAAACCCCACTTTTCTGCTTAGCTTCTGGAAATTAGGAAATAGTCTCAATTGTGTTGATCCCTGTGGAGACGACTAGAAAAACCCCCCTATAATCTCAACAGACCACCCATAGTGAACATTTGATGACGCATCTCAAAATAAAAAGCTATACCAATAGAAAATAAAAGAGATGCCGAGGTGTTCATTGTCTGTTTGTCCTGTCATTTTGATGTGGGCTTGTTCCATGTCATCGGGCACGGAGGTACCCCATTGGCGGTTCTCAATGGTACGTGTATACTTATAATGACAAGAACTTGTTTGGGACCTAAGCAAAGTAGCATGCGGTTTGGGTTTTCATACTTCACGGGACACGAGGTTTTCAACTTATGATTTGTCAAGCATTGATGACCCACAAGTATAGGGTGTGTATCATAGTACTTTCGATAAATAAGATTGTTGAACCCAATGAGGAGCAGAAGGTGTTGACAAGTGGTTTTGATCAAGGATTCACTATAAATACTAGCAAACGAGTTTTCAGGGGTATTTGGTAATGCAAGTAAATAAAGTACGAGTAAATAAAATACAGTAATAACAATTGCAGCGAGTGGCCCAATCCTTTCTAGAGCAAAGGACAAGCCAGTTGTATAACTTATAATGACCAAATGTTCTCGAGGGCACACGGGAGTTTCTGTCAAGATGCTTTCGCTTCATACCGCTAAATAATCTTTATTGGTTTGATAAGTGTTATGGGGGTGAACCTGTGCTAGCGCACGACCCTTACTAGGATTAATACACACTTGTGATTAGACCCCTTGCAAGCATCCGCAACTACAAGAAAGTAATTAAGATAAATCTAACCACAGCGTTAAACTCTAAGATCCTACGCTCCCTGGTGCAATGGTTTACTAACAGAGGTTTAGGTTTCTGTCACTCCAGCAACCCCACAATTAGTAGCCAAATACACAATGCATTCCACTAGGCTCATAAATGGTGAAGTATCATGTAGTCGACGTTCACATGACATCACTAGTAAAATAGCACCACAACAAATAAATATCAAACCATTAAATATTACTCAACATAATTCCACTACTAACAACTTGACTTCTCCCATGTCCTCAAGAACTAAACGAACTACTCACAAGACATCATATGGATCATGATCAGAGGTGAAATAATGATAAATAACAATCTGAACATAAACCTTAATTCAATGGTTCCACTCAATAGCATCAACCACAAGAGTAATCAACACCGGGAAAGTTTCCCCTAAGAATTTGACAAGATTCAACTCAAGATGTTACAACGGGATGGCATGGTGATGGTGAAGATGAAGGTGCTAGTGATGGTGATGATGATGATGATCCCAATGAAGTCCGGTGCGATGGCGACGATCTCCCCTCTCTGGGATGAAATTTCCCTAGGAAATTCCTGCCTACCGGACAACTTTTCTCTCTCTGGTGTTTTCCACCCCGCAGAGGCGGCGGTGTCTATCTCTGAGCCCCCTTCACTTAGGTTTTTGGGGATGACGATATACATGAAGGGGCAATGGCAGAAGTGGGCCAGGGGGGCCTCACCATAGGCCAGCGTGGCCAGGGGTGGGCCCGCGCCCCCTGTGGGTGAGCCCACCCTATGGCTGCTCTCGCCTCCTCCTTCTGGCTGCTTTAGTATTTTGGCAAAACATAATTTCCTGGCATTTTTTTGGAATTTTTTGATCTTCTAAAATATGGTGTCTTGACGGTCCTTTTTCTAGCAAAATCCGGACTCCGGTAGCAAATCCTCCAATGATCATCAAACATGTAAAAGCAAAGGAAACAACATAAGTATCATCTCTAAATGTGAAATATATCAATGAATAACAATAAATTATGATACAAAAATAGTGATGCAAAATGGACGTATCAACCCAACCAAGCTTAGATCTCGCTTGTCCCCAAGCAAAAACTAAACTTGGTAAACATGACCACAGGTTTATGGAGTGAACTATCGATAATAAAAATACGGACAAGAAGCATCACATTCACCAAGGCACAAAATATAATAGACAACAACTTCCCTTTATATCATATAGACTTGCAATAAGTAAAAGGGAATCACAAATAAAGATGCACAAGGTAAATTATAATTGGTGATGGCAAACCTTTGTTCTTGGTCAGAAAACAATCAACATACTACACTTACTTTTAAATGGAGCCTTTTATAACAGAGCTAATATAGGAAAAACCATATGTTCAATGAAACAAACTCTTTGAAATCATAGAAACTTTCAAAGATATATTCTTTTAGATAAAAGCATTATGCTAAACAAAGGAAGATAGTAAACATGATTAAATAGATCAACATATGGATGACTAAAACATAACAACTCAAATGCTTGCTTGAGATAGAAGGAAATAGGTTGACTCAGCATAAAAGTAAAAGATAGGCCCTTCACAGAGGGAAGCAGGGATTAAACATGTGCTAGAGCTTTTCATTTGTAAAACAGAGTGAAAGTTGTTTTGAGATGTGGTTGCTTTGTCAACAACTAGCAACAGAGTTCTTGATATCTTCCATACTAAACAAGTGAGAGCAGTTCTAAGATGTTTGATTAGTTGGCACAATTGTGCTCTTTTATAGCTTGGCACTCCTCCCCACCCCTTTTTTTATTTTCTCAAACCATGGCTAACCGATTCCATCGGGTGTCCCCCAACTTTCGCAAACATGGAGGAGTGCTCTTTTTCTTTCTTTTATTTTTTTAGATTATAATGGTCTGACCAGCTTCCATGCAAATCAATGATGAGCAGATGAAGCTGCCTAGTGGAGGGGTACTCAATTTAGTATGGAAGATAACAAACCCATCCACTACGTCCTCATGAGCTAAAAACAGTGGCACAAAATGAGAAGTAGTTGAAGGATTTTGAAAGGTATCACATAAAAATTTACTTGAAATGGCTCAAAATACCATGCATAGGAATTTATAGTGGACTCTTTGGAAGTGTAATGCCCCACCTTTGAATTAAGGTGGAACACATGTGTTAAGTGCTATTGTCTGGATCACTGATAGCACCACAGTACAAAATATGGGGATCATTGCAAAAGTATCAAATATTACATCACAGATCTAGTTACAAGTCTCAAACTTACAGAAACACAACGGAAAACAAAGTGGCAATGAGCCTCCATCTTCATCACGCACCACAGGCAGACATGTTGGAATGTAGTCTCGAGATCCTACTAACGATCCTTTTCTAAAAACCTACACATTTGAATATGCAGCCCCATGAATGGGGTCAGTACAATGATGTACTGGCAAATGACACATATTTGATGGTTGTTGTGAAAGAACTAAGTACATGATATCTGGCTGGTGGATCTCATAAGCTGATTTGCATAAAGCCAATTTTATCCTAAAATCCTTTTCAAAATTTTCTTTCAAAATTTTAGTTTATAAGGGTCAAGACAACCCCCATACATTACATACTGGCTGGTATGTACTTCTGGGCGAAACTCAACAAAGTTGGAACATCAGAAACCACCACCCCTCAGAGTGTATGGCCCTGAGATCTCGCCTAAGGATTTCCAGTCAAGTTTTTAAAGCATTCAGAAACAGTGATGAGATTCTTCTGTACATTCCATGTCTAGAGACTCAAATTGTCCATAACCGGGGACACGGCTAATCGATTAGTTTGACACCCTGTAGGGATTGTGCACTTTCACCTTAAGACCCATTCTACCCAGAGAGAAGAATGAGACGAGACCTTTCAGAAGGAGAGAGCAACCATACTGGCAAGATCCGTTCCTATCCTATAATTCTGCTACCAGCCCATATCTTGCACACAGGTTGAACCCTCACATCTTAATCAGTGAAGACAGAGCCCATATTGTAATAAGGCTGCACTGGAAGTACTCTAAAGCATGGAAGACATGGTAACCTCTTTATTCCTGAGTGGCATTCCACAAGTGTTCCCCTAGGGTTCACCCCATCCTCCAAGAGGTATGAGGCCCTAGAAGACACTCAACTCCACCTCCATCAACATGCCAATCCACCCAGGTATTTCATTTTAGTTGAAGTTCTTAATTTGTTCACAAAACACTTTAAATAATTGATCATAGCATGGCATCAATATTTTTCAAAGTATTTAGCATCCTAACAGGTGGGGTTTAAAGGATGGCTACATGCTACTAGGATCTAAGCATTTTATAAAATAGTTGAATATTCCACCTATCATGCATACTACTGAAAATCACTAATGCAGTAGTAAAAGTGGGTATAAGCATGTGTGTCACTTGCCTTTTTGGAGTTCAAACCCTTTCACTTCTCTCAATGACGAGGGTTAACTCGACAAATGTCCTAGATGAAGGACTTAGGATCGGGGAGATAGGGCGTCGGATGAACTCGAAGGTAAAGTTGGTCATAATAGGTGTGTGTTGAAAGTAAACTTGGGTATTCCACCTGGCTTGCTTTCAATTTGCCCTACACCGTCCCCTCCTGGCCCCTATATATAGATGGCCATGTCTCGAGGATTGGGTAGGGTACGATACAGATTACAATATCGACATACGGTAAGAACTCGTATTCGACTATCATTACAATTGGGCCTAGCTTAACGGGCCTCAGGGGTACTCAACTAACGGGCTCTATTATCTATACCCTTGTTAGTAGCCCCTGAGATTCTATCAAAATTGTAGATTTGGGTTGAATCTCTAATCTTCGACTTGATCAATTCTTCAACTTCTTATCTTCAAACCTTCGACTCGGTCTTTTCGACTTATTTTCATGATATTCTTTCGCAAGGGGTTATGATAAACAAGCCTGACAACTCTGACGGATCAAGAGGTCAGTTAACTGCCAGAACAGATACTTGTCACCTACTTCAATCTCAATCCCCTTGGACTTGAATTCGGGATACCGGTCAAACCCATTCTTTTGCCGCATTTAGGACTTACAAAGAATGAATCCCACTGATTCTCAGGGTACCCAGTGTGTCCACCAGGATTTTCTTCGCGTCGTAGACATGGATACATACCAGCAGAGCGCATCCATGTGCGTATACCAGGCCACACAGGACGGATCTTGGGGTCTTACCTTCGTGACAAGTCACGGCATTCGAGTTGTGTTGCGATAACGCAACTCGAGAATCTCATGTCGCAGTCAAATTTTGACTGAAAATATTCGGGTTTCTTCAACCATAAAACTCGCTCCCGATGGGAGTAACACTCCTACAGTTCTTCAAATTTAATGCTTTACCGAGAAATATCGTCGGGTGCGCGCTCAGCGCTCCCGATGGGAGTAGCCCCCGAGGCTATAGTCGAAAAAGACTTTTTTCAAGTATAGGCTCAAGATATAGTGTAGTGCATCATACTTCAACTCAAAATACTTCAACTTCGAGATTCTTCAACTCGAGATACTTCAACTTCGAGATTCTTCAACTTGAGATACTTTTAAGAACATCTTTGTCGTCGAATATTAGTCCACCACTTCAGGAAAGAGTTCCATTCGATATTTTTGAAAGTAACAGCCCCCAAGGCTATAATCAAAAATCCTTCCCATATAATCCTTTCTATAAATTTTGCATTTGTCGGCGCCATCCTTTTTTCTGCCTATAGCATACTCTTTATGACGTCAATGAACACATCACTCTGTATGAGTGCAAACCGTTGTACGGGCAGCACAGTAATTTTCACGATTTTTGACCGTTAGTGGGCTACCGTTTCCGCTCTTTGCGCCACGTCGTGGCCCATGATCCTTCTCCCAGAAGATATATAAGGGGCGTAGTGGGGGATTTTACTATTTACCAGCTCGTTCCCTCCGCCGCCTCCATTGCTGATCTCCTCTGTCTCCTCCTCTCTTGCATAGCCCCCAAGCGCACTTCGTACTGGATGCGGGTAAAACACCTGGCCACCAAGAACGCCATGGCCAAGACTTCTTCCACCAACTGGGTGTGCTCCACCATCACAAAGAAGGAGGTGGAGAAGGCCAGGGCAGACGACCTCATCGCCGCCCAAGATTCCATCCAATTTCCCAGTACTGAACGGATCCCGAAGCCCCCGAGCGGTTACCGGGTAATGTTCCTTGCTTTCCTCCTCTGCGGTTTCTCTCTTCCTGCCCACGAGTTTCTCCGTGGGCTTCTATTTGTCTATGGTGTGCAGCTCCACCAGCTCACACTAAATTCTCTCCTGCACATTGCCTGTTTCGTGACTCTCTGCGAGTCATTCTTGGGCATTGAGCCCCACTTTCTTCTCTGGAGGTCAATCTTTCGACTCCGCCCCAACGTTGCTCTAGCCAGGAAACCCAAACTGGGTGGAGCCGTTGTTTCTGTGCGTCCTGAAGCACAATACTTTGAATTTTCCATGGCCGCCTCTGTCCAAGGGTGGAGGACGAAGTGGTTCTATATCAAGGACCGCAAATCCTCTCCCGAAGATAAATACAGCCTACCCCCTTTTAATGCTTCCCAAGAAGTTAAGAAATTGGCTTCGTGGGATGTGCTTCCTTCAGATGCAGAAGTAGAACAAGTTCTTCCTCTTCTGTCTCGTATCAAGGCTCTGCAAGGAGGCCAAGGGGGTGCTTTATCAGGTATTCAACTCATGGCGTTTTTCATACAACGTCGAGTTCAACCCCTACAGCACCGCCTCACCAAGCTTTGGACTTACTCGGGTTTGGAGGATCCTACTCGCATCTCTGAAGATTTGATAGATAAAAAGGATGTCGTCAAGCGAGTTAGGAGCCTCACCAAGCTCACCAAAGAACATGCGGTCGCTGACTTGACCGCTAACTATTCCGACTCCGTGCATCCTTTGCCCGAGGTATGAATCTTCGCGTCCATTTTTTGTCAAACTTTGCTTGATTCGACTCACGTTATTCGTTGCCTTTGCATTCTGCTGACTTGCCTATATGCAGGGTCACCAATTCCTTGTTTCGCGTCCTCCTCTTCCAGAGGCAGGGCCCCTTCCTGCCGATCTGGCCTCTCCTGCATCTGAAGCCCCCGAGGCTGACTAAAGTTAGGACGGAGATGATGTCGAGGAATCAGAAGAAGAAACTAGCTCATCGACATCGCCTCCTCCCACACTTGCTGAAGAGGTTGGTGTCGATAAGAAAAGGAAGCATGTCGACAAAATGGCTTCATCGAGTTCTGCGGCGGCTGGTAAAGCCCCCGTTCTTGCAGAAGATATCGAGTACTTCAACATGCTAGCATCGTAAGTATTGTAGCCAAGTTCTTCAGTTGCATTTGTCTTGCCTTGTTTCCATAACTTATATTCTTAATGCAGTGATGATGAAGAGCCACCGACATATGCTACAGCTGCTCCACCAACTTCTCCTGCAGCCACTAATGAGCCTGCTGAGCCAGCTGTTGCGCCGAGGGCTACCAGGTCCTCTGTAAAGAAGGTTTCTCAAGCTCAAGCCCGAAACCTCAAACGCTCAAAGAAGGCCAAAGAACCCGATGTTTCTCTAGAGGCCCATGCATCTACGGTTTCTCTTGATGACATGAGCAATTCTTCTTTACTTGCTTTCTTTTCATACACTCCTTCTCTGACACACTCCTTTCCTCAGACTTTAATGAAGAGATTCATCGCCTTGGGTACTGAATGTGCGGGGTACCTAAAGGTTGCGAAAGCTTCTGAAGGTACAATTCTGATGTCCAGTCATTACTTTTCTTCTGTGCTTTATCTTTTGCTACTTATCTAACTTCCTCTCGTCTTCTTTTGTAGCTGCCTTAACAATAGCCAATGCTCGAATTGCGTCGCTGGAGGCGGAACTCAATGCTTCACAAAAAGCTTATGATGTTGCGGCCGCTACTAAAGCGAATGCTGAGAAGTCGCAGAAAGTCGCGCTTGGCAAGGCGAAGAAAGCTGAAAAAGCTTTAGCTGATGCCAACAAGGAGCATGCTCAGCGAGAACAGGCCGTGGCAGAGTGTCTTCACACCATGTCTTCTGCCACTGAAAGTAAGCGCTTCGCCTTGTCTTTCTACTTTCGACTTCTGTTGCACTGGTGTACTTTTTGTCACTTGTCTCTTCTTTTCTTTTCTATTTGTGTAGAATTTACTGGGGTATCTCTGTCGGCCTTGCAAACGGACGATGATCCTCTGATGAATGCGGTTAACCTACTCAACGAAAACTGGATATCTATCCAGGAGACTTTTGAGTTGGTTAGCCGTGTTTTATCACGGCTGTTTGCCGGGTTGTGGCCGAAGAAAAGGTCGACAGTTCTGAAGGACAACTTGACTAAACTTGCCAAGTCCTTCGACACCACTGAAGACTCCACTCTCTAGCTGAAAGGGCTATCCATTAAGCGCAGCGCCGAGGGTGCTATTGCACTTTCTCTTGCGCATGGTATGGACTTCGACTGGGAGAGGGTTAGCTCCCCCCATGGCCACACCCATGATGAGATGAAGGCTTTTTTCGAGAAGGCGAAGAAGTTGGCACCTGCATTGTTGACAACTATTTCTCCTTCGGCGGCCTCTGCGGTGTCTGCTGCACCACCTCCAGCGGCGGAAAATCCAGTTCCACCATCGACTTCTGGCGAGGAATTGGCCGCGCCCTCTTCTGCCACGGAGCACAATGCTGAGGTGGCGTAGACTCAGCTTCTTTGTAGCTTTTTTAATTTTCTCCTTTTGGATGCAAAAAAAACTTTTAGTTGAGTGCAACCCGAGAACCTTAGTCATAGGGTTTTGCACTCATGTAAATATGTTTCTAACGTATGAGGTACTATGCTGTCTCTCTGAAATTGTTTCTCCTTTCTTTTCTTTTTGTAGTCGATGCACGTCAATGATCCTTTGACTCATGTTCCTGCTCCTTCCTCTGCCCATGGATTCGATCCTCAGATTTCGTCGACTCCTAGTCGATGCAGTCAATGCACAGAATACTCTTCCAGGATATCCGACCTTGAGGCTCGCCTAACTTTGGCCAAATGTCAAGCACAGATGGCTACAAAAAAGGCTAGCCAAGCCAGTGGCTATATGAAGAAAATCTCTTCCCTTGAAGAAAAGGTCTCCAGTTTGATGGTGAAGGTTGTTCATAGTGAAGAGTGCGAATCTTTCATTCTTGGCATTGTCGAGTCTGCCTGCGAGATGTTGCGATGTGAGCTTTTTTCGACTCCTCCTTTCCCTGTTTGTGCACTGCTATTTTTGTGACACCTTTTGCCGTTGTAGGTTCTTGTTTGGATTTTGCTGCTGAGGAACGTCGAGTTGCTGAGCGAAATGCGGCTTTGGAGAAAATGTCTACTGGCTGTGAGACTTTGTGGTCTGATCCTCGACGCCGGAGTGCCATTGTGTTGCTTCAAGACCGTGCCCAGCATATTGGCGAGTCAGTTGATGGTTGCCGACGAGCTCTCACAACTATGCACTCCGTTATGCTTCCTCATAATCCTTTGCCTGCAACTTTCCCACTTCTTCTTGATACTTTCAGATCTAGCCATCGTATTCATAGGTTGATAGAGCTGAACTTAGTAGCAGGTGCTAATTTTGCTCTCGGGTGGATACGTAAGTGGCACCCGAGGCTAAATTATAGCACTATGTCCCTGAGTTTGGCTCCAGGTGGAGCTAGCCTTCGAGTACATATGGAGAACACACTGCAGCCTGCTCGGAGACTCGTAGCTAGGCTTCTGGAAGCGGATACTGCGTTTTTTCGCGAGTACCACTATTTAGACCCTTTAGGTGTAGATGATTCTGATAACCCGTTGTTGTAATATTTTGTATATATGGAACGCAAGAGTGTTTTATTTTGCGACTGTTGTGTGAAAAAGTTTGTTCTCAAAGCGTTATTGTATAAGTTGTGTGTTTACCGCATTTTTCCCTTTGAAAGACTCATAAACTCGAATATGAGGAATGATTTATCTTTATTTATACTTGTTATGTAAGATACATGGGGTAACCCAAGCGATCCGGCCTATGACCTGTGTTCTGGATCTAGAAGGCATTGCCCCTGGTATAACTTGTGGCTTTTACAGCCTTTGTTTCCTGCTCTTCTCTATGCTTACGATGTCGCAGCTTTCCCTTCTTCTCCTGTGCCTTTGTCTTCTCCCGGTGTTTCTACTCGTGGTTTCTTTGCCTCGGGCTCCGCGACGCATCCTTCGAGTAGCTTGACGCCTTCTGTAGTCGTGTTTTTTACCTTCTCTGCATAGTTGGCCGTCGTGCCAAAGTTTTGCGCCATCTTGTGGAACTCCCTGTCGTAGAGATCTGAAAGTTCAAAACTTCCTTTTACTCTAATTATTCCTTTTGGCCCTGGCATTTTGAGTACCAGATATGTATAGTGAGGCACTGCCATGAATCGCGAAAACGCGGGTCGTCCGAGGATCGCATGATATTGGGATGGCCAATCCATGACTTTTGAAGTCGAGCTTTTCTCTCCTGTAGTTTTGCCGATTGCCGTAGCAAACGTTGAGTGCTATCCGTCCTAGTGGATAGTTGGCATTTCCTGGTACAATTCCATGAAAGGAACAATCAGTTGGTTTCAGGAACTCGAGTGATATATGCATTGCTCTGAGTGTTTTTGCATATATCAGATTAATTCCACTTCCTGCGTCCATGAATATTCTGTCGACATCATACGCGCCGATTTGAGCTTTGAGTACCAGAGGCGCATTCCCTGGCCGAGGTACTGTTATGGGGTGATCTTCTCTGTTGAACTCGATTGGCCGTTCTGACCAATGCAAATATTCTGTCGTGGCTGGAGGTGAGATGACTGCCAAGTTAACTTGTCGAGTAATGCTTTTTTCTTCTTTGTTCAACTTGGGCACAGGTTGTATCATTGCTGTGATGTGCCCTTTCGACGAAACGTATCCTCCGTCGTCATCATGTCCCTCGGTTTGCTGGTCTTGTCCTTGAGTAGCTCCGTTGTTTCCTTGCTGTTTTGCCGGAGGGTTGTTATTTCCTTCGAATCCTTGTCGCCTTGCCTCGGTTTACTTGTTTATTGCTGCCTCTTGTAGTTTTAAGAATGTTGTACAATCTTTCATTGCATGTCTTGATACCCGCTTCCCATCGACGAACGCTGAGTGTATATGACAGGGTCCGTTGAGCATATCTTCTGCCGACGGGTTATACTCTCTGGGTTCTCTTGCAGGAAACTTTTTATAGTCCTCTTTTCCGTAGCTTTGATATCCCGAGCTTCTGCGATCACTTCCTTGATAGCTGCTGTCTTTGTATCCAGCGGTGACTTGGCTGTGGGCGCCGTAGTTGTCATAATTTCTGGATTGTCTCCTTTGATTTCCATATCTGTTTCTTCTATCGTCTTCTGGGGATCGTGTCCGCTTGTTGTTACATGCGTCTTCTCCATCTGCAAATCTGTTTGCTACGTCCATGAGGTCAGACACTGTTCTTGGCTTGATTCTGCCCATCTCTTCGACTAGGTCTCTTCCCCTTAATCCCATGATAAACGCATCTATTGCTCTTTCATCGGAAACTTCGACTGCTAAATTTTTGATAAGACTCCATCTTTGGATATATGCCTGCAGTGTTTCGTCGCGTTGTTGTACAAACGCTTTCACTTCCTCTATTGATGCTGGACGTTTGTACGTTGACCTAAAGTTGCCTGTAAATTGCTTTGTGAGGTCTTCCCAGCTTCCAATAGTCTCCTTCTCTAGTTTGCTCAACCATGACCTTGCTACGCCGGTGAGGTGTAGTTGCAAACTTTGCATTGCTTTTTCTTTGGTTCCTCCTAATATTTGCACTGCTTGTAGATAATCTCACAGCCATGATTGTGGTTCCTGTGATCCGTCGTACTTTTGCTAGTCATGAGGTAACTTGAATCCCTTGGGAACTGGGGTGGTGCGAACCCTGTGGGTAAAGCACGATGCCCCCATCTCTTTTTCATTGTCTTCATAGTCGTGATTTTCATTTGGGGATCGTGACCTTTGGGTTCCACCGTGCTATTTTGGTGATCGCGATCGAGATCGTTGCTTGCTGCTTCTACACCGTGGACTGTTGTGACGGTGAGGTGACCTTGCTTTGTGCATTTCCCTGTGGTGATACGCTTCTTCTCCTTTTGCCGATAGCTTGTGGCCTACCATGTTGAGTCCATTCAATGTTGCTCTATGCATATGCTCCCTAGGATCTCCTGGACTTGGTCGAGTTGTAAGCAAATATGCTTGCGCTGCTACTAGTGCTGCTTCTGGAGTTTTTGGTAAGATATTCCCCTGCTCATCGACCGATAGGAAAGACGAGTCGAGGTTTTTGGATATACTTTGTCTGTCTGAGTACTCGAGGTTGTCATACCTTGAACCATGTCGACGATTTTTCCTTTCATTGCTATATGATGCGTCGCTTCGTGCTTTGCGAGCAGCTTTGCTAGCTGCAATCGCTGAATCTTTTCTTCTTTGTATCTCTATTTTCTCTTTTGCTAATTGCTTTGCCTGTTGCCTTAGGGCATAATGGTACCCCAAAAGCATGTCTTTGCTGGAATTTGATGGTATTGGTGTGCCGTGTTCTACAGCTTCTCTTATTATCTTCCATTCATTGACTGATAGTTGAACTTTTTCCCTGGTTGTGAGGGATTCTGCTGTTTGCCCTTCTGCTAGATGATTTGCTCCTCTGTTGACATTGGCTGGGTTTAGCACTGGGTTGTTATTTTCGTTGAATTCTTCTGAGTTGTCTCCCACAATGGCGAGTACCTGGCATTGCTTGCCGATGTTACTATTAAGGCTTGAGAGGATCGAGTCGCCATCTTCAGAAAGCTCTAAACATGTCTTCCATGTGTCTCTTGATTTGTCTGAGATATCGTCGAGACAGATCATGAGATCATCGAGTTGGATTCCTGCGTTGAAGTTATCTTTCGCGTTGTTGTCTTCTGCGATTTTTCCTTTTTGCACTTCTTCTAGGCTGACCGGCGAGTTTACCTCGCTGGAGGAGCCATCGGAATACTCCATTATTGCTGTTGCTTCAGGCTCACTTGCCGACGGATCTTGTTTTGTTGGATCCAAAAGGCGAGATGAGCCCGACGGCCCGATGAGGATGCTCAAACTTCCAATGGTTAGTTCCATCTCTTGACTTCCGTATATTTCTGAACTGCTGTTGGCTAAAAGCGAAAAAGCCGTCGAATTCATGATTCCAACGCCCAAGGTCCCCACGGTCGGTGCCAATTGACGAGGGTTAACTCGACAAATGTCCTAGATGAAGGACTTAGGATCGGGGAGATAGGGCGTCAGATGAACTCGAAGGTAAAGTTGGTCGTAATAGGTGTGTGTCGAAAGTAAACTTGGGTATTCCACCTGGCTTGCTTTCAATCTGCCCTACACCATCCCCTCCTGGCCCCTATATATAGATGGCCAGGTCTCGAGGATCGGGTAGGGTACGATACATATTACAATATTGACATGCGGTAAGAACTCGTATTCGACTATCATTACAATTGGGCCTAGCTTAACGGGCCTCAGGGGTACTCAACTAACGGGCTCTATTATCTATACCCTTGTCACTCAACAAGACACGTTCTCTCCTTTCAATCTATAGCAATAGAAGTATACAACATAAACACACTTGTCCAAGACAAACAATAACAAGCAACGCAAACAATTGAAATGTGTTGGTTCAACATTTTGAATTTCTTATGATTTTTGTGATGAGGGAGATATGTCATGAACCTTGGCTTACAAAATATGGATTGAGAGTTTGGATGGGAAGGTCAATTGATTGGAAAGGATTGATCCTCCAAGATTACAATGAAATGATGAAATTCTTATGCTTGGCATAAACATGGTTAGAGTTTAGAGATGACTCATGTGATTAGCTTCACAAGAGTATAGAATAGTGCAACTAGATTACTACTGAATAAAGTGTGACAACACTTACTCTTAATAGTATAAGTTACACATAGGCTTGGATATATATTGGTGGTATATTAAATTACTCAATTAACTCATTTGTAAATTGAATAATCCAACCTAGGCCACTAGGGTTTGACTCTTAAGATTTGACCAAACAATGTTTAAACTCTTCTTTGAAGAATTCAAACTAGTTTTATTTATAGATCAAGAATGGTATTTGATCTGAATGGTTTAAGATATCAGTGGCATGGGGTGGAATGTACTACCACAAAAACAAGGGGAACCTAATTGTTTAACCCACACATTACTCAAATTACTCAATTGTATTTGAATATTGTGAACTGGGTCCACAAGAATAAGATGGCATGATATTGGGTGATAATGAAGATGAACCATGATAGAGTTAGATAGGTATATTCATAAGATTCACTTTTGTAGAAGGAATCACATTGAAAAGAATTATAGAATTAATTCTATAATGAAGATACTCAAATTCACAGGTTTGAATTTGAATATTTACAAATTATTTCTAATAATTTGGACAGTGATGCTACTGGATAGGTACTGTAATACAAGGTTGCTGCAATTGGATTCATCTCAAAATCATTTTCAGAAATCAAATTATGATCAAAATGGTGATTTGAATAAATTTGAATATAGCAAGTGTGTGCACATTTCAAATTTGAAAATATTTGGTTCCAGAGTGTTCTACAAGTTCAGAGGATTACATAGACCACCAATTTATGATTTTTTGGATAACCAGAGAAAAAGATATGAATTATTTGGTGCTATGGTACTATTTAAACCATTTGAAATTTAGTTCAAACTTTTGTACAGTAGCCATGTGATTTTCTTGTTTAGTTGGATTCTACTCTTTCTCAGGATTCCAGTGATATGCAATTTGTAATTTTTGGACCTACATAACATTTTAAATGAATTTTTACAAGTTGCAGCCTATTTGAAAAGATTTTGAATCTAATTTGTTTTCAGATAGGCCACGTGGCGTGTTTTAAGTGGGCGGTACCGGTTCGGCCGGATAGCTGCTCTGGAGCATTAGATTCTAAGATGATCTGATGGTTCAAATTGGTCAGTACTAATTCAACAAGTGATCTAATCTAGGCACTAGGATTTGGATCCAACAGTCACAGAGAAAGGAGGAGTTACCTCACCGGCGGTTAGGGTTTCAGCGTGGACTTCCGGTGAGGGCGGCTTGGAATTGGTCGGTGGCAACATTGCAAGTGTTCACGGAGGTGATGGAGAGGTCAGCGAGATGCGTCTGGAAGCAGGGAAACTGGTGATGTCCTCTATGTGCTCAATTGCTTGCCGAAACAGCGTCGAGGAGTGGCTGGAGCGAAGGCAGCGGTCGTGTGACTTCGTTCATCGATGAAGTGCTTGGTTACTTTGAGTTAAAATTCAATCGGGGTATTAGGGGGGTGCGCAAGAGTGAAGGGAAGAGATTGACACCAGAGAGAGGACGCGGGGTCGCCTAGCCACGCCAGAATCGACGATACACACTGTCGGAATCCTCTGCCTTCAGTGAGAAATTGACAGAATCTGGCAACATCCCAGTTTCTGAGAAATGAGGGAGAGAAAGAGGAGATGGGAGGGAGAAGAGGGAGCACTGTGGTGTCTTTCGGGAGGCGTTGAGGGAGTGGGGGCGGTTGCTAAGATCTTGACAGAAACAGAGAAGAATGGGGCGGTTGTAGGAGGATGATGACAGGTGGGCTCCACCTGTCATAGGGGAAAAAGAAAATGAGAGAGGGTACCGGTTTGGGTTAGGTTAGGTGGGCCGCACTGATGGGCCAGACTGGGCTGCACGGTCTGAATCCTTTCCTCTTCCTTTTTTTTCTTCCTTCTTATTCTTTTCTGTTTTCTTATCTCCTTTATATCTTTTGTATTTTGATTCAGGAATATCTCAAACCAACTTGTACCATTTTATAAAATCGAAAACAACACTTTAAGATAGTGAGTTACATTATTTCATAGTTAAACAAGATTTTTTTATAAAACCGAATAATTTAGATTATGAGGCTTTATTGCCGAATGAAGAAAGACATTAGGGTTTTCAAAATGATTTCTTTTAAAAACAGAGAATACTCTAATCAAATAACATTTGAACTTTATTCTTAAAGCACATTTTTTTTGAAATGCAAAGCTTTACTTGGTATTAAACCCTTTTATTAATTAATTCCTTTGCATAAAAGCTTGCATAGCATTTGAATAAATGCAAAATAGTAATTTGAAATTTTATTTTCTCAAAACAAAACCCCAAGTGATAAAGGAGAGTTTGAAATAGTCTTTGTAATTATTCTTTTATATAAACTCATAAAGTTTTAAATCCTTGTGAAAATTGAATCCATACAAATAAAATAATTTTTTTTCAAAATTTGATAAAAACTTGGGATGTTACAGACTACCACCCTTAAAAGAAATCTCGTCCTCGAGATTTGAAGAGGCTAGAAAGGTAGAAGGGTTTGGGTATCTAGGTGGCTACCACCCTTAAAAGAGACTTTTGTAGGCAGTCTAGGTCTTTGGGTTCTGACATAGTATCCTTGGTCTGACCTGGCACTAGGTCATGTTTTGAATCCATGGTAAGCTTCTGTCTTCATTTCATCCTCTTTGCTGACATCCTTGAAGTTCTTTTATCTTATGGTTGCTTCCTTGGTGAGCACTTTTGGGGTAAAATGAAGTTCTTCAGATGGATAAGACTCCTTCCAACACATGTCATCTTCAATGGTAAGCTTGTGGTTCATTCTCACCGTAATTCGTATGTTTTGGCCACACTGGCTCACTATTTGAGGTGTAATATATTATCCTCCTAAGGTTCAAGCTGAACATCATCGTCTCTCATAGGTATGTCTCTCTAGATTAACCATTCTTCATTACAAGAGTGAACGATATGAGTAGTCGTCATGGGGGCCAATCCATGTCGCACCCAATCATTACCTTGTATTTGGTTTGGTGTATCTCGCATTCTAACTCTTAGTCAACCTCACTAGCTTTGACAAAATTTTCTTGGAAATTGAACCAATGTTCCAAATCCCATTTTTTTATTTTTGAAAACAAATCTATTGTTCCTTAGCTAGGGGTTTGCGTAAACTCTGTCATATGGTGTTAACTCTTGAGTTACATATCCTTCGGTTTGCCATTTCATTGGATAAGTAAAATCCATTCAACATTGTTGTCCTTAGTTCTTACAAGACCTTATAGTATTTATTACAAGGTTGTAGTTGCATACAAATTCTTTCAAGTTGGCTACACCTAGTTGTTTCTTCACCTTGCATTTGTGGCATCCTTCAGTTATCCCCGTTCACTGAAGTCTTGAAGTACCATTCTCTGTGCATTGATCGGAATAGCGTCCCATCTGTTTACACTTGAAACAAGTGATATGGTTAAGGTTCTTCTTCATGCTACCTTGTATGTTCGCTTTGTTGTCCCTTTCTGGACATTTGTCTGCATAATGCCCTAGCTCTTTGCAATGGAAGCACAGTACCTTGCTATTGTCTTTCTTCTTTATCTTCTTCTTCTTCTTTTTGGGTATCTCTAAGGCTAGGAGATCTCTTACTTCATTTTCTTCAGATTCCACTACAGTAGTAGTAAACCTATCTCATTTCCTCGAGCAATTTCTGGATAAGTGTCCTTCTTCTTCACATGAAAAGCAACACTTGGTGGCGTTGTCATGAGATGTTTCCATGACCTTCTTGTCCACTTTCATCTTGGGCCTTCCATCTTCAGGAATCTTTCCTAGCCGCTGGATCAATCCATCCTTGGCTTGTTGATTCATTCGTTGCACCATGGAATAAAACTTACATTCAACAGGAATATGATTGATTCCTTCGCACAGGAAACAAGTAACTTGTGTCATAGGACATTCTCCAACTGGGTGGCTTGTATCACAGTTAGGGTACTGTTCATGATAGTCCTTAGATGTGTGTCCTATTTTTCCAGAGACCTTGCAGCCTCGTAGTGTCATCTCAACATCATCTCTTGGTTCCTTGCCACCATGATCATTTTGTGGCAGGCTGTTATTGGTACTATTCATCATCTAGAACATCATCTGTACTATTCATGAATGATTATCTAGTACTTGTTGCATCCCTGGAGGTAACTCTTTGCTATCACGGTTGACCATATCTTGGGTCGTTACTCGCATCATTATGGTATGTACTTCAACCATTCATTGCATTGCTATCTCCATCTGAGGGTTGTTGTGGTTGTTCTGGTGTTGAGGATGCATTTGTTTGGGTTTTAGGACCAGTTTAGGTCTTAGCATAGATGACAAATAGATAGAGGGGATCTAAAGGAAAAATCCTACCCAAACGCGGCAGATCAAGAGAAATCATCTTACAAACAACATCTAACAAACATTCATCACATCAAGCCAACTAGGTCAAACACTAATAATCTAGCATGGTCATACCCCAGTTTGGTATGATCATTAGATTATCACAACATCGTTGGTTCTATAAATTATAATTATTGGTGGTCTTGTCTAGCTTGTGTACTTCAAGTTTCTCCTACTTCCTTGATTCATCTTCTAGAGTTATGCAAGCTGTATTTGAGTCTTTCTCCAAGTTCTTCGTTTGGCCCTCAATGTAGTTCTTCATGTTGAGTCAAGTTAAAATATATGAAGTATCAGCCTCACACTTCTGACTCATTGATCTTCTTTCCTTTCTTGATGGTTTCTAGAGTTGGATCATCTAAAGTAAAAGGAAATTATTTGAAGATGAAGTAGGGGAGAATACAAGGAGTTTCAAGATGCAATTTTTTTTGTATAAACACAAACAAGATGAGATAGAATTTTTTTATCCTGGGGTCTTCCTGTTTCTAATTCCAAACCTAGGGTCTCGATCCTACAGGCAACACTATGCTCTGATACCATTTTGTAATGCCCCAACTTTGAATTAAGGTGGAACATCTGTGTTAAGTGTTATTCCCTGGATCACTGATAGCACCACAGTACAAAATATGGGGATCATTGCAATAGTATCAAATATTACATCACAGATCCAGTTACAAGTCTCAAACTTATAGAAACACAACAAAAAACAAAGTGGCAATGAGCCTCCATCTTCATCACGTGCCACAGGCAGACATGTTGGAATATAGTCTCGAGATCCTAATAATGATCCTTTTCTGAAAACCTGCACATTTGAATATGCAGCCCCATGAATGGGGGTCAGTACAATGATGTACTGGCAAATGACACATATTTTGTGGCTATTGTGAAAGAACTAACTACATGATATCTGGCTAGTGGATCTCATAAGCTGATTTGCATAAAGCCAATTTTATCCTAAAATCCTTTTCAAAACTTTTTTTAAAACTTTCTTTCAAATTTTAGTTTATAAGGGTCAAGACAACCCCCATACATTACATACTAGCCGGTATGTATTTCTAGGTGAAACTCAACAAAGTTGGAACATCAGAAACCAACACCCCTCGGAGTGTATGGCCCTGAGCTCCCGCCTAAGGGTTTCTAGTCAAGTTTTTAAAGCATTCAGAAATGGTGATGAGATTCTTCCATATATTCCATGTCTAGAGACTCAAATTGTCCATAACCGGGGACACGGCTAATCGATTAGTTTGACACCCTACAGGGGTTGTGCACTTTCACCTTAAGACCCATTCTACCTAGAGAGAAGAATGAGATGAGACCTTTCAGAAGGCGAGAGCAACCATACTGGCAAGATCCGTTCCCATCCTATAATTCTGCTACCAGCCCATATCATGCACATAGGTTGAACCCTCACAACTTAATCAGTGAAGACAGAGCCCATATTGTCATAAGGCTGCACTGGAAGTACTCTAAAGCATGGAAGACATGGTAACCTCTTTATTCCTGAGTGGCATTCCACAAGTGTTCCCCTAGGGTTCACCCCATCCTCCAAGAGGTATGAGGCCCCAGAAGACACTCAACTCCACCTCCATCAACATGCCAATCCACCCAGGTATTTCATTTTAGTTGAAGTTCTTAATTTGTTCACAAAACACTTTAAATAAGTGATCATAGCATGCCATCAATATTTTTCAAAGTATTTAGCATCCTAACAGGTGGGGTTTAAAGGATGGCTACACGCTACTAGGATCTAAGCATTTTATAAAACAGTTGAATATTCCACCTATCATGCATACTACTGAAAATCACTAATGCAGTAGTAAAAGTGGGTATAAGCATGTGTGTCACTTGCCTTTTTGGAGTTCAAACCCTTTCACTTCTCTCAACAAGACACGTTCTCTCCTTTCAATCTATAGCAATAGAAGTATACAACATAAACACACTTGTCCAAGACAAACAATAACAAGGAACGCAAACAATTGAAATGTGTTGGTTCAACATTTTGAATTTCTTATGATTTTTGTGATGAGGGAGATATGTCATGAACCTTGGCTTACAAAATATGGATTGAGAGTTTGGATGGGAAGGTCAATTGATTGGAAAGGATTGATCCTCCAAGATTACAATGAAATTATGAAATTCTTATGCTTGGCATAAACATGGTTAGAGTTTAGAGATGACTCATGTGATTAGCTTCACAAGAGTATAGAATAGTGCAACTAGATTACTACTGAATAAAGTGTGACAACACTTACTCTTAATAGTATAAGTTACACATAGGCTTGGGTATATATTGGTGGTATATTAAATTACTCAATTAACTCATTTGTAAATTGAATAATCCAACCTAGGCCACTAGGGTTTGACTCTTAAGATTTGACCAAACAATGTTTAAACTCTTCTTTGAAGAATTCAAACTAGTTTTATTTATAGATCAAGAATGGTATTTGATCTGAATGGTTTAAGATATCAGTGGCATGGGGTGGAGTGTACTACCACAAAAACAAGGGGAACCTAATTGTTTAACCCACACATTACTCAAATTACTTAATTGTAATTTGAATATTGTGAACTGGGTCCACAAGAATAAGATGGCATGATATTGGGTGATGATCAAGATGAACCATGATAGAGTTAGATAGTATATTCAAAAGATTCACTTTTGTAGAAGGAATCACATTGAAAAGAATTATAGAATTAATTCTATAATGAAGATACTCAAATTCACAGGTTTGAATTTGAATATTTACAAATTATTTCAAATAATTTGGACAGTGATGCTACTGGATAGGGTACTGTAATACAAGGTTGCTGCAATTGGATTCATCTCAAAATCAATTTCAGAAATCAAATTATGATCAAAATGGTGATTTGAATAAATTTGAATATAGCAAGTGTGTGCACATTTCAAATTTGAAAATATTTGGTTCCAGTTGTTCTACAAGTTCAGAGGATTCCATAGACTACCAATTTATGATTTTTGGATAACCAGAGAAAAAGATATGAATTATTTGGTGCTATGGTACTATTTAAACCATTTGAAATTTAGTTCAAACTTTTGTACAGTAGCCATGTGATTTTCTTGTTTAGTTGGATTCTCCTCTTTCTCAAGATTCCAGTGATATGCAATTTGTAATTTTTGGACCTACAGAACATTTTAAATGAATTTTACAAGTTGCGGCCTATTTGAAAAGATTTTGAATCTAATTTGTTTTCAGACAGGCCACATGGCATGTTTTAAGTGGGCGGTACCGGTTCGGCCGTCTAGCTGCTCTAGAGCGTTAGATTTTAAGATGATCTGACGGTTCAAATTGGTCAGTACCAATTCAACAATTGATCTAATCCATGCAATAGGATTTGGATCCAATGGTCACAGAGAAAGGAGGAGTTACCTCACTGGCGGTTAGGGTTTCGGCGTGGACTTCCAGCGAGGGCGGCTCAGAATTGTTCAGTGGCGATGTTGCAGGTGTTCGCGGAGGCGATGGAGAGGTTGGCGAGACACATCTAGAAGCGAGGAAGCTGGTGATGTCCTCTACGTGCTCGATTGCTTGCCAGAACAGCGTTGAGGAGTGGCTAGGGTGATGGCAGCGGCCGTGTGAATTTGTTCATCGATGAAGTGCTTGGTTACTTCGAGTTAAAATTCAATCGGGGCATCAGGGGGTGCGCAAGAGTGAAGGGAAGAGATAGACACCTGAGAGAGAGGATGCGGGGTCGCCTAGCCACACCGGAATCGATGACGCATGCTGTTGGAATCCTCTGCCTTCAGTGAGAAATTGATAGAATCTGGCAATGTCCCGGTTTCTAAGAAATGAGGGAGAGAAAGAGGAGATGTGAGGGAGAAGAGGGAGCACTGCGGTGTCTTTCGGGAGGCGTTGAGGGAGTGGGGGGCGGTTGCCGAGATCTTGATAGAAATGGAGAAGAATGGGGCGGTTGCAGGAGGATGATGATAGGTGGGCTCCACCTGTCATAGGGGAAAAAGAAAAAGAGAGAGGGTACCGGTTCGGGTTTGGTTAGGTGGGCCGCACTGATGGGCCGGACTAGGCTGCACGGTCCGAATCCTTTCCTCTTCCTTTTTTTTTTCTTCCTTCTTATTCTTTTCTGTTTTCTTATCTCCTTTATATCTTTTGTATTTTGATTCAGAAATATCTCAAACCAACTTGTACCATTTTATAAAATCCAAAACAACACTTTAAGATAGTAAGTAACATGATTTCATAGTTAAACAAGATTTTTTATAAAACCTTATAATTTAGATTATGAGGCTTTATTGCCTAATGAAGAAAGACATTAGGGTTTTCAAAATGATTTCTTTTAAAAACAGAGAATACTCTAATCAAATAACATTTGAACTTTATTCTTAAAGCACATTTTTTTGAAATGCAAAGCTTTACTTGGTATTAAACCCTTTTATTAATTAATACCTTTGCATAAAAGCTTGCATATCATTTGAATAAATGCAAAATAGTAATTTGAGATTTTATTTTCTCAAAAAAAAACCCCAAGTGATAAAGGAGAGTTTGAAATAGTCTTTGTAATTATTCTTTTATATAAACTTAGAAAGTTTTAAATCCTTGTGAAAATTCAATCCATACAAATAAAATAATTTTTTTTCCAAAATTTGATAAAAACTTGGGATGTTATAGGAAGTAACTTGGGTTTTTTGGGAATTGGATGCACGAGAAGTATTACCTCTCAGTACAGGTTTTTGGCTAGCAAGGCTGGGTAGCAAGCATAAGAGTTGCATGAAACAAACATACATACATATAATAGGAAAAATCATGCAACCTTCCTTGAAAGTATAATGATTTTAACTTGAGAATACTAATGCTTATAAGCCAATCATGGAGGAGAACTGCCATGATGCATCTACTAGTACTTCTTTCTTCTTTTTCTACTAAAACCTCAAGGTAATGTTGCTACTGACCAATCTAAGTTTGCCAAAACCAACTAAATTTACTCATGCTCCCAAAGTGATACCAATACTAATCAACAAGACTAATCATATAAAAGTGATTGCAAACTAAAATAAGGTGTGCAGAAAATAAATGATAAAACTTCTCATTAATATTCCATTACCGCAACTCACACCAAGGGATACATTGATAACCAGCTAAGGAGGATACTTTCACACTGCAAACTATTCTATAAGATAACTTCTCTATTCATGATATGACTCTACTTGAAAAGTAAATGAGTAACGGATAATGATGTGATACCGCGGCACTCCCCCAAGCTTGGAACAAACCAAGGGGATGCCAATACCAATGAAAAATTACTCCTTTGGTGGTGGTGGTGAGTCTTTGATGAGCTTCTCAGTAAGCTCCTTCAACTCATCAATCTTGTAGGTGAGATTGCGAATCATATCCGAATTGTGCTCAATACAACTCATGAACCTGTTGGCTGAGAATCCTAGCTCTTGGAATTATTTCCCCATCCTTCTTCACACTTGCAGCTTTCTTTTCCTGCATTGTTAGAACGATCTATATCCCAACCAGAGGGCAATCCTGATCTAGGCACCTTTTGAAATTGATATTCATGTATTAGAGTATGGAAGGGGTTGTTGCCTGGCTGAGATGTCCGTGGAGCTAAGGTGTGCCGCGACACACCCCCTCTGGTGCTCATCCATGAGCCTCTTTTAAACTTGCTAGGGTCCGTCACAACTCCAATACTTGCGATGACAGAGCGGTTATACGAGTGTTGCTCTTCTTCTATCTCCTCTCCCTCGGCTTTAATCTTGACCTCCTTCTTTGACTCAAGGTCTTGGCGATCATCATCTGAAGGCATCTTCTCCTTGTCATTGCTTGAAGAGGCCATAGTGCTCCTAAAACTGAGAACAACTCCTGACAGAAACAGCTCAAAACGAAAACATGACGAAAGCATGATATACAAACCTCTGGAAATCCAGGGGGTTATATAGGGGAAAATTAAACATCAGGACAAAGTCACAGGAGGAAACCGAGACAGAAACAAGCTCCGAGGGGCTCTCACCATAGGGTGGCGTGGCCTGGGGTGGGCCCGTGCCCCCTGGTGGTGAGGAGCCACCAGACTCCGTTTCCTGCCCATTTTTGTCTCATGATTTTTCATATTTAGTAAAAACAACAAAAATATTAATGAAAGAGTTTAACGCGAACCTTTTCTGACTAGAACTGTTACCTATTCGAAAACGAATTCTGCAGGTTCCTGCATATTGCCCTGGATAAATTCTTCTGGACTAACCGTTTGAATAACATCAACATCTTCATTATAAGAATCTCAAGCAATATAATGTTTGAGTCTTTGTCCATTCACCACGTGGGTAGTGTTATCTTTTAACGAAGCAATCTTTATCGCACCAGAGCGGTACAACTCTTCAATAATAAAGGGTCCTTCCCATTTTGAGAGTAATTTTCCTGCAAAAAATCTAAGATGAGACCTATACAATAAAACTTTCTCACCAACATGAAACTCTCTCTTAAGAATTCTCCTATCATGCCATAGTTTGACTTTCTCTTTGAAAAGTCTGGCATTCTCATAAGCTTCATTTCTCCACTCATCTAGGGAACTCAAATCAAGCAATCTTTTCTTACCGGCGAGTTTAAAATCCCTATTAAGCTCTTTCACTGCCCAAAAAGCTTTGTGTTCTAATTCTAGGGGCAAGTGACACGTGATACATCTCCAACGTATCTATAATTTTTGATGCTCCATGCTTGTTTTCACACCATTTACCCGATGTTTCGTTACACTTCGTGGCACTTTTATGCATTTTCTGGAACTAACCTATTAATAAGTCGCCACAGTGCCAGTTCCCTGTTTTCTGCTATTTTTGTGTTTTAGAAAAGCTACACAGGAAATATTCTCAGAATTGGCCAAAACAAGTTCCAGAAGTCTTCTTTTTCCCGGAAGCTTCCCAAAGACCGAAAGAGAGCCAGAGGGGGGCCAGAGGCCGCCCTCACACATAGGGGGCACGGCCCATCCCCTGGCCGCGCCACCCTGGTGTGAGGAGCCCCTGGCTGCCCCCTGATGACGCCCCTTTGACATGTGGTGAATGACCAGCCCGTTGGAAACCCTAAGAGGAAGGTGCGATGAGTATAGCAGCTAGTTTTTTCTCAGTTAAGAAACCAAGGTTATGTCGATCAGGAGAAAAGCAGACAATACGACTAAAGGTGATGCTTGCTAGTTTGCAACAGCTTCGGACAATTTATATATGGTGCCTCATCCAAGCTTTGCTTGCTAGCTGCAACATGGAACCTACACACAACACAACCAAATACTTTGTTCCCAACTTGCGATAAGGTTGTCAATCTCACCGGTTTGCTTGAAACAAAGGGTATGAGCATATCGAGTGGAAAATGATAATAGTATGCGAGTAAAGTAAACAGTGCGAGTAAAGTAAACAGGTGATAGAAATATGATGGAAATAGGACCAGGGTCCACAGTTCACTAGTGGTGTCTCTCCATACGATAAATAACACATGCTGGGTAAACAAATTACAGTTGGGCAATTGATAGAATAAAGATAAATGTGATATGTCAAGAAGATCACTATGTGATTTACTTTGGGCATTACAACAAAATACATAGACCGCCATCCAACTGCATCTATGACTAATAATCCACTCACGGGGATATCGTCCGAACACCCCATGAGTATTAAGTTGCGAACAATAGATAATTGCATTAAGCAAAGTGTGTAATGTAAACAAAGCATGTGCCCTTGAGCATATGAATGTTGTTTTCTCCCTAGTAGCAACAGCACATCTACAACCTTAGGGGTTTCTGTCACTCCCCCAGATTAAATAGAGGCATGAACCCACTATCGAGCATAAATACCCCCTCTTGGAGTCACTAGCAACTACTCGGCCAAGATAGCTACTAACAACGGAGAAAAGGGGAGCAGTTCCGAAGGACAACTTGATGAATCTTGCCAAGTCCTTTCTCTTCCTGCCCACAAGTTTCTCCATGGGCTTCTTTTTGTTTACGGTGTGCAGCTCCACCAGCTCACACTGAACTCCCTTCTTTATATCACTTGTTTTGTGACTCTCTGTGAGTCATTCTTGGGCATTGAGCCCCACTTTCTTCTCTGGAGGTCAATCTTTCAACTTCGCCCTAATGTTTCTCTGGCTAAAAAGCCTGAATTGGGGGAAGCCATTGTCTCTGTGTGCCCTGAGGCGCAGTACCTCGAATTTTCCTTTGCCGCATCTGTCCAGGGGTGGAGAACCAAATGGTTCTATATCCAAGATCGCAAAGCCTCTCCTGAAGATCAATATGGTTTAGCCCCTTTTGAAGCTTCCAAGGAAGTGAAGAAATTGGCGTCATGGGATGCGCTTCCCCCAGATACGGAAATAGCACAAGTTCTTCCTCTTCTATCTCGCATTCAAGCTTTGAAAGGAGGCCAAGGAGGAGCTTTGTCGGGTATCCAACTCATGGCGTTCTTCATGCAACGTCGAGTTCAACCCCTGCAGCACCGCCTCGCCAAGCTTTGGAATTACTCTGGCTTGGAAGATCCTACTCGCGTCTCTAAAAACTTGATAGAGAAAAAAGATGTAGACAAGCGAGTTAGGAGCCTCACCAAGCTCACCAAGGATCATGCGGTTGCTGATTTGACCGCTGACTACTTCGACTCCGTGCACCCTCTACCCGAGGTATGTATCTTTATGTTCACTCGTTGTTGAATTTCGTTTTCTTCGACTTGTGTTGTTCTTTGCCTTTGTACTCTACTGACTTATTTATATGTAGGGTCACCAATTTCTTGTTTCACACCCTCCTCTTCCAGAGGCAGGGCCCCTTTCGGCTGATCTGGCCTCGTCTATATCTGAAGCCCCCGAGGCTGACGAAAGTCAGGACGGAGATAATGCCGAAGAATCAGAAGAAGAAACTAGCTCATCGACATCGCCTCCTCCCGTGCTTGCTGAAGATGCTGGTGTCGACAAGAAAAGGAAGCGTGTCGATGAATTCGCTTCTTTGAGTTCCGTGTCAGCTGATAAAGCCCCTGTTCTTGCAGGAGATATGGAGTACTTTGACCTCCTGGCATCGTAAGTGTTTTATTCGAGTTCTTCAATTACACCATTCTTGCCTTGTTTCCGTCGTGTTACACATAACTTATTTTCTTCATGTAGAGATGACAAAGAGCCGCCAACAGATGCTACAGCTACTCCTTTAATTCCCCCTGTAGTTGATGATGAGCCCCCTGCCCAAGAAATTGCACATAGGGTTACGAGGGCCTCTGTCAAGAAGGTTCCTGCACCCCGAAACCTCAAACGCTTGAAGAAGGCCAAAGAAACTGATGTCTCCCTGGAGGCCCATGCATCGACGATTTCTCCCAGTGATGTAAGTAACTTCTATTGACTTACTCTCTTTGTATTCCTTTGTGTTCTTACGCACCCTTTTTCCCAGGCATTACTGCAAAGATTTGTCGCCTTGGGCACTGAATGTGCGGAGTACTTAAAGGTTGCGAAAGCTTCCGAAGGTATGCTTTTGACATCCAGGCATTACTTTTCTTCTATGCTTTTCCTTTATTGTTAATCTAACTCCTTTTTGTCTTCTTTTGTAGCTGCTCTAGCAACAGCCAACGCTCGAATTGCATCGCTGGAAGCAGAGCTCAATGCTTCGCAGAAGGCTTACGATGTTGCGGCCGCTGCTAAAGCAAACGCGGAGAAGTCGCAGAAATCTGCGCTTGTTAAGGCGAAGAAAACTGAGAAAGCTTTAGCTGATGCCAACAAGGAGCATGCTCAGCGAGAACAAGCCATGGCCGAGCGTCTTCGCACAATGCCTACTACTGCTGAAGGTAAGTACTTCGCCTTGTCTTCCATTTTGACTTCTATTTGCACTATTGTACTTGTTGACACTTTCCTTTCCTTGTCTTCTATCTTATTTTATTGTGCAGGATTTACCGAGGTATCTTTGTCGTCCTTGCAATCGGACGATGATCCTCTGATGACTGCGGTTAACCTACTTGAGACAAACTGGATATCTATCCAGGAGACTTTTGAGTTAGTTAGCCGCGTTCTATCATGGCTATTTGTCGGGTTGTGGCCGAAGAAAAGGGGAGCAGTTTCGAAGGACAAATTGATGAATCTTGCCAAGTCCTGCGATACAACTGAAGACCCCACCCTCCAGCTGAAGGGGCTCTCTCTGAAGCATGGCGCCGAGGGTGCTATTGCACTTTCTTTTGCGCACGGTATGGACTTCGACTAGGAGAAGGTGAGCTCTCCCCATGGCCGCACCCATGATGAGATGAAAGCTTTTTTTGAGAAGGCAAAGAAGTTGGCACCTGCATTGGTAGCCATTATTTCTCCTTTGGCAGCCTCCGCAGCATCTGCTGCACCACCTCCAGCGGCGGAAGATCCAGTGCCTCCGTCAACTTCTGGCGAGGAATTTGCCACGCCTTCTTCTGCCACGGAGCGAAATGCTGAGATGGCATAGACTCAGCTTCTTTGTAACTTTAGATTTTTCCTTTTGAATGTAAAAAACTTTAGTTGCGTGCAACCCGAGAACCTTAGTCATAGGGTTTTGTAATTATGTAAATATATTTCCTTCGTATGAAGTCTTGTGCTGTCTCTCTGAAATGTTTCTCCTTTCTTTTCTTTTGGCTTGTAGTCGATGCATGTCAATGATCCTTTGACTCATGGGCCTGCTCCTTCCTCTGCCCGTGTGTTCGGTTCTCAGATTTGATCGACTCCTAGTCGATGCAGTCGATGCGCAGAGTACTCTTCAAGGGTTTCCAATCTTGAGGCTCGCCTAACTTTGGCCAAGTGCCAAGCATAGATGGCTATTAACAAAGCTAGCAAAGCTAGTGGTTATATGAAGCAGATATCTTCTCTGGATGAAAAGGTCTCTAGTTTGACGGTGAAGATTGTTCACAATGAAGAGTGCAAATCTTTTATTCTTGGCATTGTTGAGTCTGCCTGCGAGATGTTGCAATGTAAGTTTTCTTTCGACTCCTTCTTTCCCTATTTCTTCACTATTATTTTTGTGACGCCTTTTGCCATTATAGGCACTTGTTTGGATTTCGCTGCTGAGGATCATCGGGTTACTGAGCGAAATGCGGCTTTGGAGAAAATGTCGGCTGGCTTTGAGACTTTGTGGTCTGATCCTCGATGCTGGAGTGCAATTGTACTGCTTCAAGACCGTGCCCAACATATTGGTGAGTCAGTTGATGGTTGCCGACGGGCTCTCACAAGTATGCACCCTGTTATGCTTCCTCGCAATCCTTTGCCTGCAACTTTCCCACTTCTTCTTGATACTTTCAGATCTAGCCATCGTATTCATAGATTGATAGAGCTGAACTTAGTGGTAGGTGCCAATTTTGCTCTCGGGTGGATACGCAAGTGGCACCCGAGGCTGAATTATAGCTCTATGTCCCTGAGTTTGGCTCCAGGTGGAGCTAGCCTTCGAGTGTATATGGAGAACATGCTGCAACCTGCTCGAAGACTCGTAGCTAGGCTGCTGGAAGCGGATGCTGCGTTTTTTCGCGAGTACCACTATTTAGATCCTTTAGGTGTAGATGATTCTGATAACCCATTATTGTAATATTTTTATATATGTGGAATGCGAGAGTGTCTTATTTTGCGACTTTATGTTGAAAAATTTGTCCCCAAAGCGTTACTGTATGAGTCGTGTGTTTACCGCATTTTCCTTTTGAAAGACTCGTAAACTCGAATATGAGGAACACTTTGTCTTTATTATACTTGTAATGTAAGATACATGGGGTGACCCAATAGATCCGGCCTATGACCTGTGTTCTGGATCTAGAGGGCGTTGCCCCTGGTATAACTCGTGGCTTTTATAGCCTTATTCTTCTACTCTATTTTATTGTTCTTTGATGCTTATGTCGTCATGGCTTTCTCTTCTTCTCCTGTATCTTTATCTTCTCCTGATGCTCCTACTCATGGTCTCTTCATCTCGGGCTCCGCAATGCGTCCTTCGAGTAGCTTGACGCCTTCTGTGGTCATGTTCTTCACTTTCTCTGCATAGTTGGCTATCGTGCCAAAGTTTTGCGCCATCTTGTGGAACTCCCTATCGCAGAGATCTGAGACTTTGAAACTCCCTTTTACTGTGATTATTCCTCTTGGTCCTGGCATTTTGAGTACCAGATATGTATAGTGAGGCACTGCCATCAATCGCAAAAATGCGGGTCGCCCGAGGATCGCATGATACTGAGATGGCCAATCCATGACTTCGAAGTCGAGCTTTTCTCTTCTGTAGTTTTGCCGGTTGCCGAAGCAAACGTTGAGTGCTATCCATCCTAGTGGATAATTGGCACTTCCTGGTACAATTTCGTGGAAGGAACAATCTGTTGGCTTCAAGAAATCTAGTGATATATGCATTGCTTTGAGTGTTTTTGCATATATCAAATTAATTCCACTTCCTGCATCCATGAATATCCTATCGACATCATATGCGCCAATTTGAGCTTTGAGTACCAAAGGCGCATTTCTCAGCCGAGGTACTATTATAGGGTGGTCTTCTCTGTTGAACTCGATTGGTTGCTCTGACCAGTGCAGATACTCCGTTGTGGCTGGAGGTGAGATGACTGCTAGGTTGACTTGTCGAGTTATACTCTTTTCTTCTTTGTTTGACTTGGGCACAGGTTGTATAATTGCTGTGATGTGTCTCTTTGATGGAACATACCCTTCATCATTGTCGTGTTCCTGGTTTTGCTGGTCTTGTCCTTGAGGAGCTCCGTTGTTTCCTTGCTGTTTTGTCAGAGGATTGTTGCTTCCTTCAAATCCTTGTCGCCTTGCTTTGGTTTGCTTGTTTAGTGCTGCCTCTTGTAGTTTTAAGAATGTTGTACAATCTTTCATTGCGTGTCTTGATACTCGCTTCCCATCGACGAACGCTGAGTGTATATGACAAGGTCCGTTGAGCATATCTTCTGGCGACGGGTTGTACTCTCTAGGTTCTCTTGCGGGAAATTTTTTATAGTCTTCTTTTCCATAGCTTTGATATCCTGAGCTTCTGCGATCACTTCCTTGATAGCTGTTGTCTTTGTATCCTGCGGCGACTTGGCTATGGGAGCCGTAGTTGTCATAATTTCGGGACTGTCTCCTTTGATTTCCATATCTATTTCTTCTATCATCTTCTGGGGATCGTGTCCGCTTGTTGTTACATGCGTCTTCTCCATCTGCAAATCTGTTTGCTATGTCCATGAGGCCTGACACTGTTTTTGGCTTGATTCTGCCCATCTCTTCGACTAGGTCTCTTTGCCTTAATCCAATGATGAACGCATCTATTGCTCTTTCGTCTGAAACTTCAACTGCTAAATTTTTTATAAGACTCCATCTTTGGATGTATGCCCGCAGTGTTTCGTCGCATTGTTGCAGACATGCTTTGACCTCTTCTATTGATGCTGGAGGCTTGTATGTTGACCTGAAGTTACTTGTAAATTGCTTCGTGAGGTCTTCCCAGCTTCCAATAGTTTCTTTCCCTAGTTTGCTCAACCATGACCTTGCTGCGCCGGTGAGGTGTAGTTGCAAACTTTGCATTGTTGTTTCTTTGGTTCCTCCTAATATTTGCACTGCTCGTAGATAATCTGATAGCCATGATTGTGGTTCCTGTGATCCATCTTACTTTTGCTGATCATGAGGTAACTTGAACCCTTTGGGAACTGGAGTGGTGCGAACCCTGCGAGTAAAGCACGATGCCCCCATCTCTTTTTTGTCGTCTTCATAGTCATGCTTTTTGTTTGGAGATCTAGATCTTCGGGTTCCTCCGTGCTGCTTTGGCGATGGCGATCGAGATTGTTGATTGCTGCTTCTCCGCCGAGGACTGTTGTGACGGCGAGGCGATCTTGGCTTGTGCGTTTCCTTATGGTGGTGCGTTTCCTCTCCTTTTGCTGATAGCTTGTGGCCCATCATGTTGAGTCCATTCAATGCTGCTCTATGCATATGCTCCCTGGGATCCCCTGGGCTTGGTCGAGTTATAAGCAAATATGCTTGTGCTGCTACTAGCGCTGCTTCAGGGGTTTTTGGTACGATGTTCCCCTGCTCGTCGACCGATAGGAAGGATGAGTCAAGGTTTTTGGAGATGCTTTACCTGTCGGAGTACTCGAGGTTGTCGTACCTTGAACCGTGTTGACGATTTTTCCTTGCGTTACTATATGATGCATTGCTTCATGCTTTACGAGCGGCATTGCTAGCTGGAATGGCTGAATCTTTTCTTCTTTGTATCTCTATTTTCTCCTTTGCTAATTGCTTTACCTGCTGCCTTAGGGCATAATGATACCCCAAAAGCATGTCTTTACTGGAGTTTCATGGTATTGGCGTGCCATGTTCTACGGCTTCTCTTATTATCCTCCATTCGTCGACTGATAGTCAAATTTTTTCCCTAGCTGTGAGGGATTCTGCTGTTTGTCCTTCTGCTAGGTGATTTGCTCCTCTATCGATATTTGCTGGGTTTAGCACTGGGTTGTTATTTTCGTCAAATTATTTTGAGTTGTCTCCCACAATGGCGAGCACCTGGCATTGTTTGCTGATGTTACTATTGAAACTTGAGAAGATCGAGTCGCTATCTTCAGAAAGCTCTAACCCTGTCTTCCATGTGCTTGTTGATTTGTCTGAGATATCGTCAAGGCAGATCATGAGATCGTCGAGTTGGACTCCTGCGTCGAAATTTTCCTTTGCTTTGTTGTCTTCTGTGATCTTTCCTTTTTGCACTTCTTCTAGGCTGACCGGCGAGTTTACCTCACTGGAAGAGCTGTCAGAATACTCCATCATTGCTACTATTTCGGGCTCACTTGCCGACGGATCTTATTTCGTCGGATCTGAAAGGCGAGATGAGCCTGATGGCCCAATGAGGATGCTCAAACTTCGAATTGTCAACTCCATCTCTTGATTTTTGTCGACTTCTGTACTGTTGTTGGCTAAAAGCGAAAAAGCATCGAATTCATGATTCCAACGCCCAAGTTCCCCACGGTCGGTGCCAATTCACGAGGGTTAACTCGACAAATGTCCTAAATGAAGGACTTAGGATCAGGGAGATAGGGCGTCGGATGAACTCAAAGGTAAAGTTAGTCAAAATAGGTGTGTGTCGAAAGTAAACTTGGGTGTTCAACCTGTCTTGCTTTCAATCTGCCCTACATTGTCCCCTCATGGCCCCTATATATAGGTAGCCAAGTCTCGAGGATCGGGTAGGGTCCGATACAGATTACAATATCGACATACGGTAAGAACTCATATTGGGCTTCCATTACAATTGGGCCTAGCTATACGGGCCTTAGGGGTACACAACTAACGGGCTCTATTAACTATACCCTTGTCAGCATGCAAGATCATAAACAACATAGAGATAACAAAAGATATATTTCAGTATAGCAACTCAATCATAACACCAATATTCATTGGATCCCAACAAACCAAACATGTAGAATTACATAACGGTGATCTCAATCATGTAGGGCAGCTCATGAGATCTAAACATGAAGCACATGGTGGAGAAGACAACCATCTAGCTACTGCTATGGACCCATAGTCCAAGGTAGACTACTCACTCATCGCTCCGGAGGCAAGCATGGCGATGAAGAAGACCTCCGGTGGTGATTCCCCTCTCCGGCAGGGTGCCGGGAAGAGCTTCTAGACCCTCCCAATCTCGGGTCGATGACGGCGGCGGATCATGATGTGTTTCTAGAAAATTGATCGCGTACTTAGGTTTTTCTCGTTGGGGGGTCTTTATAGGTGAAGGGGCGATGTCAGAGGTGGAAGCCAGGTGGCCTCACACTAGGGCGGCATGGCCCAGGCCCTGGCCGCGCCAGCCTGATGTGTGGGGCCCCTATGGCTCCCCTCCTACTCTCCTTCAGATCTCTGGAAGCTTTCGGGTAAAATAAGACTTCAGGAACTTGTTTCGTCCAATTCTGAGAATATTTCCTGTGTATCACTTCTGAAACACAAAAATAGTAGAAAACAGGGAACTGGCACTGTGGCAACTTGTTAATAGGTTAGTTCCGGAAAATGCATAAAAGTGCCACGAAGTGTAACGAAACATTAGGCAAATGGTGTAAAAACAAGCATGGAGCATCAAAAATTATAGATATGTTTGAGACGTATCACCCTTCGCCTATATGAAGCCTCGGGACGGAAAACCCTAGAGGAATCGGTAATTTTCCAGAAAGAGTTTTGTAGCTCCGCCGCCACCGCCGATGAATTTCGGGAGACAGAAGTCTCTGTTCCGGCACCCTGCCGGGATGGGGAAGTGCCCCCGGAGCCATCTCCATCGGTCTCCATCACCGTCTCCACCGTCTTCATCGACCTCACCGCCATCTCCATCAACCTTGCTGTCTCCTATGATGAGGAGGGAGTAGTTCATCCCTGGGGCTGAGGGCTCTACCGGTAGCTATGTGGTTCACCTCTCTTTCCCATGATGTGATCTTTATGTGATCGTGAGCTTTGTATCATGTTGAATAAGTAGATGTTACTCTTCTTCATTATGTGTATTCTAGTGTGTTATTAAAGTAATCTATTCCTCCTGCCATGGTATAACGGTGACAGTGCCTGCATCATGGTGGTACTTGGTCTAGGCTACGATTGTAAACTCTTATGGATTATGAGAATAATTATCACTATGATAGTATTGAAGTGATCTATTCCTCCTTTCATGGTGTAATGTTGACAGTGTGTGCACTGTGTTAGTACTTGGTCTAAGTTGCAATAATATTTATCTTGAGTTGTGATTTGATTTGGATATCTCTATGAGTGGTGTTTGTCAAGTACTTGATGAACTTTAAGGAGTGCTTCGTAGACCTACGCAATGATTAGTGTTGTTCAATAGGAGAGTAATTCAGAGTACCTTAGTGAAGAGAAGTTATCTATTTGTTCAATTATGTTATATTTGTTGGGTGTGTGTCCACTAGTGAAAGTATGATCCCTAGGCCTTGTTTCCAAGCTTTGCACACCGTTTACTTGCTGGTTTGCTACATGTTCGCTTGCTGCCATTTTTATTTCAGATTACATTTGCTACTTATAATCATCTATACCACTTGTATTTCACTATCTCTTCGCCGAACTAGTGCACCTATACATCTGACAAGTGCATTGGGTGTGTTGTGGACACAAGAGACTTTCTGTATTGTAATTGCAGGGTTGCTTGAGAGGGATAGCTTTGACCTCTTCCTCCCTGAGTTCGATAAACCTTGGGTGATCCACTTAAGGGAAACTTGTTGCTGCTCTACAAACCTCTACACTTGGAGGCCCAACACTGTCTACAAGAACAGAAGTGTGTGTAGACATCAAGCTATTTTTTGGTGCTGTTGCCAGGGAGGTAAGGTAAAAGGTACTCGCATCCTCCTGTGTGAGTGCTCAAAGTTATTTCCTTTAGATTCCATAATTATATCTTTTTGTTTCTTGTTTTTATTTTCACTAGTTAGGCTTAATGGAAAATAAAGAGTTCTTTAGTCTTTTTTCTGAGTTTAGATTTGAAGAGAAAATTAAAAAATCTTTGGAGCTTATTTCGCATAGCAATGTTATTAGTATGAATGCTTTGAATACCGTTATTGCTAATGCTATATAAAAGTCTAAGCTTGGGGAAGCTAGTTTTGTTAAGCATGATATTTTTAGTTCCCCAGCTTTAGTGGAGAAAGTTTGCTCTAATGATATTTTATCTCCCATATGTGATGTTTCTAATGATGCTTGTGCTCCTCATCCTTTTAAAATACCAATGAAGATTGTTGAATGTGCCATGGATAACTGCTATTTAGGAGATGGAACTGTCCATCCTGGTGATCATTTGCTTTTTATACATGAATTATGCGAGTTGTTCCAATGTGCAGGTATTTTAATGAACCAAGTTAAGAAGAAGCTATTCTATTTATCACTGAAGGGCAGAACTAAGGAATGGTATAAAACACTGAAGGATGGTCTATCTATTGGTTGGGAGGAAATTGTATCTCTCTTTCATTCTAAATTCTATCCTTCTAGTGAGGTTTATAAAGATAGGAATTACATTTATAATTTTCATCCGCATGAAGGAGAAAGCATTGCCCAAGCGTGGGGAAGATTGAAGTTACTAATGCACAAATGTCCTATTCATGATCTTCCATGTAATATTGTTATTAATAATTTTTATGCAAGGCTTTCAGGATATTACAAGGACTATCTGGATGCATGCTTTGATGGGTTTTTCACAAGCAAGGATGTTGTCACCAAGTGGAATCTGCTTGAAACAATTCAAAACAATATTGAAGGTTGGGATAGCGACAAAGGTAAAGGATTAGGTATGAATTACGAGTTTGATTGCATTAAGTCTTTCGCTGAAACTGCTAATTTTCAAGAGCTTAGTGCTAAATATGGTCTTGATCCTCAAATTATGGTTGATTGCTTTAAAGCCTTTGCTTCCCATATGAATGTTCCTAAAGGAAATGGGGACGTGTATCATGAACCTTTTAAGGACACTTGCATAGAAAGTGATATCGTTATTGATGATTGCAATAAACATGCTCAAACTTCTGAAAGTCCTATTTCTTATAAGCATGTTAATTTTTGTGGAATATATAGACCTTGTGAACAGAGTTACAACAAGGAAGATTATTGCATCACCCACACAAATGAAGAAACCAGTATGTGGCTCAAGGATCTAGATGTGCTTGGTGAAAGGGTTTGTGAGCTTTATCCTTTTCTTTGTGAATTTTCCAGTAAAAAGGGTCACTTTAATTTTCAATGCCCAATTAATCAAACGAGTACCACAGATTTGTATTGTGATGATAAGATTACTTTCAATTAGTATGATGAGCTTACTTTGTTTTTGAATTATGAAGAGATATCTAGAAAGGTTTCTTTGGTTGATACGAGAGATGTTGATATTAATAGCACCATTCGTGGTTGTCGTCTCTATTGTGCTAAAGATTGCCTCAGAAATACTTACTTACAAGATCTTATAAAACATGATGTTTTGCCAAGCTATGACAGGACTAATAGATGTTTTGATCTTATTAATAGAGAGGAGGAATCCTCTAAAGTTTCTTCTGTTGTTTCTGTCAGCAAACCAGATTATGTGGAGAAGATGCCTTTTCCTCCTAAAGATTATGTGGAGAAGATGCCCTTCAAGTCTCTCCCTCCTAAAGGAGAGAGTAAGAAGAGTAAGAAGAAGAAGAATAAAAAGAAGAGGAGTAAAAGGCGAGAGGACACGATATCTTCCCCTAAGCGTTATGATCCTACTATAGATTATGATAATTCTAATTAGGATAATGTTCCTATGCCTATTACCTATGTTAGTGATAATGATTGGGAAAAGCACTCTACTTTTGATATTGAAAATCTTTTTGGTACCAATTCTAAGGTTAATAATTGTTGTACCATTCGTGGTATCCATGTTCCTTCTTATATTGATATGTTTGACGAATATGCTTTGAGAAATAGTTGTTCTCTAGCTTGTGATGATACTAAACCTCTAGTTTATGATGGCTATGATGATGAGTATAATATTTTTAGTTCACCTACTTTTGAGGAGAAAAATAGTTATGATTACAATATGCCTCCTATTTTTGATGATTATGGTGATGAGAATAATTATTATGTTGAATCTGCTCCTACTATGATTGTTCATGTAGGGAGTATTAATTCTTTTATGCATGTGGCTCATGATATGGATGTTTTATGTGATAGTTATATTGTTAATTCTATTCATGATGCTACTGAAAGTTATTATGAGAGAGGGAAACATGGTTTGATGGATCTCAACAATATTGAGTTTCCCCTCTTTATGTTGCAATTCTTGAAGTTGTACTTGTTTTGCCTTCCTATGCTTTTTGCTTTGCGCTTTTATGCTTGTCTCTTTACAAGACTATTTTTCATAGGAATTGGTTTAGATTCAAATGTGTTTCATATTTGCTTGTTGATGCTCTCTTTTGTTTTAAGCTCCTATATAGCGCCTTTGCCTCAAGCTCTTATATGGCGCCCACATGAGCATCTTTGCAAATTATTGCGCCTAGCTCAAAGACGTTAAAGAAAAGCACTCTTGGGAGATAACCCAATGTTTTATTTCTAGTACCTTTTTCTTTTATTTGAGTCTTGGAAGTTATTACTACTGTAATAACCACTCCTTATCCTTTTTATTTCATTGTTGTGCCAAGAGAAGCCTCTAATTTGAGTGAGGTAAGATTTGGGGATGTTGCTATCCTGAAACAGTTTTTGGTGCTGCACAATTCGTGAAAATTCTCTGTATATCTTTTGGACCTGCGACTTCTTGTACATATGTCCCAGGTTATATCCAAACTTTCATTAGTTGAACACTTTTTGATTTGAGCAACAAAAAACACCTTAAAAATTCGACCTTTGTCAGCTGTTCTATTTTGACAGATTTCTGCCAATATTTGTGTTTGCCGCTTTATCGCTTTCTTTTTGAGTTCTTTTGATGATGAAACTTTTGGGGAAGTTGCTACAGTAGTAGATGCTATATATGTGGTGGTTTTAGGTTGAAACCTGAAGCAAAAAGGGTTGATTCTATGTTATGCTTACACTAATGTTGCTAATAGAATTGTGTTTAGTTTTGTATGAAGGAAGTTTTCAAGTGTAGGGATTGGAGAATGATGACATGAGATGAAGAATGGACAAAAGCTCAAGCTTGGGGATGCCCAAGAATCACCCCAAGAAATATCGAAGAAGTACAAGCGTCAAAGCTTGGGGATGGCCCCGAGGCACCCCCTTCTTCATCGGCAAAAATTAGGTCACCTTTCAAAACACTATATTTTTATTGCTTCATGCACTATGCATTTTTCTTGGAGCGTCAGTTGTTTTTGCTTTCAGTTTTCTTTTTTTTTGTTTGCTGCAATAAATGTTGGATCACATCATGTTTGTTTTGGATAGAGACTTACTCCATTTTTCATTGCCAAGAACGCTCTAGTTTTCATTCTTATCAAAAACTGAGTGTTTTTCTTTTTCTGCTACTGCTTTTGGTTTTCATTTTCGCCTTGAGTTGTGTTCAGATCTTCTTATATTTATTTATCAAGGTGTATTTTTGCCTCTGATATTTATTGGTATTCATCAAAAGAGGTGTTTATAAAAAGTTTGAATGGTGTTGGAAAAGAGAAAAAGCTTTATGCAAAAAAGTGGTACAAGAAGGAGCTTGTGTAGACTGCGGCTTAGGCTTTTTCATGTCATGCTTGATGCCTTTTTGATAGTATGCTTAGTGGTTTTTCTGTAGCATGACTTGTCTCAAATAACTGAGATTGCTTAATGAGCCTTTGAAAAAATCATGCATTGTTTTAAAATTATTTGGAAGCATTATTTTGGTTTTCTCCTTGATGCTTTATTTGGGTTGACTTGGCGCATGCTCACACATGTTAGAGTCTTACAAAGTCGCCAATAGCCTCTATGATCATCTAGTTTTTGACTTTTTATGCCATCTTATGCTTCTTTTAATGTCGCTTTGTCGCTTTGCATGATTATGGCTATTGTCGCTCTCTTAGTTGGTCGCTCCCCGTCTTTTGCTAGCCCTCGCCTTGTACTGAGTATGAGCTCTACTCGTGCATCCAACTCCTAAAAACCAAGTTGTTCCAACATGTCCACCATACATACCTACTAGCAATTTGCTATTCCAAGTAAATTTGACTTGCTTTTATCTACTCTTCAAATTAAACTCTTACCAGTGTTATGCGAAAATTGGTCAGTAAAGCTCTCACGAACCGGAAGGCACACTTTACTTTTTCTTATTCTTAAAAATTTGACATTGTGGTCTCTTATGTTGAGTTGTTATGCTTGAAAGTTGTAAGTTGGAGACTAGCCCAGCCATGCCGTCATGGGGCAAGCTTTCAACATTGCACTTCTTATTTGAGTTGATATCGTGATCTTTTGTTTATGGATGCCCGCGGTGTGAAATGAATTGGGAATCTTGTGGAGATCATGGAGTTTTTATATGTGTTAGAGAAACGTCGGGCCGCCAATCTAAGCCATGCATAATTCATGGTGGAAATTTGTAGCATGCACATAGTAGACATTCGATGACGCATCTCAAAATAAAAAGCTAAACAAATGGCAAATAAAAGAGATGTCGAGGTGTTCATTGTCTGCTTGTCCTGTCATTTTAATGTGGGCTTGTCCATGTCATCGGGCACGGAGGTACCCCGTTGGCGGTTCTCGATGATACGCGTATACTTACAATGACAAGAGCCTTGCTTGGGACTCTAAGTTAAGTAGCATGAGGTTTGGGTACTTGTATTCACGAGACACAAGGTTTGCAACTTATGATTTGTCAAGCATATGCATCATAATTGTTCTCGCATTAACTCTAACCATTCAAGATGCTTTATGATGGGGGCAATGAGAGCTCAAAGCCGGTAAGTAACATAATTTTTGAAGGATTTAAAACTTGCAATCACTGCTTCCCTCTGCGAAGGGCCTATCTTTTACTTTTATGTTGAGTCACCACCTTCTATCTTTATGCACCATAAAAGAGCAAAGTTGTCATTCTTAGTATAATATGCATTGTCCCAAAGTTCATTGATTGATGCATATTGTTGGTTTCACTTGTTCTTAAATTATTTGTATCTAGTCGCCCTCTTAAACTTGAAGGTGTCCTATGCATTTATGTTTTGCTCTCTCTATGAAGGACAAGCTGAAAACCTTTTGTATGTTTTTCCATATGATTTGAACACATGTTTAACTTTCATTGTTTCATTTTCATGATCTTTTGTTTGTGTTCATTTGCATGTTTACAACATGGTTACTAAGTTTCTTATTGTGAAGATTATATCTTTCATGCCCATGTTTTAAGTTCTTATGATCCCAGCTCACAAATGCTTATATATATGATCAAGATTGTGTAGGTGCATATCACCTCAAAAATTATTTCTTTTATCACTTACCTACTCGAGGACGAGCAGGAGTTAAGCTTGGGGATGCATGATAAGTCTCCAACGTATCTATAATTTTTGATGCTCCATGCTTGTTTTCACACCATTTACCCGATGTTTCGTTACACTTCGTGGCATTTTTATGCATTTTCCGGAACTAACCTATTAACAAGCCACCACAGTGCCAGTTCTCTATTTTCTGTTGTTTTTGTGTTTCAGAAAAGCTACACAGGAAATATTCTCAAAATTGGACAAAACAAGTTCCAGAAGTCTTATTTTTCCTAGAAGATTTCCGAAGACCAAAAGAGAGCTGGAGGGGGGCTAGAGGCTGCCCTCACACATAGGGGGCGCGGCCCAACCCCTGGCCACGCCACCCTGGTGTGAGGTGCCCCTGGCTGCCCCCTGACGACGCCCCTTCGCCTATATAAAGCCTCAGGACGGAAAACCCTAGAGGAATCGACAATTTTCCAGAAAGAGTTCTGTAGCTCCGCCGCCGCCGCCGACGAATTTTTGGGGATAGAAGACTCTGTTCCGACACCCTGCCGGGATGGGGAAGTGCCCCCGGAGCCATCTCCATCGGTCTCCATCGCCGTCTCCGTCGTCTCCATCGACCTCACCGCCATCTCCATCAACCTTGCTGTCTCCTATGATGAGGAGGGAGTAGTTCATCCCCGGGGCTGAGGACTCTACCGGTAGCTATGTGGTTCACCTCTCTTTCCCATGATGTGATCTTTATGTGATCGTGAGCTTTGTATCATGTTGAATAAGTAGATATTACTCTTCTTCATTATGTGTACTCTAGTGTGTTATTAAAGTAATCTATTCCTCCTGCCATGGTGTAACGGTGATAGTGCGTGCATCGTGGTGGTACTTGGTCTAGGCTACGATTGTGATCTCTTATGGATTATGAGAATACTTATCACTATGATAGTATTGAAGTGATCTATTCCTCCTTTCATGGTGTAATATTGACAGTGTGTGCACCGTGTTAGTACTTGGTCTAAGTTGCAATAATATTTATCTTGAGTTGTGATTTGATTTGGATATCTCTATGAGTGGTGTTTGTCAAGTACTTGATGAACTTTAAGGAGTGCTTCGTAGCCCTACGCAATGATTAGTGTTGTTCAATAGGAGAGTAATTCAGAGTACCTTAGTGAAGAGAAGTTATATTTGTTGGGAGTGTATCCACTAGTGAAAGTCTGATCCCTAGGCCTTGTTTCCAAGCTTTGCACAACGTTTACTTGCTGTTTTGTTACATGTTTGCTTGCTGCCATTTTTATTCTAGATTACATTTGCTACTTATAATCATCTATACCACTTGTATTTCACTATCTCTTCGCTGAACTAGTGCACCTATACATCTGACAAGTGTATTGGGTGTGTTGGGGACATAAGAGACTTTTTGTATCGTAATTGCAGGGTTGCTTGAGAGGGATAGCTTTGACCTCTTCCTCCCTGAGTTCGATAAACCTTGGGTGATCCACTTAAGGGAAACTTGCTGCTGCTCTACAAACCTCTACACTTGGAGGCCCAACACTGTCTACAAGAATAGAAGCGTGTGTAGACATCAACACGCTTTTTCATAAACCATCTTACAAGGAGACATGCCCATGGGGTTCTTATAAGCAATCCTATAAGCCCATAAAGCATCGTTTAACTTACTAGCCTAGTTTTTTCTAGATCTATTAACAGTCTTCTGCAAGATAGACTTGATCTCTCTATTTGAAAGCTCTACTTGCCCACTAGTTTGAGGATGATAAGCAGAAGCAATTCTATGATTAACATCATATCTAGGAAGAGTTTTGCTAAAACCACCATGAATAAAATGAGAACCTCCATCAGTCATAAGATATCTAGGCACACCAAACCTAGGAAAAATAACGTCCTTAATCATTTTTGATGAGGTCTCTCCATCGGCACTCTTTGTAGGTATTGCTTCTACCCATACATAATCAACAGCAATAAGTATATGAGTATAACCTTCTGAAGGAGGAAAAGGACCCATAAAGTCAAATCCCCAACAATCAAATTATTCAAGAACAAGAGTATAACTCATAGGCATTTCATTACATCTAGAAATATTACCAACTCTTTGACATTCATCACAAGATAAAACAAACTTTCTAGCATCTTTAAAAAGAGTTGGCCAATAAAAACCTGATTGTAGAACCTTTTGTGCAGTTCTATCTCCAGCATGATGTCCTCCATAAGCACTACCATGGCACTTTCTCAATATTTCTTGTTCCTCATATTTCGGAACACATCTTCTCATAATACCATCAACTCCTTCTTTATATAAGTGTGGGTTATCCAAAAAATAATGCCTCAAATCATAAAAGAATTTCCTTCTTTTCAGAGCTATAAAGGTTGGAGGCAAATACTTGGAAACAATAAAGTTAGCATAATCAGCATACCAAGGAAGGTCTCGCATAGTTACATTTATTGAAGCCAACTGTTCATTTGGAAAACTATCATTAACTGGAATAGGATCAAAAGAAATGTTTTCCAATCTAGACAAATTGCCAGCAACAGGATTTTCAGCACCTTTCCTATCTACAATATGCAAATCAAACTCTTGTAAAAGTAACACCCATCTAATAAGCCTAGGCTTAGCATCTTTCTTCGACATGAGATATCTAATAGCAGCGTGATAAGTATGAATAGTAACTTTAGAATCAACAATGTAAGGTCTAAACTTATCACATGCAAAAACAACAGCAAAAAACTCCTTTTCAGTAGTAGCATAATTCTTTTGAGCAGCATCAAGAGTCTTACTAGCATAATAAATAACATTCAACTTATCTACGCGCTATCCAAGAACAACACCAACAACAAAATCACTAGCATCACACATAATTTCAAAGGGTAAGTTCCAATCAGGTGGTTGAACAATAGGAACAGTAGTTAAAGCCTTCTTAAAAGTTTCAAAAGCTTCCTTACAATCATCATCAAAAACAAATGGTACATCTCTTTGAAGAATATTAGTAAGAGGCTTTGAAATTTTAGAGAAATCTTTAATAAACCTCCTATAGAAACTAGCATGACCAAGAATACTACGAATACCTTTAACATCCCTAGTACAGGGCATTTTCTTAATTGCTTCAACCTTTGCTCTGTCAACTTCAATACCTCTTTCAGAAATTTTTTGTCCAAGAACAATTCCTTCATTCACCATAAAGTGGCATTTCTCCCAATTAAGAACAAGATTAGTTTCTTCACACCTCTACAAAACTTTATCAAGATTGTGCAAACAATTATCAAAAGAAGTTCCATAGATGGAGAAATCGTTCATGAAAACCTCCACAATTTCTTCACAAAATCCATGAAAAATAGCAGACATGCATCTTTGAAAAGTAGCAGGAGCATTGCACAAACCAAACATCATAAGTCTATAAGAATAAGTTCTGTAAGGACAAGTAAAAGTGGTTTTCTCTTGATCTTGCGCTTTAACAGCAATCTGAGAGAAACCTAAATAACCATCAAGGAAACAAAAATGAGTTTTCTTAGATAACCTTTCTAACATTTGATCTATAAACGGTAAAGGATAATGATCTTTTTTAGTAACTTTGTTAACCTTTCAATAGTCAATGCACATCCTATAACCAACTACTACCCTTTGAGGAATAAACTCGTTATTCCCATTAGGCACAACAGTGATACCTCCTTTCTTAGGAACACAATGAACAGGACTAACCCATCTACTATCAGTAATAGGATAAATAATACCAGCATCAAGGAGCTTCAATACCTCATTTATTACCACATCCTTCATCTTAGGAATTAGGCGGCATTGATGTTCAACAACTGGCTTTGCATCTTCCTCCATGTTAATAGCATGCTGACATATAGTTGGAGAAATCCCTTTTAAATCATCAAGAGTATATCCCATAGCTCCTCGGTGTTTCCTCAATATCTCCAATAACCTTTCTTCTTCCTTTCCTGAAAGCTTAGAACTGATAATAACAGGATATATTTTATTATCATCTATACAAGCATACTTAAGATCACCAGGCAAATGTTTTAATTCAAAAATAGTATCTTCCTTAGGTGGCAAAGTGGTACCAAGATCCTCCACAGGTAAATTATGCTTAGTCAATGGGGTTTGATGAAGAAGAATATCGTCAATCTCTTCTCTTTCTTCCCTAAAAATATCACTTTCATGATCCTCCATAAATTGCTGCAAAGCATTGTTAGGAGCAAGAGCAATAGAAGCAAGCTGTTCAACTCGAAAATTTTCATTAGGCATTTCATTTTCATAAGGAGTTTAAGCAAATTTAGAAAAATTAAACTCATAAGACTCTCCATCAAACTTAGTCAAAATCTTCTCCTTCTTACAATCTATCATAGCGCCACAAGTATTCAAAAAGGACTACCAAAAATAATAGGACAGGTTTTACTAGCTTCCCTACCAAGTACTAGAAAATTAGTAGGATATTTAATCTTACTGCATAAAACTTCCACATCTCGAACAATACCAAGTGGAAAGATGGTCTCTCTATTAGCAAGCTGAATAACCACATCTATCTCCTCTAGTTCACAAGGGGCAATCGCATGCATAATTTCTTTATAAAGCTCTATAGGAATAGCACTTGAACTTGCACCAATGTCACATAAACCATAATAGCAATGATCACCAATGCTAACAGAAATAACAAGAACACTTACTCTCTAGGTCTTCTAGGATGTGAAACAATGTTAGTAGCATCTTCACAAAAGATAATATGTTCATCCCCTACATCTTTAGTAATGAGGTCCTTTACTATAGCTACAGGAGACTTAATAATAATTTGCTCATCAGGTTCTACAGCTTTCTTGGTACTTTTATTAAGCACGATTACCAAAGTGGAATGCTCCTTTACCTTAGCAGGGAAAGGTGTTTTCTCCAAATAAGGTTCAGGAAAAATGCGATCAATAGTGCAAACTTTAGTAGTTTTAGTAGGTATACAACTAATAGAGTCTTTATAAGGCGCATGATACTTGTTCCAATCTTTCTTTGGAACATCAAGATAAGAGGCAAAGGCCTTAAAACAGTTAGCAAGTATCTGAGAATCAAGACCATAAATAGTGCTAACATTATGAAAGTCATTGGTTCCCATAAAAGTTTTAATGCATTCATAATCATAATTTATGCCTAACTTCCTACCTTTGTCGTTTTCTCATCCTTGAGCATTTTCTTGAATACGATCAAGAAGATCCCATTTAGCTTCTTCTTTCATGCGTGTAAACGATCCAGTGCAGAAAGCATCCAATAAATCCTTATCATGAAGAGCAAGCCTCGCATAAAAGTTATCAATAACAATATTACCGGGGAGCTCATGAATGGGACATTTGAACATTAGTCACTTCAATCTCCCCCATGCTTGGGCAATACTCTCTCCATCATGAGGCCAAAAGTTATATATTCAATTACGATCTTTATGAATTTCACTTGGAGGATAAAATTTGGAAAAAAAGAGAGGTACAATTTCCTCCCAAATAATAGATGAACCATCCTTAAGAAGCCTAAACCACTCCTCAGCTCTGCCTTTTAGTGATAAAGAGACTAACTTCCTCTTAACCTGGCTTGATGAAATACCTGCACACTTGAATAACTCGCAAAATTCATGTATAAAGAGTAAATGATCACCCGGATGGACAGTTCCATCTCCTAAATAGGAGTTATTCATAACACGTTCAACAATTTTCATAGGTATTTTAAAAGGATCCAATTGAGCTAGTGGCAGTTCATCTACATCCGCAATAGTGGTAGTAGTGTTCGCAAATAGGAAACCAAATGGAGAACCCTCCATAGCAAAATAAAATAAAAATAAAAGACAGAAATAAAAACAATACTCACTGTGACGGTTACCTTTACCAATTCCAGTCTTCAATAGCGCTTCACTCCCCGGTAATGGCGCTAGAAAATAGTCTTGATGACCCACAAGTATAGGGGGTGTATCATAGTACTTTCGATAAATCAGACTGTCGAACCCAACAAGGAGCAGAAGGTGTTGACAAGTGGATTTGATCAAGGATTCACTGTAAATACTAGCAAACGAGTTTTCAAGGGTATTTGGTAATGCAAGTAAATAGAGTACGAGTAAATAAAATACAGTAATAACAATTGCAGCGAGTGGCCCAATCCTTTCTAGAGCAATGGACAAGTCGGTTGTGTAACTTATAATGACCAAACGTTCTCGAGGACACATGGGAGTTTCTGTCAAGTGCTTTCGCTTCATACCGCTAAATAATCTTTATTGGTTTGATAAGTGTTATGGGGGTGAACCTGTGATCACGCACTACCCTTACTAGGATTAATACACACTTGTGATTATACCCCTTGCAAGCATCTGCAACTACAAGAAAGTAATTAAGATAAATCTAACCATAGCCTTAAACTCTAAGATCCTACGCTCCCTGGTGCAATGGTTTCCTAATGAAGGTTTAGGTTTCTGTCACTCCAGCAACCCCACAATTAGTAGCCAAATACACAATGCTTTCCACTAGGCCCATAAATGGTGAAGTATCATGTAGTCTACGTTCACATGACACCACTAGTAAAATAGCACCACAACAAATGAATATCAAACCATTAAATATTACTCAACATAATTCCACTACTAACAACTTGACTTCTCCCATGTCCTCAAGAACTAAACGAACTACTCACAAGACATCATATGGATCATGATCAAAGATGAAATAATTATAAATAACAATCTGAACATAATCTTTAATTCAACGGTTCCACTCAATAGCACCAATCACAAGAGTAATCAACACCGGGAAAGTTTTCCCTAAGAATTTGATAAGATTCAACTCAAGATGTTACAGTGGGATGGCGTGGTGATGGTGAAGATGAAGGTGCTGGTGATGGTGATGATGATGATCCCGATGAAGTCCGGTGCGATGGCGAGGACGATGGCGATGATCTCCCCTCTCCGGGAAGGAACTTCCCTGGCAGATTCCTGCCTGCCAGAGAGCTTTTCTCTCTCTGGTATTTTCTGCCCCGTAGAGGCGGCGGTGTCTATCTCTGAGCCCCCTTCACTTAGGTTTTCGGGGACAACTACATACGCAAAGGGGCGATGGCAGAAGTGGGCCAGGGGGCCTCACCACATGCCGGCGCGGCCCAGGGGTGGGCCCGCACCCCCTGTGGGTGAGCCCACCCTGTGGCTCCTCTCGCCTCCTCCTTCTGGCTGCTTCATTATTCTGGCGAAACATAATTTCCTGGCATTTCTCTAGAATTTTCTGATCTTCCAAAATATGGTGTCTTGACGGACCTTTTTCTAGCAGAATCCTGACTCTGGCAGCAAATCCTCCAATGATCATCAAACATGTAAAAACAGATGAAACAACATAAGTATCATCTCTAAATATAAAATATATCAATGAATAACAGTATATTATGATACAAAATAGTGATGCAAAATGGGTGTATCAAGCATATGCTTCATAATTGTACTCATATTAACTTTAACCATTCAAGATGCTTATGATAGGGGCAATGAGAGCTCAAAGCTAGTAAGTACCATAATTTTTTAAGGTTTATAAAACTTGCAATCACTGCTTCCCTCTGCGAAGGGCATTGTAATATCCCAGCATTTAGGACAAAATGAAGGGTAGATTTAGGACCTCTGTGCATTCATGCATCTATAATCTGAGTAAAATTTTTGCAAATTCAAAAACTAGAGAGAGCAAAGCTTCTATCTAATCACCTTTAGAGTTAGAGGTTATTAGAGTGTTAAGGGCATTGCTATGATCTCTTGCTTATATTGTTAAGTGAGTTTTGAATATAAAATGATTGTAGAATTATCTCAAATTTGAATATTTAATAATTAATAAAGAAATAATTCAATTATGCAAGGAAATGGTAATAGAATATAAAACAAATAGAAATAGCACTTTATTAATATCACACATTAATACAATATTTTTTACAACTTTATTTGAAATTAAAAGAAGATTACATCAGAGGTAAACAAAAGAAACCTAAAACTAAACTATTTCTAAAAGACTTCAAGAAGTCCATCTTCTAGTCTTCATAGTCTGCAATCTGCAAAATAAAACAAATAAACAAAAGTAAAGGAATAAAGGTTAGTGTTAGATTACTCTCAGACTAAGGCAAATACTTTGCCATTGCATCATTAAGTGTAATTGACCAAGTGAGCATCTGTTCTTTGGAAACATCACTGGGGGTACAAAGTATAAGGGTGCGTAGCATATGCACAGCACAGCCAGGGAAGGGATCAGACCAAGCTGGGTGTGCAGGCAGGCACACAGCTCACAAGGAGCTTAGTCACTGAAGGAGAAGCTGGAGCTGGCAGCACCACAGCAGCCAGCAATGCCCAGCAGTCGACTAGATGAGCATGACCAGGAGAAGCAGCCCCCATTCGAAACTACAGGGAACCACACCAAGAACATCACTGTTCTTTCATAGCACACAAACAATAGTAATCATCCAGCAAGAATCATGGAGACCAACAGAAGCTCAAGATCAAGCTCAGAAGGAGAAGAACCAGCAGCCCATCTCAGGAGGAGAAGGACAAGGGTTTAGCAGCTAGTCCAGGAGGAGAAGGACAAGCTCTGAAGCTGAACTAGGAGGAGAAGGCCAGCTAGAAGCAAGCAATCATCTCTAGCAAGCAAGCTACTACAGTAGACAACACACTTTTGCTGCACCACTCCAGGAAATAGGTAGAAGCTTGCACATCATATCGCTGCTAGAGCATGTGTCAGTCATGTGTTGATTCTAGGGAGAGCCCTCAGTTATGCAAAGAAATGCTTTGCATAACTCATCATTGGGTTCATAAAAAGATTCAGTAAATCAGAAACAAAACCAATACCCAAGCCTCAGCTTGTGCTTCATTGGCATTCATTGTGAAGCAACAGATGAACCTACACAGGGCAGGCTTGTGCTGGGCACATGTCTTGTAGGACATGCACCTCAACCACACAAGCACTGCCAGCATAAGCTCTAAATCACAAGCAGTGGGCACACAAGCAAGCATAGTACCTCACAGTTGTGCTTTGGGCCTCAGACCAGCATCACTGGCCAGATAATAGGGGCAAGTTTCACCATAAGTTAGCCTTTACAAATTAGTTGCTGGGCACATGACCAAACTAGTCATGCACCTCAACACAACACACAACCAAATTATCTGAAGCCAACCAGTGAGTTTTATCTACATTCTTTTCCATAGCTTCTGCTAGGAATCAAAAAGAACAACAGTAAAATGAACTGAATTAATGGATTCAGTTTGCACATATGTACCTTTGCCATCACAGCATCATAGTCAAAGATTAAGGCAAAGATCATATCAATCATAGTACACAGGTAGTACTAGGTTGTTGGAATCAAATCATTTTCCTAGTTAAAACAACCAGGAATCATAATCAAGAACAATAATCATAACTGAATTTGCAACAGAGCAAGATTCAGGCTAACACCTCTGTCAGTAAGCTACAATGACAGAGGGATTTTGGCACAGAAAAATCACCACTTGATTAAGCATTAGCAGCAGCTCACTAAACTAATTCATCAAACAAGCAACAGCTAGCATCAACAGATAAGCATGTCTGTGAGTTTAGCTCACTGATCTTGACCAATTTTGGTCAGAGACCATGGCCAGTAAGAGAAATAGAGGATGGAGAGGAGAAGGAGAAGCTCACCAATCGCCCAGGTGCTCATCTAGGTGGCATGGTAGGGCAGTGCCTGCACGGCCAGCCAGAGGCTGCCTGGGGAAGTCTTCACCAAGTCACACCGGCAGGCTCACACAGAGCACAAGCACCGGAGCTAGCTCAGCAAGCTCTAGCTTGGGAGGCACAGCAGCAGGGTGCTCAGAGGTGGAAGATTCTGAGGGGAGAGATCACCCCAATCTCCTCGGGGAGGAAGCGGTCGGCAAATCCACTCGGTGGAGCTGGTAGAGGGTGCAGTGGCGAGTATTTCGCCCAAGGTGGCGACGGCGGAGGTCACCGGAGTTGGCCAGAGTGGCCAGGCGGCGGCGGCGGCGATCCAGATCGCCAGAGGGAGGAAGGGGAGAGGAAGGTGAGCAATTGGGGCTGGGCTGGGTCGGTTGACCAACCCATACCCGATCTGGGTTGGCTTAGCCGAGCCCGAGTGGGCCGATTGGGCCAGCAGGCCAGTTGGGCCAAACAGGCCTTGGCAAATTGTTTTAAAAACAAAATTTCAAATTCAAATTCTCAAATGCTATATTCTTTTTGAATTCAAACCAAAACTAAAAAATTCCAATAACATTAATAAAACACTTTCTCATTCTTCAATTGAAATAAATATTCAAATAAAGTCAAAATCTCTGAAAGATCCTTTAAAGGAATATTTAAAACTTTTAAATTCTATTTTCAAAAACCTTAGTTATTATCTATATTAAAAAATAAAAATAAATGAATTTCTTCTTTAAAAATTAAATTCTTTTCCTTTTTAAATAATTTCAACAAAATTTTATAAGTTAAAATATGATCTCAAACTTTAATTAATTGTCTTAACATTTAAATGAGTAAAACACACAAATAGAATTTTGTGTTTTATAAGAATTCTTTAAACCTTAGTAAGTCTTGGGTAAAACACACAAATAAGAAAACCAAGTTCATAAATCACCATGCATAGCTTATCATTGTGCATAGCATCCAGTTGTTTCTTGAAACATTGTCCTTACTGGACAATGCTTGGATTTCTGTAGAACAAGGAGATCAGGAGCATCACCAAGTATCCGACTCCATTACCTTTCAGTCACAAGGCAAGTTTTTCTTGCTCATATCTCTTGATTGCACAGATTTTGAAACTTCTTGCAAAGTGATGACTTCAAACTCTAACATTTCAAAAGGGATGGAAAACCTATTTTCATAAATGAACATGACTAGAGGTTATCGACCAGTGGTGATAACCTAGGAAGGCTGGCAGGTGGAACCACGGTAAGATTGTGGTGGTGGAGGTTCCACTTGCATGGGAAAGTAAACCTAGGATTAACTACCAATGCCACAGTTATTCTAGCGCCATAAAAACCGTGTCATCCAGGAGACTTGGAATGGGACGGGAAAGTCAGCTGTATCTTCTCTCGTTCGCATGTCAACGGACACTCAGCTACCGTTTGCCGTATATCTCGAAAGAATACGTGCACATGGGTGGGACCCCTTAGTGCCCACGACCACTGGTGTCTATGATGGTCCGCAAGGGATGCCTAGGTACTTCATCGTTGGGGGTGAATATCAGGGGCACTACCTGCTTGCGTGAATTGGGTGGGCATGCGTTCTGCGAAGAAGGCAGTGATTGGCTTGGATCACTGACTGGGCCCCACACCATGGAAGTGTGGACGGGAATGTACGCCCGGTTGTGCAGCAAGGCTTTTATCTCTTTTGGAAGGACACACCTCTGCAGAGTGTAAAAAGATGTGACATGTTACCCCTTGTTCCGGGAAGGAGCTACGAACGCCGCAGGAAAGGTGCTCTCAAGGCACTACTACCTGTGTTGGCTGATGGGCATAGTTTTTTAAAGTAAAAGCAACCTTTCAAGAAAACATTGATAAAACTTGCATAGGCCTATGACTCTTTTGGGTCTGTGGCTGTAGTTAGTGCATATCACACAACTTCTTTCTAAAGAAACTTGCTGGGTAACGCTTGTTACTCACCCCAATCTCTTAAACCCTTGCTAGACTGTGAAGAGCTCGATGAAGCCACTCTGAACGCAATCAAAGGCCAGCAGGACATCTTCTACGAGGAGCCAGATCTCTCTCGTGGCATCGAAGGCGTGGATTACTTCATTCACTATGGAGCATCTTCAGGCGAGGAGTCAGAGTGAAGGAGTACTAACCAATAGAGTAGTATTGCAACCGAGGAACCGAGAAACTGTAGTATATGAATAAATTGTTGAGTTCTTCGTCTATTTAATTACTTGAAGCTTTTTAGTTGATGTAAACACTAAGCACTTGAAGTGTTCTCTTTATCGGGAGCATTTCGTTATCATCACGCTTTGGTCTATAATAATATGTGGATCAGTTTGTATTTGGGCCCGCAATGTTTCTGTTGTACCATTCTAAGGGATGTAATATTTGTGGAGGCTTGTTCTGCAAGTGTTATATCAACGACTTGCATACTACAACATGCAGTGGTATGCTGGGTCCCCGCAGCTGGTATCAGAGCAATTGCTTTGACCTTAGGTTGGAAACCTAGTAAAGGGATAGAACCTGTAGGAGTCTAGTAGCAACGGTAAAGAGTTCTCTAAATCTATGATGGTTATTCACTTGGGAATAACATAGTCATATTTTTAGTGTTACAATTCTTTATTATGATGCATCATACTAATTCTATACCTTATTCTTGTAATAGCTATTATGGCATCGAGAATTCCAGCGCGTACTGTTTGGTCACAGAGGAAGACTCTGGAAGACTATGAGGGCACTTTGACTGAGCAGTTAGGATCACTGCTATGGGATTTTGGACTTAACACTGACATCCCTGTTAAGACTTATTCTTACAAGGATGACGGGACTACAATCAAGTACCGTGTGGTTATTATGCTACCTGATGGACTGGTACCTAGTACAGTTCAGCCTTCTGGAGAAGGTAGAGGCGAGACTGCAGCTTACCACGAGGCGGTAGTTTGAGCTCTTGCTACTACCAGAGAGTGTAGAGCAGTGGAGTTAGTTGGCACTACTTTAGCCGCTATTCCCCATGATGCACTGATGGAAGAGCCGGGAATGGATCATGATGTTCTGGTGAAGAAGAAGCCGAAGTTTACAGCAAGACTTCTTGATATGTATATAAAGATGGTGGGATCACTGTATAACACCCACCAGGTTATTGTTGAAGACAAGACCGAGATGCTTGATGACCTCACAGGCACTACTAGGAGGCAGGAGTGAGCTCAAATGACTAGGCAGGAGTCGGAGGGATCACACTTCTCACCGGTTGTCGGAACTCACAGTTACCCGACATAGCCTAGACCTTCCAGGTATTCACCCACTCCAGAGCCCATACATTATCCAGTTATCACTTCTAGTATGGAGGCGCAGCAGGGTCTCAAGGGGATCTCGGAGTCTGAGCTTCCTGATACATCCATTTTGCATCACTATTTTGTATCATAATTTACTGTTATTCATTGATATATTTCATATTTAGAGTTGATACTTATGTTATTTCCTTTGTTTCCACATGTTTGATGATCATCGGAGGATTTGCTGCCAGAGTTAGAATTCTGCTAGAAAAAGGACCATCAAGGGACCATATTTTGAAGATCAGGAAAATTCCAGAAAAATACCAGGAAATTATATTTTCCCAGAAGACTCAGGAAGCAAGAAGGAGGAGTCGAGAGGAGCAAGGGGGGCCCCACATGCCAGGGTGGCACGGCCAGCCCCCTGGCCACGCCAGCCCTGTGTGAGGGCGCCCTGGCCCACATCTGGTCTCGCCCCTTCACGTACATCATCATCCGCGAAAACCTAAGTCAGGGGGGCTCAGAGTTAGACACAGCCGCCTCTGCGGGGCAGAGAACACCAGAGAGAGAAAAGCTCTCCGGCAGGGAGAAATCTGCCGGGGAAATTCCTTCCCGGAGAGGGGAGATCATCGCCATCATCATCACCATCGCACCGGACTTCATCGGGATCATCATCATCATCTCCATCACCAGCACCTTCATCTCCACCATCACCATGCCATCCCGCTGTAAGATCTTGAGTTGGATCTTGTTATATTCATAGGGGAAACTTTCCCAGTGTTAATTACTCTTGTAGTTGATGCTATTGGGTGGAACCATTGAATTAAGGTTTATGTTTAGATTGTTATTTACCATTATTTCACCTCTGATCATGATCCATATGATGTCTTGTTAGTAGTTCGTTTAGTTCTTGAGGACATGGGAGAAGTCAAGATGTTAGTAGTGAATTATTGTTGAGAAATATTTAATGGTTTGATATTGTTGTGGTGCTATTTCACTAGTGGTGTCATGTGAATGTCGACTACATGATACTTCACCATTTATGGGGCTAGTGAGATGCATTGTGTATTTGGCTACCAATTGTGGGGTTGCTGGAGTGACAGAAACCTAAACCTCCGTCGGGAAACCATTGCACCAGGGAGCATAGGATCTTAGAGTTTAAGGCTATAGTTAGATTTATCTTAATTACTTTCTTGTATTTGTGGATGCTTGCAGGAGGGTATAATCACAAGTGTGTATTTATCCTAGTAAGGGTAGTGCGCTAGCACAGGTTCACCCCCATAACACCTATCAAACCAATAAATACTATTGGCTTTATGAAGCGAAAGCTCTTGGCAGAAACTCTCGTGTGTCCTCGAGAACGTTTGGTTATTATAAGTACACAACCGGCTTGTCCTTTGCTGAAGAAAGGATTGGGCCACTTGCTGCAATTGTTACTATTGTCTTTTATTTACTTACACTTTATTTACTCGTATTGCCAATTACCCTGAAAACCTGTTTGCTAGTATTTACAGTGAATCCTTGATCAAAACCACTCATCAACACCTTTTGCTCCTCGTTGGGTTCGACACTCTTATTTATCAAAAGTACTACGATACACCCCCTATACTTGTGGCTCATCAAGACTATTTTCTGGCGCCATTGCCGGGGAGTGTAGCGCTATTGAAGAGTGGAATTGGTAAAGGTAACCGCCGCTGTGAGTATTGTTTTTATTTTCTCTTTTATTTTACTTTGCAATGGAGAACTCTCCATTTGGTTTCCTATTTGGAAACACATCTACTATTGCTGCACATGTGGAGGAACCACCACCTGCTGAAATTGATCTTTTTAAAATACCTATGAAAATTGTTGGGCGTATTATGGACAACTGCTATTCAGGAGATGGAACCATCCATCCGAGTGATCACTTATTATTTATACATGAATTATGCGAGTTGTTCAGATGTGCAAGTATTTCACCAAGCCAGGTCAAGAAGAAATTATTCTCTTTATCATTGAAAGGCAGAGCTGAAGATCGGTATCGACTACTCCAAGATGGTCCATCTATGGCATGGGAGGATATTGTACCTCTCTTTTATTCCAAGTTTTATCCTCCAAGTGAAATTCATAAAGATCGTAACCGGATATATAATTCTTGGCCTCATGATGGAGAAAGTATTGCCAAAGCGTGGGGGAGATTGAAGTTACTAATGCTCAAATGCCCTATTCATGAGCTCCCCAATAATATTGTTATTGATAATTTTTATGCACGGCTTACCCTTCCTGATAAGGATTATTTGGATGCCTCTTGCTTTGGATCATTTACTCATATGAAAGAAGATGCTAAGTGGAAACTTCTTGACCGTATACAAGAAAATGCTGAAGGTTGGGAAAACGACAAAGGTAGGAATTCAGGTATAAACTATGATTATGAATGCATTAAATCTTTTATGGGAACCGATGACTTTCATAGTGTTAGCACTGCTTATGGTCTTGATTCACAAATACTTGTTAATTGTCTTAAGGCCTTTGCCTCTTATATTGATGTTCCAAAGAAAGATTGGAACAAATATCATGTGCCTTATAAAGATTCTATCAGTCATATACCTGCTGCAGCTACTGAAGTTTGTACCGTTGATAGCATTGTGCCTGAACCTTATTTTGAGAAGACACCTTTCCCTGCTAAGGTAAATAATTATTCTACTTTGGTAAGTGTGTCTAATAAAAGTACTAAGAAAGCTGCAGAGCTTGATGAGCAAATTACTATTAAATCTCTTGTAGCTATATTGAAGGATCTTGTTACTAAAGATGTAGGAGATGAATATATTCTTTTTTGTGAAGATGCTTCTAACATTCTCTCGCATCCTAAAAAGCATAGGAAAGCAAGTGTTCCTGTTATTTCTGTCAGGATTGGAGATCATTGCTATTACGGTTTATGTGATATTGGTGTTAGTGCAAGTGCTATTCCTTTAGAGCTTTACAAAAAAATTATGCATGAGATTGGCGCTTGTGAACTTGAAGATATTGATGTGGTTGTTCAGCTAGCTAACAGAGAGACTGTTTGGCCACTTGGTATTGTTCGAGATGTGGAAGTTCTTTGCGGTAAGACTAAATACCCTACTGATTTTCTAGTACTTGGTAAGGAGGCTAGTGAAACTTGTCCTATTATTTTCGGTAGACCATTTTTTAACACGTGTGGCACCGTGATAGATTGTAAGGAGAAATTTTTTACTAACTTTAATGGAGAGTCTTATGAGTTTAATTTTTCCAAGTTTGCTAAGACTTCTTATGAAAATGACACGCCTAATGAAATTTTTTGAGTTGAACAGCTTGCTTCTATTGCACTTGCTCCTAATAATGCCTTGCAGCAATTCATGGAAGATCACGAAAGTGATGTTTTTAGCAAGGAAAGAGAAGAGATTGACGATATTCTTCTTCGTCAACCACCATTAATCAAGCATAATCTACCCATGGAGGATCTTGGTACCACTTTGCCGCCTAAGGAAGATCCTGTTTTTGAATTAAAGCCCTTGTCTGATAATCTTAAATATGCTTATATTGATGATAAGAAAATATATCCTGTTATTATTAGCTCTAAACTTTCAGGAAAGGAAGAAGAAAGATTATTAGAGATATTGAGGAAACACCGAGGAGCTATGGGATATACTCTTGATGATTTAAAAGGGATTTCTCCTACTTTATGTCAGCATGCAATTAATATGGAGAAAGACGCAAAGCCAGTCGTGGAGCATCAATGCCACCTAATTCCCAAGATGAAGGATGTGGTAAGAAATGAGGTATTAAAACTCCTTGATACTGGTATTATTTATCCTATCGCTGATAGTAGATGGGTTAGTCCTGTTCATTGTGTTCCTAAGAAAGGAGGTATGACTGTTGTGCCTAATGAGAATAACGAGCTTATTCCTCAAAGGGTAGTTGTTGGTTATAGAATGTGCATTGATTATAGGAAGGTAAATGAAGTTACTAAGAAAGATCATTACCCTTTACTGTTTATAGATCAAATGCTAGAAAGGTTGTCTAAGAAGACGCACTTTTGTTTCCTTGATGCTTATTCTGGTTTTTCTCAAATTGCTGTTAAGAAGGAAGATCAAGAGAAAACCACTTTTACTTGTCCTTATGGAACTTATGCTTATAGACGTATGCCGTTTGGTTTATGCAATGCTCCTGCTACTTTTCAAAGATGCATGTCTGCTATTTTTCATGGCTTTTGTGAAGAAATTGTGGAGGTCTTCATGGATGATTTCTCCGTCTATGGAACTTCTTTTGATAATTGTTTGCACAACCTTGATAAAGTTTTGCAGAGGTGCGAAGAAACTAACCTTGTTCTTAATTGGGAGAAATGCCACTTTATGGTGAATGAAGGAATTGTCCTTGGACATAAATTTTCTGAAAGAGGTATTGAAGTTGACAGAGCAAAAGTGGAGGCAATTGAGAAAATGCCCTGTCCCAGAGATGTTAAAGGTATTCGTAGTATTCTTGGTCATGCTGGTTTGTATAGGAGGTTTATTAAAGATTTCTCTAAGATTTCAAAGCCTCTTACTAATCTTCTTCAAAAAGATATACCATTTGTCTTTGATGATGATTGTAAGGAAGCTTTTGAAACTCTTAAGAAGGCTTTAACTACTGCTCCTATTGTTCAACCACCTGATTGGAATTTACCTTTTGAAATTATGTGTGATGCTAGTGATTTTGCTGTTGGTGCTATTCTTGGACAGCGAGTAGATAATAAGTTGAATGTTATTCATTATGCTAGTAAGACTCTTGATGCTGCTCAAAAGAATTATGCTACTACTGAGAAAGAGTTTCTTGCTGTTGTTTTTGCTTGTGATAAGTTTAGATCTTACATTGTTGATTCTAAAGTTACTATTCATACTAATCATGCTGCTATTAGATATCTTATGACTAAGAAGGATGCTAAGCCTAGGCTTATTAGATGGGTGTTGCTTTTACAAGAGTTTGATTTACATATCGTAGATAGGAAAGGTGCTGAAAATCTTGTGGCTGACAACTTGTCTAGATTGGAAAACATTTCTTTTGATTCTATTCCTGTTAATGATAGTTTTCCAAATGAACAGTTGGCTGCAATAAATGTAACCACGCGAGACCTTCCTTGGTATGCTTATTATGCTAACTTTATTGTTTCCAAGTATTTGCCTCCAACTTTTATAGCTCAGCAAAGAAGAAAATTCTGCTATGATTTGAGGCATTATTTTTAGGATGACCCACACTTATATAAAGAAGGAGTTGATGGTATTATGCGAAGATGTGTACCAAAATATGAGCAATAAGAGATATTGAGAAAATGCCATGGTAGTGCTTATGGAGGGCATCATGCCGGAGATAGAACTGCACAAAAAGTTCTACAATCAGGTTTTTATTGGCCAACCCTCTTTAAAGATGCTAGAAGGTATGTTTTATCTTGCAATGAATGTCAAAGAGTTGGTAATATTTCTAGACGCAATGAAATGCCTATGAGTTACACTCTTGTTATTGAACCGTTTGATTGTTGGGGGTATGACTTTATGGGTCCTTTTCCTCCTTCAAAAGGCTATACCCATATACTTGTTACTGTTGATTACGTTACTAAATGGGTAGAAGCCATACCTACAAAGAGTGCCGATGGTGAGACCTCGTTAAAAATGCTTAAGGATGTTATTTTTCCTAGGTTTGGTGTGCCTAGATATCTGATGACTGACGGAGGTTCTCATTTTATTCATGGTGGTTTTAGAAAAACTCTTGCTAAGTACGATGTTAATCATAGAATTGCTTCTGCTTATCATCCCCAAACTAGTGGGCAAGTAGAGCTTTTAAATAGGGAGATCAAGTCTATCTTGGAGAAGACTGTCAATAGATCTAGGAAAAATTGGGCTAGTAAGTTAAACGACGCTTTATGGGCTTATAGAACTGCTCATAAGAACCCCATGGGTATGTCTCCTTATAAGATGGTTTACAGAAAAGCATGTCACTTGCCTTTAGAATTAGAACACAAAGCTTTTTGGGCAGTGAGAGAGCTTAATAGAGATTTTAAACTAGCCGGTAAGAAAAGGTTGTTAGATTTGAGTTCTCTAGATGAGTGGAGAAATGAAGCGTATGAGAATGCCAGACTTTTTAAAGAGAAAGTCAAGCAATGGCATGATAAGAGAATTCTTAAGAGAGAGTTTCATGTTGGTGAGAAAGTTCTTTTGTATAGGTCTCGTCTTAGATTTTTTGCAGGAAAATTACTCTCTAAATGGGAAGGACCATATGTTATTGTGGAAGTGTACCGCTCAGGTGCTCTTAAGATTGCTTCATTGAAAGATGACTCAACACAAGTGGTGAATGGGCAAAGACTCAAACATTATATTTCTAGAGATTCCTATAATGAAGATGTTGATGTTATTGAAACAGTTTCTCCGGAAGAATTCATCCAAGACAAACTGCAGGTACCTGCAGAGTTCGTTTTCAAATAGGTAACAGTTCTAGTCAGAGAAGTTTCGCGTTGAACTCTTCTTTTAATATTTTTGCTGTTTTTACTAAATATGAAAAATCACGAGACGAAAACGGGCAGGAAAAGGAGTCCGTGTGTTCCTCACATGTAGGTGGCGCGGGCCCACCCCTGGCCGCGCCACCTAGGTGTGAGAACACCCCAGAACTCTTTTCCATCCCGGTTTCCTCCTGTGACTTCGTTTCGATGTATAATTTTTGCCTATTTAACCCCCCGGAGTCCCCGAGGTCTGTATATCATTTTCTCGTCGTGTTTTGTTTCGAGCTGTTTCTGTCAGGAGTTGATCTCAAGTTTGGAGAAGCCATGGCCTCTTCAAGCAATGACAAGGAGAAGACACCTCCGGAAGATGGCACCAAAGACTTCCGGCTGAAGGAAGAGGTTGAAAGTGAAGACGAGGAGGAAGATCAAAGTTCAAGGCCGAACACCGTGATTGCCAGCATAGGGGTGGTGACAGATCATGACAAGTTCAAGAAGAGTGCTCGCATAAGGACCGGAGGTGGTGTGCCACATCACACCTTAGCTCCAAGGACATCTTCGTCAAGCCAAAATCCTTTCCATACTCTAATTCATGAACGTCAGTTTCAAGAGGTGCCCAAATCTCGATTACCATCTGGTTGGGATATAGATCGTTCTAACAATGCAGGAAAAGAAAGTTCCAAGAATGAGGAAGGATGGGGAAATAACTCCAAGAGCTAGGATTCTCTAGCTGACAGGTTCATAAACCATATTGAGCACAATTCTGAGATGATTCGTAACCTTGAGCACAAGATTGATGACCTAAAAGATTTAATTGAGAAGTTTATTAAAGACTATCCACCGCCACCACCAAAGGAGTAATTCGTCATCGGTATAGGCATCCCCTTGGCTTGTTCCAAGCTTGGGGGAGTGCCACGGTATCACATCATTACCTTTTGCTCATTTACTTTTCAAGTAGAGTCATATCATGAATAGAGAAGTTATCTTATAGAATAGTTTGCAGTTTGGAAGTATCCTCCTTAGTTGGTTATCTATGTATCCCTTGGTGTGAGTTGCGGTAATAAAATATTAATGAGTAGTTTTATCGTTTACTTTCCGCACACTTTATGATTAGTTTGCAAAGTCTCTTGTATGACTAGTCTTGTTGATTGGTATTGGTATCACTTTGGGAGCATGGGTAAATTTAGTTGGTTTTGGCAAACCTAGCTTGGTCAGTAGCAACATTACCTTGAGGTTTGAGTAGAAAAGAATAAAGAAGTGCTTGTAGTTGCATCACTTCAGTTTTCCCTTATGTTTGGCTTATTGGCCTTGTTATTCTTAAAAGTCAAAATTGTTGTACCTTCAAGGGAGTTGGCATGATTCTTCTTATTATATGTATGTTTGTCTGTTTCATGCAACTCTTATGCTTGCTACCCAGCCTTGCTAGCCAAAAACCTGTACTGAGAGGAAATACTTCTCGTGCATCCAATTACCAAAACCCAAGTTACTTCCAAAGAGTCCACCATAAATTCCTATGCATGGTATTTAAAGCCATTCCAAGTAAATTTTCATGTGCTACCTTTCAAAAACCTTCAAACACTTCTCATTTTGTGCCACTATTTTTAGCTCATGAGGACGTAGTGGATGGGTTTGTTATCTTCCATACTAAATTAAGTACCCCTCAACTAGGCAGCTTCATCTGCTCGTCACTATTTTGGCAAGGGAGCTGGTCAGACCAATATAATCTCAAAAAGAAAGAAAAAGAAAAGAGCACTCCTCCATGGTTTGTGAAAGTTGGTCGGCAACCGATGGAATCGGTTTGCCATGGTTTGAGAAAGAAAAAGGTGGGGAGGAGTGCAAAGCTATAAAAGAGCACCAATGTGCCAATTAATCAAACATCTCGGAACCGCTCTCACTTGTTTAGTATGGAAGATATCAAGAACTCCGTTACTAGTCGTTGACAAAAGCAACCACCTCTCAAAATAACTTTTTACCTCTGTTTTGCAAATGAAAAGCTCTAGCACATGTTAGTTCCCTGCTTCCCTCTGCGAAGGGCCTATCTTTTACTTTTATGTTGAGTCAACCTATTTCCCTCTATCTTGAGCAAGCATTTGAGTTGTTATGTTTCATTCATCCATATGTTGATCAGTTTAATCATGTTTACTATCTTCCTTGTTTTGTATAATGCTTTTGTCTGAAGGAATATATCTTTGAAAGCTTTCTATGATTGCAAAAGTTTACTGAGTTGAGCATATGGCCTTTGCTATGTTAGCACTATTTCAAAAGACTCCGTTTAAAAGAAATAATAGCTTGTTCTTTGTTCCTGGACCAAGAACTAAGGGTTTGCCATTGCCAATTATAGTTTACCTTGTGCATCTTTACATGTGATTCCCTTTTACCTATTGCAAGTCTATATCTTATAAAGGGAAGTTGCTGTCTATTATAACTTGTGCCTTTGGTGAATGTGATGCTTCTTGTCCGTATTTTGATTATCGACACTTCACTCCATAAACCTGTGTTCATGTTTACCGAGTTCAGTTTTCGCTTGGGGACAAGCGAGGTCTAAGCTTGGGGGGGGGGGGTCGATACGTCCATTTTGCATCACTATTTTGTATCATAATTTACTATTATTCATTGATATATTTCATATTTAGAGTTGATACTTATGTTATTTCCTTTGTTTCCACATGTTTGATGATCATCGGAGGATTTGCTGTCGGAGTCAGGATTCTGCTGGAAAAAGGACCATCAAGGGACCATATTTTGAAGATCAGGAAAATTCCAGAAAAATACTAGGAAATTATATTTTCCCAGAAGACCCAGGAAGCCAGAAGGAGGAGTCGAGAGGAGCAAGGGGGCCCCACACGCCAGGGTGGCGTGGCCAGCCCCTGGCCGCGCCAGCCCTATGTGAGGGCGCCCTAGCCCACGTCTGGTCTCGCCCCTTCGCGTACATCATCGTCCCCGAAAACCTAAGTCAGGGGGGGCTCAGAGTTAGACACAGCTGCCTCTGCGGGGCGAAGAACACCAGAGAGAGAAAAGCTCTCCGACAAGGAGAAATCTACCGGGGAAATTCCTTCCCGGAGAGGGGAGATCGTCGCCATTGTCATCACCATCGCACCGGACTTCATCGGGATCATCATCATCATCATCTCCATCACCAGCACCTTCATCTCCACCATCACCACGCCATCCCGCTATAACATCTTGAGTTGGATCTTGTTATATTCATGGGGGAAACTTTCCCGGTGTTGATTACTCTTGTAGTTGATGCTATTGGGTGGAACCGTTGAATTAAGGTTTATGTTCAGATTGTTATTTACCATTATTTCACCTCTGATCATGATCCATATGATGTCTTGTGAGTAGTTCGTTTAGTTCTTGAGGACATGGGAGAAGTCAAGATGTTAGTAGTGAATTATTGTTGAGAAATATTTAATGGTTTGATATTGTTGTGGTGCTATTTCACTAGTGGTGTCATGTGAACGTCGACTACATGATACTTCACCATCTATGGGCCTAGTGAGATGCATTGTGTATTTGGCTACCAATTGTGGGGTTGCTGGAGTGACAGAAACCTAAACATTTGTTGGGAAACCATTGCACCAGGGAGCATAGGATCTTAGAGTTTAAGGCTGTGGTTAGATTTGTCTTAATTACTTTCTTGTATTTGCGGATGCTTGCAGGAGGGTATAATCACAAGTGTGTATTTATCCTAGTAAGGGTAGTGCGCTAGCACAGGTTCACCCCCATAACACCTATCAAACCAATAAATACTATTGGCTTTATGAAGTGAAAGCTCTTGGCAGAAACTCCCGTGTGTCCTCGAGAACATTTGGTTATTATAAGTACACAACCGGCTTGTCCTTTGCTAAAGAAAGGATTGGGCCACTTGCTGCAATTGTTACTATTGTCTTTTATTTACTTGCACTTTATTTACTCGTATTGCCAATTACCCCTGAAAACCTGTTTGCTAGTATTTACAGTGAATCCTTGATCAAAACCACTCATCAACACCTTCTGCTCCTCGTTGGGTTCAACACTCTTATTTATCGAAAGTACTATGATACACCCTCTATACTTGTGGGTCATCACTTCCCATTGAGAAATCTGATGGGTGGAGGTTTGACTGGCTGGGTGATGGCTAGCAGTACACTAGCTCATATGGAGGGACAGCTCACGCAGCAGGAGTTGGCGATGCCGTAGTCACTCCTGTTGTATCTGTTGAGGAGGAGGATCTGATGGAGGTTCAGTTTGAGAGTCAGGAGCCAGTTGTGACCCCTATGGAGCAGGATGTACCCTTTGATCACACCTACTGCACAGAGAGTGTGTGTTATGGAGAGGCGGAGCCTTTTCCTACTATGACTGCTCATGAGACCAGTGTGTACTTCGAGAGTTACCTTGGATTGAACGGACTCGTGTTGAGTGATACTTTAGCTATGGACACATCCGACTCAGATTATGTTCCGGGCGGGAGGCCGTTCATTCCACAGGCAGTGCGCCGGACTACACACCATCACGGGTGGACTCCGGGCATGCACTATGAGCCGTGAGACCAGGACAGGATTTCAAGACCCAGGTAGAAGCATAGTTGCATCTGTGAATGCAATTAGGGCTAGTAGTATGTTGTTGTAATAAGAGAGATGGTAGAACTATCCAGTCTCGATCTATGAGTGTACTCTATGTGTGAGAGTACGTGTTGTAATAATGACTTTGTATCGGTTTGTATGAGATGTATAATATATACTTATATTTGGTTTTCTTGCGATCTTCCATTTGGATCTGGATTTCTGCTTTCCATTGTGTGATTAGTTCTGAGCATAAAGTGAAGCTCAGAAAGCATGGGCATGGTGTAATTATGAGATCTTTGCTTTATGTTACAGGACTAGAGGGGCTATGGATACGGTTTTAGCTGCCGATGCTGAGGAGCAACGCTTGGCACAAGAAGCTCAAACTAAAGCAATGAATGACCAGCAGGCAGAAATGGAAGCCAAAGCAAAGGTTGATCAAGAAAATTAAGCTCATTTACCACCACCACCGTTCAGGCCTTTGGCGGAACAAAGCTTTATGCAGTATATGCAGTTCATGCAAGAGACACAGAACAAATTTATGCAAGAACTCATGGGGCATGTTGGAGCCGGAAGGGTTTCGGAGGCAAGAGGGGTAAGTCTTTCTGACTTCCTCAATGCAAAACTACTTCCTTTTGCTTCTGCAGTAGAACCAATGGATGTGGAAGACTGGCTCATGGACACTGAAAGGAAATTGAAAGCTGTGGGAGTCAATGACGAGGAGAAGGTTCGTTATGCTGTACACCTTCTATCTAGACCAGCCGCAGCATGGTGGGACAATGAAGTGACACTCCAACATTCGGAGAAGGTATTCTCTTGGGAAGAGTTCGAGGAAAAGTTTCATATATTTCATGTGCCAGAAAGTGTGGTTGAGCTCAAAAGGAGGGAATTTGAAGACCTCACGCAGGGTAGTGCAACAATGATGGCATACATCAAGGAGTTCACTAGACTATCTCATTACGCAAGTGACGAGGTGAGTACTGACAGCAAGAGGGTGAAAAGATTTCTCAAGGGATTAGATCCATACACGACAATGCAGATGAAATTGACTAAGCCGCGTAACTTCCAAGAGTTGATGGATACAGCCATTACCTGGGAGAATGATTATTAGTTGGTTCAGATGAGCCGACTGAAGAGGGCCAAGACCGAGGCCAAGAAAGTTCAACCAACCCGAAGCACTCCAATTCTGAATTTCAAACCCAGAGTTAGGACAGGAGGAGTTCCACCGAATCGAAAGACGTTCACACCAAGAGGTCAGGTCATCTGTCATAACTGTGGACTTCCAGGACATTTCAAGGGGGAATGTATGAAGCCAAGGATTATATGCCACGCCTACAGAAAAGAGGGGCATATCCATCCAGACTGCCTGAATAAACCCGCTGGGGGATGGCCTGATAATCGTGAAGGCAAGACAGGAGGAGGTGGACGACCTATATTTGGAGGTGGCAGTAGCAGCAAGAATGGGAATGGAAAAAGAGGCCGGAATTTTAGGAGGTTAAATTGCACATCTCTGGAGGAAGCTAACAATTCGGAAACGGTGGTCATAGGTATGCTCAGCATCCTTACTCATCCTGGCAAAGTTCTTTTTGATACCGGTGTCACTACATCATTCATTTCCAAAGATTTTGTCGAAAAATATGGGTTAAGGTGTCAGGCGATAGCTCATCCTATGACTGTTGTGATGGCCGGGGGTAAACTTTTAGTATCCCAATTCAAACCAGACCAGGTCATTATGATCTGTGACTGTCCTTACTTTGCCAATCTCTATGTTCTTCCACTTAAAAGAATTGAAGTTGTTTTGGGTATGGATTGGATGTCCGATCACGAAGCACATATTGATTGCGAAGAGAAGACTGTGTCAATCCGGAAGCCTGGAGGTGGAAGGATTACTTATCAAGTAGATAAGCATATCCATGTGGAGATTGGGATTCAACTCAATTCACTGAAAGAGGCTAAGTTAGAAGATATTCCAGTGGTTAAGGAATTCATGGATGTATTTCCCCAAGAATTACCGAGAATGCCACCGGATCGGGAGATTGAATTCACTATTGATCTGAAGCCAAGTACAGCACCAATTTCACAAGCTCCCTATAAAATGGGTCCTAAAGAGTTGAAAGAATTGAAAGAGCAGCTAGATGAGCTGGAAAGTAAAGGATTCATCCAAGAAAGTATATCACCTTGGGGTTCGCTAGTTATATTTGTTGATAAAAGAGATGGAGGCAGAAGAATGTGTGGGGATTTCAAGAATCTGAACAATGTCACCATCAAGAACAAGTATCCTTTGCCAAGAATTCATGATCTGTTTGATCAAGTTCATGGAGCTAGGGTTTTCTCAAAAATTGATCTGAGATCTAGTTATCATCAAAAGAGATCAAACCAGAAGATGTACTAAAGACTGCATTTATCTTAAGGTATGGCCATCATGAGTACTTAGTTGTTCCTTTTGGTTTGACTAATGCTCCGGCAATCTTCATGAACTTGATGAACAAGATTTTCATACCATATCTGGACAAGTTTGTGATAGTGTTTATTGACGACATACTGATTTACTCCAAGAATAAAGAGGATCATGCAAAACATCTCAGAATAGCATTGCAAGTGTTAAGGGAACATCAGCTGTATGCTAAATTCAGTAAATGTGAATTCTGGCTGGATCAAGTGGAATTCCTTGGTCATGTTATTAGCAAGGAGGGGATTGCCATAAATCCAAGCAAAGTTCAGTCAGTTTTGGACTGGCAACCACCAACCAATGTGAAGGAAATAAGAGGTTTTCTAGGAATGGCTGGATACTATCAAAGATTCATTGAAGGATTCTCGAAGATAGCAGGACTGATGACCAAATTGTTAAGGAAAAACACTCCATTTGAATGGTCTGAAAAGTGTGAAGAGAGTTTTCAAGAGCTGAAAAGGAGACTCACAACAACACCTATCCTAGCAGTACCAGAAACTAGAAAGGATTACACAGTTTACTGCGATGCATCCAAGAATGGATTGGGTTGTGTTCTAATGCAAGACCGAAAGATAATTGCTTATGGTTCAAGACAACTCAAGCCACACGAAGTCAATTATCCAATACATGACCTTGAATTGGCAGCAGTTGTATTTGCTCTCAAACAATGGAGGCAATTCCTCTATGGAGCCAAATGTGAGCTTTACACCAATCATAAGAGTCTCAAATACTTCTTTACTCAGAAGGAGTTGAACATGAGGCAGAAAAGATGGCTAGAGTTGATCAAGGATTATGATCTTACTATAAACTATACCCCTGGAAAGGCTAATGTGGTAGCCGATGCATTAAGCCGGAAGAGTACAGAAACACAGTTGATGGATAGAGAACTTCCTGAAGAATTGCTTAAGGACCTGGAAAGGCTGGAAATACAATGTCTAGAGGTCAAATATTTGGGGAGTATTCACACTATGAGAGTGATGGAGGAAAGACAAAGTGATTTGAAATACACAATAATCAGAAGGCAAGGTGAAGATCCTTTCATCACTGAGGAAATCCGTAGGATTAAAGAGGGGAGACCATCTGAATTCCGTTTGGGTGATTTCGATTTACTCTGGTTTCAGAACAGAATCTGTGTGCCAGATATACCAGAGATCAAAGGACTGATTCTCAAGGAGGCCCACGAGACACCATACTCCATACATCCGGGAAGTACGAAGATGTACATGGATCTCAAGGAGTTGTTCTGGTGGAATAACATGAAGTGGGACATAGCCAGGTATGTAGCAGAATGTCATACCTGTCGAAGAGTTAAGGCAGAGCACCAAAGTCCAGCAGGGTTACTTCAACCTTTGGACATTCTGGAGTGGAAATGGGAGGAAATCGGGATGGATTTTATTACCGGTTTACCTTTAACCAAGAGGCACAAGGAGATGATCTGGGTGATAGTTGATCGACTCACCAAAAGTGCACATTTCTTGCCTGTGAATCAGAAAGATAGTGCAGAAAAGCTGGTTGAGATCTATGTAAAAGAGATTGTCAGCAAGCATGGAGTACCTAAGAAGATCGTCTCTGATAGAGGGTCTATTTTTACATCCACATTCTGGAGAGATCTTTATACAGCACTGGGATCACAGTTGGACTTTAGTACCGCTTATCATCCGCAAACTGGTGGACAAAAGGAAAGAACAAATCAAATCTTGGAGGATATGCTATGTGCATGTGCTCTAGATTTTGGAGGTTTGTGGGATGAACACTTATCATTAGCAGAGTTCTCCTACAACAACAGTTATCAAAGTAGCCTGAAAGCAGCACCATTTGAAGTACTATATGGACGCAAGTGCAGATCTCCAATATGTTGGTTTGATCTGGAGGCAACCATGAATTTGAAACTAATTTCATTCAAGAAAAGCAAGGCATCATTGATACCATCCGAGATCATTTGAAGATAGCTCAAAGCCGACAAAAGAGTTATGCAGATCAAAAGAGGCGGACATGGGAACCCAAAGTGGGGGATTTGGTCTATTTGAAAGTTAGTCCTATGAAAGGAGTCAAGAGGTTCGGTATTAAGGGGAAGTTAAGCCCAATATACATTGGACCATTCAAGATTCTCAGTCAGAACCAAAGTGTTGCATTTGAATTAGAGCTTCCAGCAAAATTGAAGCAAGTTCACAATGTTTTCCATGTTTCTCAACTTTGGAAATGTCTGAAAGCACCTGAAGACTCTGTTACTCACGATGAACTAGATCTTCAAGCAGATTTGACTTATGAGGAGAAGCCAATAAAGATCTTAGAGGAGAACCGAAAGAGGCTTCGGAACCGTGCAATCAAATTCTGTAAAGTACAATGGAATGATCACTCCGAAAGGGAAGCAACTTGGGAGAAAGAAGAGGATTTGAGACAAGCTTATCCAGAAATCTTCAGGTACACAAAGTATTAACTTCAGGATGAAGTTCTGATAAGGGGGGGAATACTATAATATCCCAGCATTTAGGACAAAACGAAGGGTAGATTTAGGACCTCTATGCATTCATGCATCTATAATCTGAGTAAATTTTTCGCAAATTCAAAAACTGGAGAGAGCAAAGCTTCTATCTAATCACCTTTAGAGTTAGAGGTTATTAGAGTGTTAAGGGCATTGCTATGATCTCTTGCTTATATTGTTAAGTGAGTTTTGAATATAAAATGATTGTAGAATTATCTCAAATTTGTATATTTAATAATTAATAAAGAAATAATTCAATTATGCAAGGAAATGGTAATAGAATATAAAACAAATAGAAATAGCACTTTATTAATATCACACATTAATACAATGTTTTTTACAACTTTATTTGAAATTAAAAGAAGATTACATCAGAGGTAAACAAAAGAAACCTAAAACTAAACTATTTCTAAAAGACTTCAAGAAGTCCATCTTCTAGTCTTCATAGTCTGCAATCTGCAAAATAAAACAAATAAACAAAAGTAAAGGAATAAAGGTTAGTGTTAGATTACTCTCAGACTAAGGCAAATACTTTGCCATTGCATCATTAAGTGTAATTGACCAAGTGAGCATCTGTTCTTTGGAAACATCACTGGGGGTACAAAGTATAAGGGTGCGTAGCATATGCACAGCACAGCCAGGGAAGGGATCAGACCAAGCTGGGTGTGCAGGCAGGCACACAGCTCACAAGGAGCTTAGTCACTGAAGGAGAAGCTGGAGCTGGCAGCACCACAGCAGCCAGCAATGCCCAGTAGTCGACTAGATGAGCATGACCAGGAGAAGCAGCTCCCATTCGAAACCACACGGAACCACACCAAGAACATCACTGTTCTTTCACAGCACACAAACAATAGTCATCATCCAGCAAGAATCATGGAGACCAACTGAAGCTCAAGATCAAGCTCAGAAGGAGAAGAACCAGCAGCCCATCTCAGGAGGAGAAGGACAAGGGTTCAGCAGCTAGTCCAGGAGGAGAAGGACAAGCTCTGGAGCTGAACTAGGAGGAGAAGGCCAGCTAGAAGCAAGCAATCATCTCTAGCAAGCAAGCTACTACAGCAGACAACACACTTTTGCTGCACCACTCCAGGAAACAGGTAGAAGCTTGCACATCATATCACTGCTAGAGCATGTGTCAGTCATGTGTTGATTCTTGGGAAAGCCCTCAGTTATGCAAAGAAATGCTTTGCATAACTCATCATTGGGTTCATAAAAAGATTCAGTAAATCAGAAACAAAACCAATACCCAAGCCTCAGCTTGTCCTTCATTGGCATTCATTGTGAAGAAACAGATGAACCTACACAGGGCAGGCTTGTGTTGGGCACATGTCCTGTAGGACATGCACCTCAACCACACAAGCACTGCCAGCATAAGCTCTAAATCACAAGCAGTGGGCACACAAGCAAGCATAGTAGCTCACAGTTGTGCTTTGGGCCTCAGACCAGCATCACTGGCCAGATAATAGGGGCAAGTTTCACCATAAGTTAGCCTTTACAAATTAGTTGCTGGGCACATGACCAAACTGGTCATGCACCTCAACACAACACACAACCAAATTATCTGAAGCCAACCAGTGAGTTTTATCTACATTCTTTTCCATAGCTTCTGCTAGGAATCAAAAAGAACAACAGTAACATGAACTGAATTAATGGATTCAGTTTGCACATATGTACCTTTGCTATCATAGCATCACAGTCAAAGATTAAGGCAAAGATCATATCAATCATAGTACACAGGTAGTACTAGGTTGTTGGAATCAAATCATTTTCCTAGTTAAAACAACTAGGAATCATAATCAAGAACAATAATCATAACTGAATTTGCAACAGAGCAAGATTCAGGCTAACACCTCTGTCAGAAAGCTACAATGACCGAGGGATTTCGGCACAGGAAAATCACCACTTGATTAAGCATCAGCAGCAGCTCACTGAACTAATTCATCAAACAAGCAATAGCTAGCATCAACACATAGCATGTCTGTGAGTTTAGCTCACTGATCTTGACCAATTTTGGTCAGAGACCATGGCCAGTAAGAGAAGTAGAGGATGGAGAGGAGAAGGAGAAGCTCACCAATCACCCAGGTGCTCATCTGGCTGGCATGGCAGGGCAGTGCCTGCACGGCCAGCCAGAGGCTGCCTGGGGAAGTCCTCACCAAGTCGCACCGGCGGGCTCACACGGAGCACAAGCACCGGAGCTAGCTTAGCAAGCTCCAGCTTGGGAGGCACAGCAGCAGGGGTGCTCAGAGGTGGCAGATTCCGAGGGAAGAGATCATCCCGATCTCCTCGGGAAGGAAGCGGTCGGCAAATCCACTCGGTGGAGCTGGTAGAGGGTGCAGTGGCAAGTATTTCGCCCAAGGTGGCGATGGCGGAGGTCACCGGAGTTGGCCGGAGTGGCCAGGCGGCGAAGGCGGCGATCCAGATCGCCAGAGGGAGCAAGGGGAGAGGAAGGTGAGCGATTGGGGCTAGGCTGAGTCGGTTGACCGACCCAGACCCGAGCCGGGTTGGCTTAGCCGAGCTCGAGTGGGCTAGTTGGGCCAGCAGGCCAGTTGGGCCAAACAGGCCTTGGCAAATTGTTTTAAAAACAAAATTTCAAATTCAAATTCAAATGCTATATTCTTTTTGAATTCAAACCAAAACTAAAAAATTCCAATAACATTAATAAAACACTTTCTCATTCTTCAATTGAAATAAATATTCAAATAAATTCAAAATCTCTGAAAGATCCTTTAAAGGAATATTTAAAACTTTTAAATTCTATTTTCAAAAACCTTAGTTATTATCTATATTAAAAAATAAAAATAAATGAATTTCTTCTTTAAAAATTAAATTCTTTTCCTTTTCAAATAATTTCAACAAAATTTTATAAGTTAAAATATGATCTCAAACTTTAATTAATTGTCTTAACATTTAATAGAGTAAAACACATAAATAGAATTTTGTGTTTTATAAGAATTCTTTAAACCTTAGTAAGTCTTGGGTAAAACACACAAATAAGAAAACCAAGTTCATAAATCACCATGCATAGCATATCATTGTGCATAGCATCCAGTTGTTTCTTAAAACATTGTCCTTACCGGACAATGCTTGGATTTCTGTAGAACAAGGAGATCAGGAGCATCGCCAAGTATCCGACTCCAGTACCTTTCAGTCACAAGGCAAGTTTATCTTTGCTCATATCTCTTGATTGCACTGATTTTGAAACTTCTCGCAAAGTGATGACTTCAAACTCTAACATTTCAAAAGGGAAGGAAAACCTATTTTCATAAATGAACATGACTAGAGGTTATCGACCAGTGGTGATAACCTAGGAGGGCTGGCAGGTGGAACCACGGTAAGATTGTGGTGGTGGAGGTTCCACTTGCACGGGAAAGTAAACCTAGGATTAACTACCAATGCCACAGTTATTCTAGCGCCGTAAAAACCATGTCATCCAGGAGACTTGGAATGGGACAGGAAAGTCAACTATATCTTCTCTCGTTCGCATGTCAATGGACACTCAGCTACCGTTCGCCGTATATCTCGAAAGAATACGTGCATATGGGTGGGACCCCTTAGTGCCCACGGCCACTGGTGTCTATGATGGTCCACAAGGGACGGCTAGGTACTTCATCATTGGGGGTGAATATCAGGGGCACATCCTGCTTGCGTGAATTGGGTGGGCATGCGTTGTGCGGAGAAGGCAGTGATTGGCTTGGATCACTGACTGGGCCCCACACCATGGAAGTGTGGACGGGAATGTACGCCCGGTTGTGCAACAAGGCTTTGATCTCTTTTGGAAGGACACACCTCTGCAGAATATAAAAAGATGTGACATATTACCCCTTGTTCCGGGAAGGAGCTGCGAATGCCGCAGGAAAGGTGCTCTCAAGGCACTACTACCTGTGTTGGCTGGTGGGCATAGTTTTTTAAAGTAAAAGCAACCTTTCAAGAAAACATTGATAAAACTTGCATAGGCCTATGACTCTTTTGGGTCTGTGGCTGTAGTTAGTGCATATCACAACTTCTTTCCAAAGAAACTTGCTGGGTAACGCTCGTTACTCGCCCCAATCTCTTAAACCCTTGCTAGACTATGAAGAGCTCGATGAAGCCACTCTGAACGCAATCGAAGGCCAGCAGGACATCTTCTACGAGGAGCCAGATCTCTCTCGTGGCGTCGAAGGCGTGGATTACTTCATTCGCTACGGAGCATCTTCAGGCGAGGAGTCAGAGTGAAGGAGTACTAACCAATAGAGTAGTATTGCAACCGAGGAACCGAGCAACTGTAGTATATGAATAAATTGTTGAGTTCTTCATCAGTTTAATTACTTGAAGCTTTTCAGTTGCTATAAACACTAAGCACTTGAAGTGTTCTCTTTATCGGGAGCATTTCGTTATCATCACGCTTTGGTCTGTAATAATATGTGGATTAGTTTGTATTTGGGCTCGCAATGTTTCTGTTGTACCATTCTGAGGGATGTAATATTTGTGGAGGCTTGTTCCGCAAGTGTTATATCAACGACTTGCATACTACAACATGTAGTGGTATGCTGGGTCACCGCAGGCATTTCTTTTACTTTTATGTTGAGTCACCACCTTCTACCTTTATGCACCGTCTAAGAGAGCATAGTTGTCATTCTGAGTTTAATGTGCATAGTCCCAAAGTTTATAATTGATTGATTCATGATTTTGGTTTCACTTGTTCTTAAATTATTTGTATCTAGTCGCCCTCTTAAACTTGAAGGTGTCCTATGCATTTATGTTTTGCTACTCCATGAGGGACAAGCTAAAAACTATTTGCTATGTTTTTCCATATGATTGAAACACACACGTGACTTCTATTGTTCATGATCTTTTGTTTGTGTTCTTTTTCATGTTTTAACATGGTTGCTAAGTTTCTTCTATTAAGATTATGTCTTTCATGCCCATGTTTTAAGTACTTTGATCTCAGCACTCAATGCTTTACCTGTATGATCAAGATTGCGTTGGTGCATGTCACCTCAAAATTTATTCTTTGTTATCACGTACCTACTCGAGGACGAGCAGGAGTTAAGCTTGGGGATGCTTGATACGTCCCAAACGTATCTATAATTTTTTGATGCTCCATGCTCATTTATGCACCATTTTCCTTGTGTTTCATTACACTTCATGATGTTTTTATGCGATTTATGGAACTAACCTATTGACAAGATGCCACAGTGCCAGTTCCCTGTTTTCTGCTATTTTTGTGTTTCAGAAAAGCTACACGGGAAATATTCTCAGAATTGGACAAAACGACCACCGAAACTCCTATTTTTCTCAGATGAAGGACGAGGACCGAAGGAGAGCCGGAGAGGGGCCAGAGGCTGGCCACACCATGAGGGGGTGTGGCCCGGGCCCTGGCCGCGCCCACCTGTGGTGAGGAGCCCCTGGTCCACTCCTGACGACGCCCCTTCACCTATAAGAAGCCTCGCGACGGAAAACCCTAAGAGAATCGGCAAAATTTCCAGAAGAGTTCCGGAGCTCCGCCACCATCGCTGACGAATTTTGGGGGACAGAAGTCTCTATTCCAGCACCCTGCCGGGATGGGGAAGTGCCCTCGAAGCCATCTCTATCGGTCTCAATCGTCGTCTCGGCTGTCTCCATCGACCTCACCGCCATCTCCATCACCGTTGCTGCCTCCGATGATGAGGAGGGAGTAGTTCACCCCCGGGGCTGAGGGCTCTACCGGTAGCTATGTGGTTCACCTCTCTCTCCCATGATGTGATCTTTATGTGATCATGAGCTTTGTATCTATTTGAATTGGTAGATGTTATTATTCAGATATTATGCTACTCCCGTGCTTTATATTTGTAATCTTCGGAGACACCTTGTATCATGATGTGAAGGTGACTAGTGTACGCATTATGTGTGTATTTTTGGTTAATGTCTCTATGAATTGTTGGTGTTTGTTGGAACCATATAGTGTGTTCATGGTGATAGTGTGGGGCAATCTAGTTTGGGTACATGCGAACTTTGAGGAGTGCTTCGTAGCCCTACGCATGATTAGTGTTCATTTTCTATTGGAGAATTGTTTTGAGTTTCATATTGAAGTTAGTATCTATTGGTTCAATTATGTTATATTTGTTGGGAATGTGTCCACTAGTGAAACTATGAAAGTATGATCCCTAGGCCTTGTTTCCAAGCATTCACACCGTTTACTTCCCGTTTTGTTACATGTTTGCTTGCTGCCATTTTTATTTCAAATTGCATTTACTACTTATAATCATCCATACCACTTGTATTTCACTATCTCTTCACCGAACTAGTGCACCTATACATCTGACAAGTGTATTGTGTGTGTTAGGGGCATAAGAGACTTTCTGTATCATAATTGCATGGTTGCTTGAGAGGGATAGCTTTGACCTCTTCCTCCCTGAGTTAGATAAACCTTGGGTGGTCCACTTAAGGGAAACTTGCTGCTGCTCTATAAACCTCTGCACTTGGAGGCCCAATACTGTCTACAAGAACAGAAGTGTGTGTAGACATCAGCAAGCGAGGCCCAATAACTGCTGAACAGCCTAAAAAAGATCTCTGAAGGGTATCGATAAAAACGAAGCAACTCAAGACAATCAAACTGGACTCTTGCAAGGATATGTATCGCTCAATAAAGAAAACGGGACACTATAATGATATGGATCACGCCCCCAAGGGAACGCAACTCCGATAGGAACTCTGATAGAGCAGGCTCCATTGGGACGCACAAAAAGAAATCGACTACCTCCATTGGCTCGTGCTGAACATTGTCACCATCTCATAGATCTCCCACTTCAACGGAGCTCCGTTGATGTCGTTTTGCCTGAAGTAGAACTTCAGCGAGCCTTTGATGTCGTCTCGCCTGAGGTACCCCACTTTGCCGGAATTTCATCGCTGCCATCTCGCCTAAAGTCCTACATAGTATGTGTTCTTAGTTCAACTCTACACATGAAGCAACTCCAGAAAAAAAATTCTGAGACATATTGAAAATAGATGAAGAGGAGCAGCGTCCAAGAACTGTGTGAGGTTCACCTGTTCGACATCAGCAGACATGTGGCGTCCAATAACGAACTATCCTCTTGGCCACCAGTCACGCTTGACATTGGCTCACCATCATTGCTAGCACTGGCAGCAACAACGCCGGTGACCCCTTATGTGTCATAGCTAACTACAGGGGCAGGGTCTTTCATTCATTAATATTTCCTACACGGCTACATGCCTTGTGTCGGCATTTGTCAGGCAACAATCACAAAACCAGTCAAATTTTGTGTTATCAAGACCAAATCTTAATAGTTAAATTTCACATATTTTAAAGCTGCTGAAGAAATAAGGATGCACTATGTCAGGAAGTAAGCAAAGCTGCTCAAGAAAAAACGATGATTTCATTCAGACTTCCTTTGCACGATGTGGCACAGCAAAATTTATCACCAGTGGAATGTGCAAATATATTTCTAATATCAATTGTCTATTCTGCATTGTCAACAAAATTTACATAGATCATAAATTACATCTGAATCGGGAACAAAAAGGCGCAAAAGGCCAACAAGACATGCATAATGAAAATTAAATCATTATGTCACACATAAAGCTTTCTTTTGCTCTAGCCGGTGATCGGGAAACAGTAAAAGCTTTTGGCATGCTGACAATATTACATCTTCACACATAGGCAATGAAAGCACTTCAAGTTCAGGACATGATAACAAATGTATGAAACCAAAAGTAATATGAAGTACTATAACTACATGGCCTTTCACTTAAAACACCTTGCAAAACATATCTAGGTTTAGATTGTGGGCATTTAAAATGGCGTGTGAATTTGCAACCAAATAGCAGATCGTTCTAGCTACCAATGTGCATTAGTTGGTGCATAAATGATTTTACAATGGCGACGTGTATCTGGCTTGTGCATTCACTTATGTTCGATCGAAAATAATTTGCTATCCATGGTGGCAGCTGCGCACGCAGGGGGATAGCTACGCATAGCCGTATACTTCCGACATGCGTCCATCTACACAGCCACCCAGCACTACCTAGTACTGCTCACTGTACCACCTAGTACCGTAGACGTAAACCTCCATGCCAGATACCAGTCCCCCACCGACAAAAGCCCAAAGGCCCATTGAGAAATCGCACGTTTATACACGCCGTTTTCAGCAGCGCACATTTTGATTTTACCGGGCCGTTCAACCCCCTACCACGCTTATAAATTAGAGGATACTGAAGATTAGGGTTCAGTAACCATTCACCATGGAACACCACAGATCGTCACACAGCGCAGGCCGATGCGGTAGCTGTTCGAGCTCATCAAAGCTCAAGCAGCCAGCCAGCGAGGGTTCGTCGTCTATCGATTCGGGATCGATACTCACCGCAAGGACAAGCCTGATCCCCCATGTCTATGAGGATCTCCCCGACGCGCCGCCCCTCATGCTATGCGCATGCTTGCGGCCGGCGGCCTCCTTCATAGCCAACACCCCCAACAACCCGAACAGGGAGTTCCTCAGGTGCGGGAACCCCGCTCGGCAACGCGTCAGATGCGAATGCTTCAGAGGCGTACAGGTGCTCACCTCCGTGCTTTCATGCGCCACCCGTTTCTCCCCCCACTAGTTTTTCGTTAGCACACACATCTGTACATTATACATTTATTCATATTTCTTTCAGGCTGCTTCTTATGGATATGGAAGGACCTTCTCGATAAGTATGCGGATAGCAAAGCGGCGCAAGCCACAAGAGTTGCAGAGGAAGACAACAAGGTGTTGGTGGCGGAGAAGAGGGAGCTAGCCGCGGCGGCCGCCGCTCAAGAGGCGTTCTTCACAGAAGAGATGGCCCGCATGCAGACAGAGGTCATCGAAGCAAGATCCAAGCTGACGGATGTAGAGGCGTCGAACACGCGTTTAGAGAAACGCATTTCCGTAGAAGAATCAAAGAGCCGGAACAGGAAGATCATATTAATCTGTTTAGTCCTCTTAATCGTTGTTAGGACAGCGTCCTCCAACATGGATTAGCGCCTCACCGCAGGCATCTAGCAAAAAATCATCTCAACTTTTTTCCCAAACTTGATCATGTAATGTTGTTGTTGCGTACGAAAAATCGTAACGGATCAAAAAATCTTCGTTCAAAGCGTATTTTATTGTTTTGGCGGGCAGTAAAGTTTTAAAGCAGATACACGCATAGTACACTGATGTCGCTATCACAATTATTACGAGCCAACCAGCCTGTCCGAGCAGTCACTGTCCGTGTTTGCATAACACCACACGCCAAGAATTCAATCCACGCCTACCGCTACTTCTACATAAACGGGGACGGAGAGGGATAGCCACGGAAGGTGGCGAGAAGTGGGGCGCAACGTAGAACACCAAGTGGCTTTTTTAAGGCGTAGCTTAGGGCCCCCTGCGCGTGCGCGAGATGGGTGTGGTTCTCAATATTGAGGTAGCGATCAACGACATGGAACTAGTTCAGCCGGAGTTCAAGTGTGCATGCGGCCGGGCAACCATCAGGAAGGTTAGCTCCGCCGTCGGCTGCAACGAAGCTAGGGCGTTTTTCAGATGCGGCGTCGGATACGTTGAAAACAGCACCGACGGGGTGTTTGAGGACCCGAGCTGGACCAGGGTATGTATAAGTGTTTCTTAGCATTTTTTGGTAACCTATACCCCGGACTATTTATTTCTCCTTTTTTATCTGGGATACGTCTCCTTTTGATTTCCTCCTTCCCCACACGCAGCATTTGGCGTGCGACGTGTGGATCTGGGCTGACGTGATCAACAGCTTCGCACGAGACGTCTTCAATGAAAATCAGCTCTCAGACGCGGATCTTAGGGCAGCACTACTGGGGATCAACATCCGCGAGCCCGCTGGGGAGCAAACCGCCACACAGCCAAGCGCGTGATTAGTTGTTAGATATCATTTTTTCATGCATCGTTTGTTGTTTTTTTAGTATATCATTTCATGTGTCAGACCTCCCCGCTTCTACACCCCATGTAATCGAACGAACCAGACCACACGGCTCTCCCGATTTCTATAATCTCCATTGTATTCTTCAGAAGGCAATTCTTTTTGTCACAACACACTTTTTCGTTTTTCGTAAGTTTTATCATACATTAATACCCCGGTCCGAACCATCGGCCGCGTCAATACCGAATCCAAACCATTAATATCAGGGAGATTCACCACCAAGATGCATTAAAACCAAGCGCACCCCATGGATACATTTTTTGCACCGACAAGCTACTCCCTCAAAACACGTAGATGAAGTAGCCTTTAATTCCCCGCACCATCCACGCGGTAAAGTGCACGGTCATGTTCGATCAAATTAAACTCTTTTTACAGTCCCTGGCCCAGCAGACGTCTCGATGTCAATCTTGTCAACCTTCTTTACAATTTCCCTTTTCAAATCGACGGTCCCACACCTGAAGCTTCCGCCCCCACGCGCACAGCACCTGTCACCGCAGACAGCTAGCACCCATCAGCACCGGTGACGAGAGGATAGTCCTTGTTTTCCCGCCACTCCCTCCACGCCATCACCTTTTTTTAGGACACCCCCACGAGAGGAACGGTATTAAAGCCCCCCTTCCCCCCAGCACGGGATGATCACACCTCCATTCTTTTTGCACAGCGCACCATGAAGCTAAACCCAGTAGACATACTGCATCGCATCCGCGCGGCAAAAACCATGAAGAGGCGCGCCCTCCGCCGCAAACTCACACTATCACCACCGCCCACTCCAGGAGCATCCTTGGACACTGACGCATCCGTAGACAGTTCGAGCGGCGGCCGGAGCCCAGGCGTCGATCGCGTGCTTCGCGTCGCCACCCACTCGCCCCTGCCACCTCCCCCCCGTCCCCGCCTCCCACGCCACCGCACTTGCAGACGAGCACGAAGAGTCGGCCGAGGAACCGGAGTACTCCCTCGGCGACGACGTCGAGGACAGCAGGATCCAGCCGCCCCGTTCCACCACACTGAAGGCCGACGGGCTGGACGCCATGCCCTTCGTACCGGAGCAGGAGTTGCGCAGAATCGACGGCCGTCGCGCCCGCGCCATCGACGACATCGAGCTCGCCATACGCCCGTTTGGGGAGCTCTACAGCGACGACCCTGACCCAGAACGGCGCGCCGCAATTGAAGGCCTAAAGCTGGCCGTCGATGACTACTACCGCGCTCAGTGGGAGGAAGAAGCCGTCCGAGTGATGACCAGCACGAACAACGGCGCGCCGCAGGAACCAGCCGTGGAAGAAGAGCTGCCACCCCCCGCTGTCCATGCCCCGACAACAGCTTCAGCGATTGTTCTGCATGCAGACGCCGCACCGCCCGAACGCGGGGAGCTCATCGACTACATCGACATCTCAGACGATGAGGCTTGAATCGTTTCAGCACGGGGGGCGCAGCAAGTTCGTGTTTGCAAGGCTGTCTCAGTACGCGTCATTTTATGTGTTGTTCTTTTTTTACTACTAGTACGTGGGGCAGTAGAATGTGTGTGTGTGTGTGTGCGTGTGTCAAAGAGTTTTACGGAGTAGTTACAATTGGGCGACGAGTCCCCCAGCAGGCGTCCGTTTCGATGCAGCTTTTCTTTCGTACTACTTAAAAAAAATATGCCGCGCCACCCACAAGCACCGCCCGTTTTACTCGTGCAGTCTTTCATCGCCGCACCGCATGAGTGAGAAGGAAAAAGACCTTTTTGTCACGTCTGGAACAAGCCGATCCCAGGACCTTTCTTGGCGCATTTACGTAAGGCCACGCGCAAACGAGGAATACCTTTTTTTTAATACCGAGGTTTGTTGGTTGGGGCATCGGGTGGGGGAGCGATGCCCGATCATCTCGGGGGGAGCGACACGGCGATGAAAAAATGCACGAGTAGTTGGGCGGCGGTGGGGGGAGCAAGGCAACCGCATGAGCGACAAGAAAAAAAAGACCTTTTTTGTCACGTCTTGAATACGCCGTTTCCGGGACTTTTCTTGGCGCACTTAGGTAAGGCCATGCGCAAACGAGGAATACCTATTTTTTCTAATACTGAGGTTTGTCGGTCGGGGAATCGGGTGGGGGAGCCGCGCGGCGATGGACAAATGAACGAGTTATCAGGTGGGGTCCCGATGCCCGATCATCTTAGCTGAATACTAAAACGGGCATTCCTCGAGCACCGGTGGGGGGGGGGAGCGGCGCGGCGACGAAAGAACGCATGAGTAACCAGGGTGGTGGTGGGGGGAACAAGGCAACAAATGCAGGTTTTAATCAGGTGGGCGATGAACAAAGTTTTGGTGAGTTTTTTCCTTGTTCGTCGGTAATGTTAGGGCGGAACACATATTTTTTTTGCACGAGAAAACTCCCTTCTTTTTGTTTCTAACACCCTTTTTGCAGGACTGCATGGGTAAAATGGACAACGATGAAAATAGCAAAATATGAACGACGGGATGTTTTGGTAAAACCGAAAGAGCATCGACGTTGCATGCACAAAAAATCAAAACACATATAGTTTTTTAACAATCCAAGCAAATCCAGACAACAGTTTAATATAAGTTAAGGGGGTCCGATAGCATAAAATAACAAACTTTAGGTCTATTACAAATCATATAAAATGACGAAGATGAATAAGTCTTGCTAGCCAGCCGCATCAATTGCCACGGTAGACGTCCGATGGCTTGGGATAGATTGCTTTATTCATGTTGCTGTTCAACACTTTGTAGATGATGTCCCTCGTGCACTGCGCCATATTGAAGTTGTCCACCGCAATGGCTCCAGTCGCACAATCAATAACACGTGCTGCCGTGAGCGAAAACACACCCGTAGAAAGCCTGTTTTGAACTTATAAGCCGTCAAGAAGCAGGTAAAGGAATCAAAGAAACACACAATATCATGAACAAAATATGGACCAACAAAATATGGACCAACAAGTCACCTGGGGCAATGCACGCCGAGCGTAGTATGCAACATGTGGCTCCACGTACCCAAACCAAAGGTGTACTCGGCACGAATAGAACGGAGCATTTCTTTAAGCACAGGAAGAAGCAACATATGGATGTCAATATGTTTGACCTGCAGCTCTGCGTCTGTCTTGCCATAACCCAACGGATCAACAAGGCTGAAATGTCGCTGGAGAAAATCCTAAGAATAACAAACCCAGGACTCGCCGACAGGAACATTGGCAACGAACTGCACAAGTCATGCAATAATCAGATTTTGATGGCAGAAATCACCTCTTGTCTACTATGCGGAAGTCACTGAACACATATCTCACCTCATGGCAGAGACGAACATCATACCACAGGACCTCCGGCGCTAGCATATTGTCCGGAGGCAATCCGGTCTTAAGTTTCCCGAGACAGCGCATCTGAGACAATAGAATTTTTCTAATCATGTTTTTTCTTGGTTAAGCAGTATACAATGTTTTTATTTTTTACCACAGAACAACAAATCTTTTACATACTTACCACAAAGGTAGGCGGCAAAAAGACTCGAGGTGGACGCGACGGATCAGACATGTACCGCGCGGATTCAGCCTCATTAAGAGCACGGACGGCCGCATCACCGAATGCTTGATCAATATCAGTCACGCCCGTCGCCAACGCCTTGAGAAACAAGCCACTAATATCAACGGAGGGGGTACCTCTAATGCTTGATTCTATTCCTGTTAATGATAGTTTTCCAAATGAACAGTTGGCTGCAATAAATGTAACCACGCGAGACCTTCCTTGGTATGTTGATTATGCTAACTTTATTGTTTCCAAGTATTTGCCTCCAACTTTTACAGCTCAGCAAAGAAGAAAATTCTGCTATGATTTGAGGCATTATTTTTGGGATGACCCACACTTATATAAAGAAGGAGTTGATGGTATTATGCGAAGATGTGTACCAAAATATGAGCAATAAGAGATATTGAGAAAATGCCATGGTAGTGCTTATGGAGGGCATCATGCCGGAGATAGAACTGCACAAAAAGTTCTACAATCAGGTTTTTATTGGCCAACCCTCTTTAAAGATGCTAGAAGGTATGTTTTATCTTGCGATGAATGTCAAAGAGTTGGTAATATTTCTAGACGCAATGAAATGCCTATGAGTTACACTCTTGTTATTGAACCGTTTGATTGTTGGGGGTATGACTTTATGGGTCCTTTTCCTCCTTCAAAAGGCTATACCCATATACTTGTTGCTGTTGATTACGTTACTAAATGGGTAGAAGCCATACCTACAAAGAGTGCCGATGGTGAGACCTCGTTAAAAATGCTTAAGGATGTTATTTTTCCTAGGTTTGGTGTGCCTAGATATCTGATGACTGACGGAGGTTCTCATTTTATTCATGGTGGTTTTAGAAAAACTCTTGCTAAGTACGATGTTAATCATAGAATTGCTTCTGCTTATCATCCCCAAACTAGTGGGCAAGTAGAGCTTTTAAATAGGGAGATCAAGTCTATCTTGGAGAAGACTGTCAATAGATCTAGGAAAAATTGGGCTAGTAAGTTAAACGACGCTTTATGGGCTTATAGAACTGCTTATAAGAACCCCATGGGTATGTCTCCTTATAAGATGTTTACAGAAAAGCGTGTCACTTGCCTTTAGAATTAGAACACAAAGCTTTTTGGGCAGTGAGAGAGCTTAATAGAGATTTTAAACTAGCCGGTAAGAAAAGGTTGTTAGATTTGAGTTCTCTAGATGAGTGGAGAAATGAAGCGTATGAGAATGCCAGACTTTTTAAAGAGAAAGTCAAGCAATGGCATGATAAGAGAATTCTTAAGAGAGAGTTTCATGTTGGTGAGAAAGTTCTTTTGTATAGGTCTCGTCTTAGATTTTTTGCAGGAAAATTACTCTCTAAATGGGAAGGACCATATGTTATTGTGGAAGTGTACCGCTCAGGTGCTCTTAAGATTGCTTCATTGAAAGATGACTCAACACAAGTGGTGAATGGGCAAAGACTCAAACATTATATTTCTAGAGATTCCTATAATGAAGATGTTGATGTTATTGAAACAGTTTCTCCGGAAGAATTCATCCAAGACAAACTGCAGGTACCTGCAGAGTTCGTTTTCAAATAGGTAACAGTTCTAGTCAGAGAAGTTTTGCGTTGAACTCTTCTTTTAATATTTTTGCTGTTTTTACTAAATATGAAAAATCACGAGACGAAAACGGGCAGGAAAAGGAGTCCGTGTGTTCCTCACATGTAGGTGGCGCGGGCCCACCCCTGGCCGCGCCACCTAGGTGTGAGAACACCCCAGAACTCTTTTCCATCCCGGTTTCATCCTGTGACTTCGTTTCGATGTATAATTTTTGCCTATTTAACCCCCCGGAGTCCCCGAGGTCTGTATATCATTTTCTCGTCGTGTTTTGTTTCGAGCTGTTTCTGTCAGGAGTTGATCTCAAGTTTGGAGAAGCCATGGCCTCTTCAAGCAATGACAAGGAGAAGACACCTCCGGAAGATGGCACCAAAGACTTCCGGCTGAAGGAAGAGGTTGAAAGTGAAGACGAGGAGGAAGATCAAAGTTCAAGGCCGAACACCGTGATTGCCAGCATAGGGGTGGTGACAGATCATGACAAGTTCAAGAAGAGTGCTCGCATAAGGACCGGAGGTGGTGTGCCACATCACACCTTAGCTCCAAGGACATCTTCGTCAAGCCAAAATCCTTTCCATACTCTAATTCATGAACGTCAGTTTCAAGAGGTGCCCAAATCTCGATTACCATCTGGTTGGGATATAGATCGTTCTAACAATGCAGGAAAAGAAAGTTCCAAGAATGAGGAAGGATGGGGAAATAACTCCAAGAGCTAGGATTCTCTAGCTGACAGGTTCATAAACCATATTGAGCACAATTCTGAGATGATTCGTAACCTTGAGCACAAGATTGATGACCTAAAAGATTTAATTGAGAAGTTTATTAAAGACTATCCACCGCCACCACCAAAGGAGTAATTCGTCATCGGTATAGGCATCCCCTTGGCTTGTTCCAAGCTTGGGGGAGTGCCACGGTATCACATCATTACCTTTTGCTCATTTACTTTTCAAGTAGAGTCATATCATGAATAGAGAAGTTATCTTATAGAATAGTTTGCAGTTTGGAAGTATCCTCCTTAGTTGGTTATCTATGTATCCCTTGGTGTGAGTTGCGGTACTAAAATATTAATGAGAAGTTTTATCGTTTACTTTCTGCACACTTTATGATTAGTTTTCAAAGTCTCTTGTATGACTAGTCTTGTTGATTGGTATTGGTATCACTTTGGGAGCATGGGTAAATTTAGTTGGTTTTGGCAAACCTAGCTTGGTCAGTAGCAACATTACCTTGAGGTTTGAGTAGAAAAGAATAAAGAAGTGCTTGTAGTTGCATCACTTCAGTTTTCCCTTATGTTTGGCTTATTGGCCTTGTTATTCTTAAAAGTCAAAATTGTTGTACCTTCAAGGGAGTTGGCATGATTCTTCTTATTATATGTATGTTTGTCTGTTTCATGCAACTCTTATGCTTGCTACCCAGCCTTGCTAGCCAAAAACCTGAACTGAGAGGAAATACTTCTCGTGCATCCAATTACCAAAACCCAAGTTACTTCCAAAGAGTCCACCATAAATTCCTATGCATGGTATTTAAAGCCATTCCAAGTAAATTTTCATGTGCTACCTTTCAAAAACCTTCAAACACTTCTCATTTTGTGCCACTATTTTTAGCTCATGAGGACGTAGTGGATGGGTTTGTTATCTTCCATACTAAATTAAGTACCCCTCAACTAGGCAGCTTCATCTGCTCGTCACTATTTTGGCAAGGGAGCTGGTCAGACCAATATAATCTCAAAAAGAAAGAAAAAGAAAAGAGCACTCCTCCATGGTTTGTGAAAGTTGGTCGGCAACCGATGGAATCGGTTTGCCATGGTTTGAGAAAGAAAAAGGTGGGGAGGAGTGCAAAGCTATAAAAGAGCACCAATGTGCCAATTAATCAAACATCTCGAAACCACTCTCACTTGTTTAGTATGGAAGATATCAAGAACTCCGTTACTAGTCGTTGACAAAAGCAACCACCTCTCAAAATAACTTTTTACCTCTGTTTTGCAAATGAAAAGCTCTAGCACATGTTAGTTCCCTACTTCCCTCTGTGAAGGGCCTATATTTTACTTTTATGTTGAGTCAACCTATTTCCCTCTATCTTGAGCAAGCATTTGAGTTGTTATGTTTCATTCATCCATATGTTGATCCGTTTAATCATGTTTACTATCTTCCTTGTTTTGTATAATGCTTTTGTCTGAAGGAATATATCTTTGAAAGCTTTCTATGATTGCAAAAGTTTACTGAGTTGAGCATATGGCCTTTGCTATGTTAGCACTATTTCAAAAGACTCCGTTTAAAAGAAATAATAGCTTGTTCTTTGTTCCTGGACCAAGAACTAAGGGTTTGCCATTGCCAATTATAGTTTACCTTGTGCATCTTTACATGTGATTCCCTTTTACCTATTGCAAGTCTATATCTTATAAAGGGAAGTTGCTGTCTATTATAACTTGTGCCTTTGGTGAATGTGATGCTTCTTGTCCGTATTTTGATTATCGACACTTCACTCCATAAACCTGTGTTCATGTTTACCGAGTTCAGTTTTCGCTTGGGGACAAGCGAGGTCTAAGCTTGGGGGGGGGGTCGATACGTCCATTTTGCATCACTATTTTGTATCATAATTTACTATTATTCATTGATATATTTCATATTTAGAGTTGATACTTATGTTATTTCCTTTGTTTCCACAGGTTTGATGATCATCGGAGGATTTGCTGCCGGAGTCAGGATTCTACTGGAAAAAGGACCATCAAGGGACCATATTTTGAAGATCAGGAAAATTCCAGAAAAATACTAGGAAATTATATTTTCCCAGAAGACTCAGGAAGCCAGAAGGAGGAGTCGAGAGGAGCAAGGGGGCCCCACACGCCAGGGTGGCGTGGCCAGCCCCCTGGCCGCGCCAGCCCTATGTGAGGGCGCCCTAGCCCACGTCTGGTCTCACCCCTTCGCGTACATCATCGTCCCCGAAAACCTAAGTCAGGGGGGCTCAGAGTTAGACACAGCCGCCTCTGCGGGGCGGAGAACACCAGAGAGAGAAAAGCTCTCCGACAAGGAGAAATCTACCGGGGAAATTCCTTCCCGGAGAGGGGAGATCGTCGCCATCGTCATCACCATCGCACCAGACTTCATCGGGATCATCATCATCATCATCTCCATCACCAGCACCTTCATCTCCACCATCACCACGCCATCCCGCTGTAACATCTTGAGTTGGATCTTGTTATATTCATGGGGGAAACTTTCCCGGTGTTGATTACTCTTGTAGTTGATGCTATTGGGTGGAACCGTTGAATTAAGGTTTATGTCCAGATTGTTATTTACCATTATTTCACCTCTGATCATGATCCATATGATGTCTTGTGAGTAGTTCGTTTAGTTCTTGAGGACATGGGAGAAGTCAAGATGTTAGTAGTGAATTATTGTTGAGAAATATTTAATGGTTTGATATTGTTGTGGTGCTATTTCACTAGTGGTGTCATGTGAACGTCGACTACATGATACTTCACCATCTATGGGCCTAGTGAGATGCATTGCGTATTTGGCTACCAATTGTGGGGTTGCTGGAGTGACAGAAACCTAAACCTTTGTTGGGAAACCATTGCACCAGGGAGCATAGGATCTTAGAGTTTAAGGCTGTGGTTAGATTTATCTTAATTACTTTCTTGTATTTGCGGATGCTTGCAGGAGGGTATAATCACAAGTGTGTATTTATCCTAGTAAGGGTAGTGCGCTAGAACAGGTTCACCCCCATAACACCTATCAAACCAATAAATACTATTGGCTTTATGAAGTGAAAGCTCTTGGCAGAAACTCCCGTGTGTCCTCGAGAACATTTGGTTATTATAAGTACACAACCGGCTTGTCCTTTGCTGAAGAAAGGATTGGGCCACTTGCTGCAATTGTTACTATTGTCTTTTATTTACTTGCACTTTATTTACTCGTATTGCCAATTACCCCTGAAAACCTGTTTGCTAGTATTTACAGTGAATCCTTGATCAAAACCACTCATCAACACCTTCTGCTCCTCGTTGGGTTCGACACTCTTATTTATCGAAAGTACTACGATACACCCTCTATACTTGTGGGTCATCACTTCCCATTGAGAAATCTGATGGGTGGAGGTTTGACTGGCTGGGTGATGGCTAGCAGTACACTAGCTCATATGGAGGGACAGCTCACGCAGCAGGAGTTGGCGATGCCGTAGTCACTCCTGTTGTATCTATTGAGGAGGAGGATCTGATGGAGGTTCAGTTTGAGAGTCAGGAGCCAGTTGTGACCCCTATGGAGCAGGATGTACCCTTTGATCACACCTACTGCACAGAGAGTGTGTGTTATGGAGAGGCGGAGCCTTTTCCTACTATGACTGCTCATGAGACCAGTGTGTACTTCGAGAGTTACCTTGGATTGAACGGACTCGTGTTGAGTGATACTTTAGCTATGGACACATCCGACTCAGATTATGTTCCGGGCGGGAGGCCGTTCATTCCACAGGCAGTGCGCCGGACTACACGCCATCACGGGTGGACTCCGGGCATGTACTATGAGCCGTGAGACCAGGACAGGATTTCAAGACCCAGGTAGAAGCATAGTTGCATCTGTGAATGCAATTAGGGCTAGTAGTATGTTGTTGTAATAAGAGAGATGGTAGAACTATCCAGTCTCGATCTATGAGTGTACTCTATGTGTGAGAGTACGTGTTGTAATAATGACTTTGTATCGGTTTGTATGAGATGTATAATATATACTTATATTTGGTTTTCTTGCGATCTTCCATTTGGATCTGGATTTCTGCTTTCCATTGTGTGACTAGTTCTGAGCATAAAGTGAAGCTCAGAAAGCATGGGCATGGTGTAATTATGAGATCTTTGCTTTATGTTACAGGACTAGAGGGGCTATGGATACGGTTTTAGCTGCCGATGCTGAGGAGCAACGCTTGGCACAAGAAGCTCAAACTAAAGCAATGAATGACCAGCAGGCAGAAATGGAAGCCAAAGCAAAGGTTGATCAAGAAAATTAAGCTCATTTACCACCACCACCGTTCAGGCCTTTGGCGGAACAAAGCTTTATGCAGTATATGCAGTTCATGCAAGAGACACAGAACAAATTTATGCAAGAACTCATGGGGCATGTTGGAGCCGGAAGGGTTTCGGAGGCAAGAGGGGTAAGTCTTTCTGACTTCCTCAATGCAAAACCACTTCCTTTTGCTTCTGCAGTAGAACCAATGGATGTGGAAGACTGGCTCATGGACACTGAAAGGAAATTGAAAGCTGTGGGAGTCAATGACGAGGAGAAGGTTCGTTATGCTGTACACCTTCTATCTAGACCAGCCGCAGCATGGTGGGACAATGAAGTGACACTCCAACATTCGGAGAAGGTATTCTCTTGGGAAGAGTTCGAGGAAAAGTTTCATATATTTCATGTGCCAGAAAGTGTGGTTGAGCTCAAAAGGAGGGAATTTGAAGACCTCACGCAGGGTAGTGCAACAATGATGGCATACATCAAGGAGTTCACTAGACTATCTCATTACGCAAGTGACGAGGTGAGTACTGACAGCAAGAGGGTGAAAAGATTTCTCAAGGGATTGGATCCATACACGACAATGCAGATGAAATTGACTAAGCCGCGTAACTTCCAAGAGTTGATGGATACAGCCATTACCTGGGAGAATGATTATTAGTTGGTTCAGATGAGCCGACTGAAGAGGGCCAAGACCGAGGCCAAGAAAGTTCAACCAACTCGAAGCACTCCAATTCTGAATTTCAAACCCAGAGTTAGGACAGGAGGAGTTCCACCGAATCGAAAGACGTTCACACCAAGAGGTCAGGTCATCTGTCATAACTGTGGACTTCCAGGACATTTCAAGGGGGAATGTATGAAGCCAAGGATTATATGCCACGCCTACAGAAAAGAGGGGCATATCCATCCAGACTGCCTGAATAAACCCGCTGGGGGATGGCCTGATAATCGTGAAGGCAAGACAGGAGGAGGTGGACGACCTATATCTGGAGGTGGCGGTAGCAGCAAGAATGGGAATGGAAAAAGAGGCCGGAATTTTAGGAGGTTAAATTGCACATCTCTGGAGGAAGCTAACAATTCGGAAACGGTGGTCATAGGTACGCTCAGCATCCTTACTCATCCTGGCAAAGTTCTTTTTGATACCGGTGTCACTACATCATTCATTTCCAAAGATTTTGTCGAAAAATATGGGTTAAGGTGTCAGGCGATAGATCATCCTATGACTGTTGTGATGGCCGGGGGTAAACTTTTAGTATCCCAATTCAAACCAGACCAGGTCATTATGATCTGTGACTGTCCTTACTTTGCCAATCTCTATGTTCTTCCACTTAAAAGAATTGAAGTTGTTTTGGGTATGGATTGGATGTCCGATCACGAAGCACATATTGATTGCGAAGAGAAGACTGTGTCAATCCGGAAGCCTGGAGGTGGAAGGATTACTTATCAAGTAGATAAGCATATCCATGTGGAGATTGGGATTCAACTCAATTCACTGAAAGAGGCTAAGTTAGAAGATATTCCAGTGGTTAAGGAATTCATGGATGTATTTCCCCAAGAATTACCGAGAATGCCACCGGATCGGGAGATTGAATTCACTATTGATCTGAAGCCAAGTACAGCACCAATTTCACAAGCTCCCTATAAAATGGGTCCTAAAGAGTTGAAAGAATTGAAAGAGCAGCTAGATGAGCTGGAAAGTAAAGGATTCATCCAAGAAAGTATATCACCTTGGGGTTCGCCAGTTATATTTGTTGATAAAAGAGATGGAGGCAGAAGAATGTGTGGGGATTTCAGGAATCTGAACAATGTCACCATCAAGAACAAGTATCCTTTGCCAAGAATTCATGATCTGTTTGATCAAGTTCATGGAGCTAGGGTTTTCTCAAAAATTGATCTGAGATCTGGTTATCATCAAATGAGATCAAACCAGAAGATGTACTAAAGACTGCATTTATCTTAAGGTATGGCCATCATGAGTACTTAGTTGTTCCTTTTGGTTTGACTAATGCTCCGGCAATCTTCATGAACTTGATGAACAAGATTTTCATACCATATCTGGACAAGTTTGTGATAGTGTTTATTGACGACATACTGATTTACTCCAAGAATAAAGAGGATCATGCAAAACATCTCAGAATAGCATTGCAAGTGTTAAGGGAACATCAGCTGTATGCTAAATTCAGTAAATGTGAATTCTGGCTAGATCAAGTGGAATTCCTTGGTCATGTTATTAGCAAGGAGGGGATTGCCATAAATCCAAGCAAAGTTCAGTCAGTTTTGGACTGGCAACCACCAACCAATGTGAAGGAAATAAGAGGTTTTCTAGGAATGGCTGGATAGTATCAAAGATTCATTGAAGGATTCTCGAAGATAGCAGGACTGATGACCAAATTGTTAAGGAAAAACACTCCATTTGAATGGTCTGAAAAGTGTGAAGAGAGTTTTCAAGAGCTGAAAAGGAGACTCACAACAACACCTATCCTAGCAGTACCAGAAACTAGAAAGGATTACACAGTTTACTGCGATGCATCCAAGAATGGATTGGGCTGTGTTCTAATGCAAGACCGAAAGGTAATTGCTTATGGTTCAAGACAACTCAAGCCACACGAAGTCAATTATCCAACACATGACCTTGAATTGGCAGCAGTTGTATTTGCTCTCAAACAATGGAGGCAATTCCTCTATGGAGCCAAATGTGAGCTTTACACCGATCATAAGAGTCTCAAATACTTCTTTACTCAGAAGGAGTTGAACATGAGGCAGAAAAGATGGCTAGAGTTGATCAAGGATTATGATCTTACTATAAACTATACCCCTGGAAAGGCTAATGTGGTAGCCGATGCATTAAGCCGGAAGAGTACAGAAACACAGTTGATGGATAGAGAACTTCCTGAAGAATTGCTTAAGGACCTGGAAAGGCTGGAAATACAATGTCTAGAGGTCAAATATTTGGGGAGTATTCACACTATGAGAGTGATGGAGGAAAGACGAAGTGATTTGAAATACACAATAATCAAAAGGCAAGGTGAAGATCCTTTCATCACTGAGGAAATCCGTAGGATTGAAGAGGGGAGACCATCTGAATTCCGTTTGGGTGATTTCGATTTACTCTGGTTTCAGAACAGAATCTGTGTGCCAGATATACCAGAGATCAAAGGACTGATTCTCAAGGAGGCCCACGAGACACCATACTCCATACATCCGGGAAGTACGAAGATGTACATGGATCTCAAGGAGTTGTTCTGGTGGAATAACATGAAGTGGGACATAGCCAGGTATGTAGCAGAATGTCATACCTGTCGAAGAGTTAAGGCAGAGCACCAAAGTCCAGCAGGGTTACTTCAACCTTTGGACATTCTGGAGTGGAAATGGGAGGAAATCGGGATGGATTTTATTACCGGTTTACCTTTAACCAAGAGGCACAAGGAGATGATCTGGGTGATAGTTGATCGACTCACCAAAAGTGCACATTTCTTGCCCGTGAATCAGAAAGATAGTGCAGAAAAGCTGGTTGAGATCTATGTAAAAGAGATTGTCAGCAAGCATGGAGTACCTAAGAAGATCGTCTCTGATAGAGGGTCTATTTTTACATCCACATTCTGGAGAGATCTTTATAAAGCACTGGGATCACAGTTGGACTTTAGTACCGCTTATCATCCGCAAACTAGTGGACAAAAGGAAAGAACAAATCAAATCTTGGAGGATATGCTATGTGCATGTGCTCTAGATTTTGGAGGTTTGTGGGATGAACACTTATCATTAGCAGAGTTCTCCTACAACAACAGTTATCAAAGTAGCCTGAAAGCAGCACCATTTGAAGTACTATATGGACGCAAGTGCAGATCTCCAATATGTTGGTTTGATCTAGAGGCAACCATGAATTTGAAACTAATTTCATTCAAGAAAAGCAAGGCATCATTGATACCATCCGAGATCATTTGAAGATAGCTCAAAGCCGACAAAAGAGTTATGCAGATCAAAAGAGGCGGACATGGGAACCCAAAGTGGGGGATTTGGTCTATTTGAAAGTTAGTCCTATGAAAGGAGTCAAGAGGTTCGGTATTAAGGGGAAGTTAAGCCCAATATACATTGGACCATTCAAGATTCTCAGTCAGAACCAAAGTGTTGCATTTGAATTAGAGCTTCCAGCAAAATTGAAGCAAGTTCACAATGTTTTCCATGTTTCTCAACTTTGGAAATGTCTGAAAGCACCTGAAGACTCTGTTACTCACGATGAACTAGATCTTCAAGCAGATTTGACTTATGAGGAGAAGCCAATAAAGATCTTAGAGGAGAACCGAAAGAGGCTTCGGAACCGTGCAATCAAATTCTGTAAAGTACAATGGAATGATCACTCCGAAAGGGAAGCAACTTGGGAGAAAGAAGAGGATTTGAGACAAGCTTATCCAGAAATCTTCAGGTACACAAAGTATTAACTTCAGGACAAAGTTCTGATAAGGGGGGAATACTATAATATCCCAGCATTTAGGACAAAACGAAGGGTAGATTTAGGACCTCTGTGCATTCATGCATCTATAATCTGAGTAAATTTTTCGCAAATTCAAAAACTGGAGAGAGCAAAGCTTCTATCTAATCACCTTTAGAGTTAGAGGTTATTAGAGTGTTAAGGGCATTGCTATGATCTCTTGCTTATATTGTTAAGTGAGTTTTGAATATAAAATGATTGTAGAATTATCTCAAATTTGTATATTTAATAATTAATAAAGAAATAATTCAATTATGCAAGGAAATGGTAATAGAATATAAAACAAATAGAAATAGCACTTTATTAATATCACACATTAATACAATGTTTTTTACAACTTTATTTGAAATTAAAAGAAGATTACATCAGAGGTAAACAAAAGAAACCTAAAACTAAACTATTTCTAAAAGACTTCAAGAAGTCCATCTTCTAGTCTTCATAGTCTGCAATCTGCAAAATAAAACAAATAAACAAAAGTAAAGGAATAAAGGTTAGTGTTAGATTACTCTCAGACTAAGGCAAATACTTTGCCATTGCATCATTAAGTTTAATTGACCAAGTGAGCATCTGTTCTTTGGAAACATCACTGGGGGTACAAAGTATAAGGGTGCATAGCATATGCACAGCACAGCCAGGGAAGGGATCAGACCAAGGTGGGTGTGCAGGCAGGCACACAGCTCACAAGGAGCTTAGTCACTGAAGGAGAAGCTGGAGCTGGCAGCACCACAGCAGCCAGCAATGCCCAGTAGTCGACTAGATGAGCATGACCAGGAGAAGCAGCTCCCATTCGAAACCACACGGAACCACACCAAGAACATCACTGTTCTTTCACAGCACACAAACAATAGTCATCATCCAGCAAGAATCATGGAGACCAACTGAAGCTCAAGATCAAGCTCAGAAGGAGAAGAACCAGCAGCCCATCTCAGGAGGAGAAGGACAAGGGTTCAGCAGCTAGTCCAGGAGGAGAAGGACAAGCTCTGGAGCTGAACTAGGAGGAGAAGGCCAGCTAGAAGCAAGCAATCATCTCTAGCAAGCAAGCTACTACAGCAGACAACACACTTTTGCTGCACCACTCCAGGAAACAGGTAGAAGCTTGCACATCATATCACTGCTAGAGCATGTGTCAGTCATGTGTTGATTCTTGGGAAAGCCCTCAGTTATGCAAAGAAATGCTTTGCATAACTCATCATTGGGTTCATAAAAAGATTCAGTAAATCAGAAACAAAACCAATACCCAAGCCTCAGCTTGTCCTTCATTGGCATTCATTGTGAAGAAACAGATGAACCTACACAGGGCAGGCTTGTGTTGGGCACATGTCCTGTAGGACATGCACCTCAACCACACAAGCACTGCCAGCATAAGCTCTAAATCACAAGCAATGGGCACACAAGCAAGCATAGTAGCTCACAGTTGTGCTTTGGGCCTCAGACCAGCATCACTGGCCAGATAATAGGGGCAAGTTTCACCATAAGTTAACCTTTACAAATTAGTTGCTGGGCACATGACCAAACTGGTCATGCACCTCAACACAACACACAACCAAATTATCTGAAGCCAACCAGTGAGTTTTATCTACATTCTTTTCCATAGCTTCTGCTAGGAATCAAAAAGAACAACAGTAACATGAACTGAATTAATGGATTCAGTTTGCACATATGTACCTTTGCTATCATAGCATCATAGTCAAAGATTAAGGCAAAGATCATATCAATCATAGTACACAGGTAGTACTAGGTTGTTGGAATCAAATCATTTTCCTAGTTAAAACAACTAGGAATCATAATCAAGAACAATAATCATAACTGAATTTGCAACAGAGCAAGATTCAGGCTAACACCTCTATCAGAAAGCTACAATGACCGAGGGATTTTGGCACAGGAAAATCACCACTTGATTAAGCATCAGCAGCAGCTCACTGAACTAATTCATCAAATAAGCAATAGCTAGCATCAACACATAGCATGTCTGTGAGTTTAGCTCACTGATCTTGACCAATTTTGGTCAGAGACCATGGCCAGTAAGAGAAGTAGAGGATGGAGAGGAGAAGGAGAAGCTCACCAATCACCCAGGTGCTCGTCTGGCTGGCATGGCAGGGCAGTGCCTGCACGGCCAGCCAGAGGCTGCATGGGAAGTCCTCACCAAGTCGCACCGGCGGGCTCACACGGAGCACAAGCACCGGAGCTAGCTTAGCAAGCTCCAGCTCGGGAGGCACAGCAGCAGGGGTGCTCAGAGGTGGCAGATTCCGAGGGAAGAGATCATCCTGATCTCCTCGGGAAGGAAGCGGTCGGCAAATCCACTCGGTGGAGCTGGTAGAGGGTGCAGTGGCAAGTATTTCGCCCAAGGTGGCGATGGCGGAGGTCACCGGAGTTGGCCGGAGTGGCCAGGCGGCAAAGGCGGCGATCCAGATCGCCAGAGGGAGCAAGGGGAGAGGAAGGTGAGCGATTGGGGCTAGGCTGAGTCGGTTGACCGACCCAGACCCGAGCCGGGTTGGCTTAGCCGAGCTCGAGTGGGCTAGTTGGGCCAGCAGGCCAGTTGGGCCAAACAGGCCTTGGCAAATTGTTTTAAAAACAAAATTTCAAAATCAAATTCGAATGCTATATTCTTTTTGAATTCAAACCAAAACTCAAAAATTCCAATAACATTAATAAAACACTTTCTCATTCTTCAATTGAAATAAATATTCAAATAAATTCAAAATCTCTGAAAGATCCTTTAAAGGAATATTTAAAACTTTTAAATTCTATTTTCAAAAACCTTAGTTATTATCTATATTAAAAAATAAAAATAAATGAATTTCTTCTTTAAAAATTAAATTCTTTTCCTTTTCAAATAATTTCAACAAAATTTTATAAGTTAAAATATGATCTCAAACTTTAATTAATTGTCTTAACATTTAATAGAGTAAAACACATAAATAGAATTTTGTGTTTTATAAGAATTCTTTAAACCTTAGTAAGTCTTGGGTAAAACACACAAATAAGAAAACCAAGTTCATAAATCACCATGCATAGCATATCATTGTGCATAGCATCCAGTTGTTTCTTGAAACATTGTCCTTACCGGACAATGCTTGGATTTCTGTAGAACAAGGAGATCAGGAGCATCGCCAAGTATCCGACTCCATTACCTTTCAGTCACAAGGCAAGTTTATCTTTGCTCATATCTCTTGATTGCACTGATTTTGAAACTTCTCGCAAAGTGATGACTTCAAACTCTAACATTTCAAAAGGGATGGAAAACCTATTTTCATAAATGAACATGACTAGAGGTTATCGACCAGTGGTGATAACCTAGGAGGGCTGGCAGGTGGAACCACGGTAAGATTGTGGTGGTGGAGGTTCCACTTGCACGGGAAAGTAAACCTAGGATTAACTACCAATGCCATAGTTATTCTAGCGTCGTAAAAACCATGTCATCCAGGAGACTTGGAATGGGACAGGAAAGTCAACTATATCTTCTCTCGTTCGCATGTCAATGGACACTCAGCTACCGTTCGCCGTATATCTCGAAAGAATACGTGCACATGGGTGGGACCCCTTAGTGCCCACGGCCACTGGTGTCTATGATGGTCCACAAGGGACGGCTAGGTACTTCATCATTGGGGGTGAATATCAGGGGCACATCCTGCTTGCGTGAATTGGGTGGGCATGCGTTGTGCGGAGAAGGCAGTGATTGGCTTGGATCACTGACTGGGCCCCACACCATGGAAGTGTGGACGGGAATGTACGCCCGGTTGTGCAACAAGGCTTTGATCTCTTTTGGAAGGACACACCTCTGCAGAATATAAAAAGATGTGACATGTTACCCCTTGTTCCGGGAAGGAGCTGCGAATGCCGCAGGAAAGGTGCTCTCAAGGCACTACTACCTGTGTAGGCTGATGGGCATAGTTTTTTAAAGTAAAAGCAACCTTTCAAGAAAACATTGATAAAACTTGCATAGGCCTATGACTCTTTTGGGTCTGTGGCTGTAGTTAGTGCATATCACAACTTCTTTCTAAAGAAACTTGCTGGGTAACGCTCGTTACTCGCCCCAATCTCTTAAACCCTTGCTAGACTATGAAGAGCTCGATGAAGCCACTCTGAACGCAATCGAAGGCAAGCAGGACATCTTCTACGAGGAGCCAGATCTCTCTCATGGCGTCGAAGGCGTGGATTACTTCATTCGCTACGGAGCATCTTCAGGCGAGGAGTCAGAGTGAAGGAGTACTAACCAATAGAGTAGTATTGCAACCGAGGAACCGAGCAACTGTAGTATATGAATAAATTGTTGAGTTCTTCATCAGTTTAATTACTTGAAGCTTTTCAGTTGCTGTAAACACTAAGCACTTGAAGTGTTCTCTTTATCGGGAGCATTTCGTTATCATCACGCTTTGGTCTGTAATAATATGTGGATTAGTTTGTATTTGGGCTCGCAATGTTTCTGTTGTACCATTCTGAGGGATGTAATATTTGTGGAGGCTTGTTCCGCAAGTGTTATATCAACGACTTGCATACTACAACATGTAGTAGTATGATGGGTCACCGCAGGCATTTCTTTTACTTTTATGTTGAGTCACCACCTTCTACCTTTATGCACCGTCTAAGAGAGCATAGTTGTCATTCTGAGTTTAATGTGCATAGTCCCAAAGTTTATAATTGATTGATTCATGATTTTGGTTTCACTTGTTCTTAAATTATTTGTATCTAGTCGCCCTCTTAAACTTGAAGGTGTCCTATGCATTTATGTTTTGCTACTCCATAAGGGACAAGCTAAAAACTATTTGCTATGTTTTTCCATATGATTGAAACACACACGTGACTTCTATTGTTCATGATCTTTTGTTTGTGTTCTTTTTCATGTTTTAACATGGTTGCTAAGTTTCTTCTATTAAGATTATGTCTTTCATGCCCATGTTTTAAGTACTTTGATCTCAGCACTCAATGCTTTACCTGTATGATCAAGATTGCGTTGGTGCATGTCACCTAAAAACAGTCACGTAATCATCGTTAGACGGCTCGCTCATGTGGGAAATCTGTTTCAAACCTTTCTCAATATCAGCCAACACGCGGCGAGCCTCGACGAGGGCCTTCTCGTTCCGCTCGGCGACTTCTGCAGGGGATCTCGCAGCACCGGCAGCCGACTCAACAGCATCGCGGATGCTCACAAGAGAAACGATCTCACCACAAGTACACTTGCAAAAATAACAGGGAGTACAAATGGAAACATTAGCTACAAGAAGAAATCACACTTCCGTTACAAGAAGAAAACAATCTAATCAACTCACATCCAGATCAGCAGCAGCATCGAAACCATTCTGATCACAAGGAGCGCCCGCCGCCTAAACATATAATAGACACCAAAAATTAGTGCACGAAAAAGTCAAAACGGGCACTTCCACAGATTCAGCATGCTCGCTGCTAGCGCCGCTAGCTACACGGACAGGAGATCCCTCCAGATACATACTCTAACAACAAGCTCCAAGGCACTAAGTACACTTTCTCGAAAACTTGGAATAGCGAAAAATCAAATGCAGCTTTGTTTTAGCAAATTACGGAGGAGAATAATAGGAAGGGAGGGCAAGGGGGGGGGGGAGGGGGAGAGAGGGGACGGGGGAGGGAGAATGGGGCAGGAGTATGAGGGAGGGGGGAGGGGGGGAGGGGCCGGGGGATGTGGGTGGGGAGCGTGTGTGTGTAAATCATATAGATGATATATTAGACTGTCAGAGGAAGTTTTTTTAGCAGTATCATTTTCACACTTTTCTACCCGTAGCACGAGCACGGGTCAATGTTACCGGACATTTTTAAATTTTGTATTGTTTTTGCATTTATTGAACGTACAAACACGAGCAAGAAAGGAATCAAGGCGCGTCTACAACTCGTTTTCTCTGGTAGCGCATTAAAGCCAGACAAGTCTTTTGTCTTTTTTCTATTGCCCTGCTAGTAAAGACAATACTAACGGTATCGCACACCCACCACCGAACGGCGCCGCAGGGAAGGTTAATTACCTCAAATTCGGGAAGGGGCTGCAGAGAGGTGTGGCTCGCCCCCGGAAAGGCGGGGTTCTCACATTGCACATCAACACCACACACCAGCACCTAAGAGTGAACGTTTTTTCGCGTCATCAGTTTTTTTTTGTTGCTAACACTGCGAGCTCACACGAAACAGAAAAGATAGCAAGATACATGTAATTTTTTTTCATACAGACCTGGTTGTCGACATGACCATCTGCATGATGATCAGGAGACCGCAGAAGCCCATCCACTCTCAACCCGCCAGCGCTGGGAGATGCCTATAGTTTTTTTAGGGAGAAAATGGTTAGCCCCGAAACGGCAAAAGATAACAAACAACAAAAAGAATTTTTTCAGGCACCAGGGGTAAGGACCGGACCTTTTCATCGCATGCACCACCAACCAATGCGGAAAGAAGATTCTCAACGGAATCTGGGCGGTGAACAGAACTGAAGTCCGCTTCAGATATAGAGTAGTCGGAGGTGGAAATTTCCTCCATGACCAAGCGGTGGCCGAAGCTTCCGTGGCAGCTAAGCACGGTCTCCCGTTCCACGTCGCTCTCAAGCCAAGTTAGTGGATCAGCGGTAAAAACCAAAGAGACAAAGAGGACAGAAGAAAGAGGAGCAAGCAGAAGATAGAGAAGAAAGGTATCCGAGGGAGGAGGGAGAGGAATAGGAGGAGATATGAGCAGCTATGCCCCGTGCACAGGAGTCCATCCAGTCACACGGTGAACAAAATCTAACATTTTCCCGCCCCTCACCCCCCACCGGGAACAAGTCAAGAGTTGATGCACGCCTACCTGTACGGGCGGATATTGTAGCTGACATCAGATCTCTATTCATTCACGCCCCTGTAATCAAGCGAGGGAACAACCGGGGCGGCGTCGGACGGAAAGCGCAGCAGAGCAACTGTCAAACATCAATCCAGTGGAGACAGAAGCAAGTTAGAGGAGAGAGTATCGACTTGACGCTTGCCAGCCGGCAGTACGACGCCATACGCCTATGGTCAATCCATCGTGAAAGAGACGTGATCTGCCGACAGCGACGGGTTCTGTTGAAAGCGACGCGCCCACGCCATGACCATTAAAGCCTCTCATAAAATATAACATCCACATCCGTGGAATACAACGGCCACACCAAAACAGACATCATCCCATCCCCCAAAGTGTATAATTACGTAACACTAATTATTTATCGAGGGGTGGAGGACGAAGAATGAATAACGGCTAATCAAATTTTTGTACACAATACCCGTTCCCAAATGTTTGTTGCCAGAGCAGTCCAAAACGGAGACACACCCCTTTGCACGCGAAGGTTCGATAGGTGATAAAAGTTCACAGATATAGGCAAAGAGCACCTCCAACATCTGACGCGATCGCGGTTTAAACGTTTAGGGCACGCTGCCACGCCCTCCCCCTCTCCCACCGGAGGTGCTAAACCAGAGCGGCGTCGCGAGCGCTAAAAGTGCTCCCTCCGCCGGGCGCTCACTAATACATCGCCGTCGTCAGCGCCAGAACATGTTTTAGATTTTTTTTTAATATTAGAAAATAGCTTACATCGCCGCCTTCTCCTCGGCTTTTTCTCGGTGTATAACGCCTCCATCGCGGCGACGTCCTATAGAAACTGTTTGCGCCACTCGAGGCGGAGAAGATCGTCGCTCCCGCGATGAGCAGGCACTGCTCGAGCTCCCGCCGGCGAGCATATCCGCATGCGGCCGAGGAGAAGGGGCCGCCTCATGCGCGGTCTCAGAGGTGCAAAGATCAATGCGCCCCTCGTCGGAGCTGATCTCCGCGTAGAACATCCCGTTAGGCCGCGCCCAGAGGCCGCGGCAGCCGTTACTGGAACGGCGGATCAGAGGACGACAGCGGCGCGAGGCGCGCGGGAGGGAACTTTCAGTGGCGGTTGGCGAGCGCGGCCCCTGGAGTAAAATAGGACGCGCGGCAGCCAAAGTGGCAAGTTGGCTGCACATGATAGCGCAATCGCGCGCACGGCAAACCTTTGTCCGCGCCGCTCGTTTCTCCCCGCGCCTGCCGGAGTAGCGCGCGTTCTCTCCCCGCACGGCAAACGGGCGATTATTTTTTTTACCGCGCGGGTGTTTTTTTGCGCCTCTGTTTGGAGATGCTCTAAAGAACGCCGCCGTTTCTCTTTGTAAGAACGGACGTGAGTCAAATCATTTTTTTGATATTTTTTTGGGCAGGAGGAACTGGATATCGGTAACTTGAACTCAGTGCTCGAACATCGGTCAGACAACGCGATAGCAATGGCCATCGAGAGGGGGGGGGGGGGGGGGGGTTCACATGCAATGCCCGGGGGGGGGGGGGGGGACCGCGATACAATATTCTTTTTGGGGTTTTCAACTGGCATTTTCTCAAATAAATTGACCGCACATTGATTTAAGAAGTCTCAAAACTAAAAAATAAACAAACGATCATACATGTCCATACAGGCAAGGAGAACGACAAACAGTAGACGACGACATTGCAACGATTTAAGATGGCTCAGAACTAATGTGAGATAACTTAGAACGTCTCTAACTTAGAATTGGCTTAGATTGCCCAATGCACAAGGGATCAAGTTTCTTTGAAGTGGTCATCGTCAACAGTCATGTAAACCTCCCCCACGCTCATAAGATCCACCAAGAAGGGCCTGCATTTTTTACATTAAACAAAACACAAAAATCAATGCAATTCTGGACAATTTTGCTTTTCAAGCATATACGAGTGACTTATTTTTATTTTTTCTTCAGACCGAACCTGATGGCATCAGAGGTGGTCAGAAGAGACGTGCTAATCTCATCAATATGAGACCCAACGGGACCAGCACTGTGTATAAAAAACACAAACAAGGATATCGTTACCAAATATAAACCACATAACGGCAATGAGAACAGCAACACACATGTTTTATTTTTGTTCGAGTACGTACCTTTTTGACAGTCGAAGAATTGCGTCCAATACAGCCCGAGATATCGGCGTACCGATCGTAGGAGGCTGTACAAGACATTTTTTACAAGGGGTTAAATAATACACTCTCGCATTGGTGCTAAAACACAACTAGAGATTTTTTTTTTCTATGGTACTTACAAGAGTTCCAACATCCGAAAAGGGATAAACGAGAGTAGAGACACCGTCCATGTTCTTGCCACTGGGTGCCATCGCCAGAGGTAACGGTTGCGGCGACACGATTAACGATTTCCCACTATCGCGGGACAGAGGATACGATGATACGCCGGGGGCTGTATTAGACAGCCGAGCGCCGGGGGAAGGAACATTGTGGCGACCCTACAGATTGACAATAACACATCACCATCGACCGCAGCGGAACAAATTTATCTAGGACGATATATCACAAATTACGCAAAAATAGAAGGCATACCCGAGGTCCACGCATAAGATCAACATGAGTTTTGATGACGTGCAGGAAGTGCATGGTCAGCTCGTTAAAGTCGGACACCTTCCTGCATTTTTGTTGTGATCGCTAACGAGTTATTTTTAAAAAACACAAATTATGTTTTTAATCCCATACACGTTCTTACTATAAGTGTAAAACACTCGTTTTTTACTCGTATTTTTTTTCAAATACCTGCAAGAATAAGCGCTCAACTCGATAGGCACACCCCTCAGAGCGACATGACCAACGAATGTACCATAACCGCCATTCCTAGATTAAGAGAGAAGAACCAAATTATTGCGATGGGAGGACTACAGTAGAGTAATATTTGAACGATATAACGAAAAATCAAGTCGTCACACAAACCCGATAGAACAAAACTGAGCTAGAAGGGCATCGTCACCGCCAAACCTATATTAATTTGTTCAGGAAAAGAATGTAAGTCTGTACAAACTGTGGAAATGCAAAAAATGGGTGCAAAGAAACATGGATACCATATCCTCCCGCTCATCCTCCCGGTGCCATCACAAAGCACGAATGAAGCTTTGTCTTCTGTTATCTCCTGATCAAGGAAACGGCCAACAAGGCGAACCTATGACAAAACAACAAGTTTTGTCTTCTTTCACGTTCACATCCAATAAAACAACAAGAGCTAACAAACGATAAATGTGCAGGAGACAAACAGCACTCACAGTAGAAATTATGGTATTGTTGATCAGTAAACCTTCAGCAAGATCGCCGGCAAGCCCATCCATGATCATCTTAATAGTGACCGGCATCAACGTAAAACTATAGTTCGGAATAGGACCAATGTTTGGAGCATGGACCTAGTTTTTTTCAACCCGATACAAAGACATTTTTATGATTTTTCAATCCAATAAAACTAATCACAAAATGGACGTTCTGCATGAAAAAAACACACCTCTTGACCAGCAGCCAGAGCACCAGGTTGCGCACTCAGATTAGGCGGGAGCGGGCTGGCGACGATCGCTAAGGAACTAGGACAGAACGACGTAGCGGCAGGATCCATCCTTTCTCGCCCTTTTTTCAGAGTTTTGGAGAAGGGAAGGGAGAGAGTGAGGGGAGCGGGAGAGGATCGAGGAAGAGGAGCGACCAACAGCCTATCTAACAACGATAAATGGTGGCGCGGGATGCGCTGAGTGGAACCATTCAACACCGCAGTCACGATCGCCTGTTAGACGCTATACTTGCACGTACAAGCGTATAAGAAATATCATAACGGGGGGTGACACATCGAAGTAAATAGGCGATATAGACGTGCGAGTTAAAGACGGACAGGGATCATGGGGAGCAATCAGAAGCACGCGCCTACACTATACCCTGGGAGACAACACAAGGATAACTCCACCCCCCGTCCTAGCACCAACGCCAGTAAGTACGGACGCTTTTTTTGAGAGTGGGCTCCATTGAGATGGAGGAGGGATGGGCGTGGAGAGGGCTGCCATGCGTTTATAATGCGGAGAAGATAGAACGGACGGAGCAGGAGAGGAAGCACAGCAGGGGTACAGATAAGAGAACTTTTTCTTTTCAGTACAGTCGTCGATGGGAGAAGAGCTCGAATTTTTGACATATAAGACCACCTGCGCGAGTGAAATGCTAAAAAAGACCACCTGCCGAAAAATTTGTCAAAAAAGACCCCCTATGGGTGGCGGCACGTCTGGCCAGGCGACACGTGGCACGTGCCGCCACAGCCAACGCCGGCATGGGGGTGCCGCCACAGCCAACGCCGGCACGTCCGCTGCCGTCGACGGCCGTTCGAAGAGGTGGGTCCTGCCGCCACTGCCAAATCCGGCAGGCATGCGCCACATCACCCTGCCGGCACCGGCTAAGGCGGCATGCCCCACCACCGTCACCTGCCAGCCTACGTGCCGAACTTGGGGATGGCGGCACCCCCATGCCGGCGTTGGCCCAGGCGGCACGTGCCACATGTCGCCTGGCCAAACGTGCCGTCACCCGCAGAGGGTCCTTTTTGACAAAAAATTTTGCAGGTGGTCTTTTCTAGCATTTCACTCGCACAGGTGGTCTGATGCGTCAAAAATTCGAAGAGCTCTGCGCGGACGGGGAGAAGGGGAGGGAAGGTACGTAAATTCTGTTTCCTCACCCTTTTCTATGGGCACAGATACTCTACACCCCCATATATATGTTCTTTTTACGCTGGTTTATCATACGAGCCCACCTTTTTTTTGCTCAGCAGCAAAATGGCGCAAGGCAATGCCTTCAAAGGAACTGCATTGCTGATGGCAACAGTCGTCCTAATCATAACCAGATCGGTGTCAATGGCGAACAAGCTTGCGTTGGCCGCCGTCATCATACCATGCGTGTGCCTACAGATGTGGTACACAATGGAAGCATGCGACGAGAGGAGCGAAACTCAAGCCAGGACTACTAGCAGGAGGGTAGCATGCGGAATGCACGCGTTGATGACGCTTGTTTTTTGCGCCGAGCTATATTGGGAAGGGGACGGAGACCACGGGATGCTGATACTGTGTTGCGGCATGGCGTCCATCACAGCAGGCATGATCGTGTACACGAACAAAGCTTGGACAAAATACGAGCTGAACGGGAAAGAGAGGGAATCGTCAGAACTGCCAGTTTGAGGAGTAGCACCTCAGCATCCAGGGGAGTTGAAGGGGGGGGGGGGGGGGGGGACTTTTTTGATGGTGTTTATGTAATGTGTATTTCAGATTGGAGTATTTTTTTTCAGTAGCCTGTCTCTGATTATTGCCGGCTTAAGGTTTTAGCAGTTCGTTAAACTGATGAGATGATAAAGACCTAACGAGTTTGTAATGCGTTTATCCCGTATGAATCTATCTTTTAAATTTCACATCACCCCCTTTTTTGTAAAATGATTTTTGCATTTTTTTTGTATCAGTATGTTTTCACTACACAAACAAAGTGTACACTAGTAGAAAAATGGGCATCGGTCTAAGCCTTTAGTACCGGTTTCCATATGAACCGGTACTAAAGGGTGCATTAGTACCGGTTCATTTGCCCAGTCGGCCGAGCAACATCAGTACCGGTTCGTTGAGGTCCTTTTGTACCGGTTCATACTAGGAACCGGTACGAAAGGGTTTTAGTGGGCCAGAGCTGAACCTTTAGTACCGGTTCATCTGAAGAACCGGTACTAAAGGGCCCCTGCCCTATTTCTTCAGCCCGATCCCTGCTGCATCTCATTTTCCCTTCTCCTTCTCACATTTCCAAATATTTGGCACCTCTCACACTCCAACAAATCTCTATTTTTTTTCCACCATTTTATCAAGATTGATGGCACCCATCTATCCAAGGGTTAGCAATATCATCCTTTTTTCCGGCGTTCCTAATTTAGCTCATTTCTTTGCTAGTTTAACTCGTATTATTTTTCTAGTGCTAGCAAGGTGTTTGATGAAATGCCTAAGTTAGGGATTTCATTCTTTTTGTATGCAATTGAGCTCAAATTAAAGTATGATTTGTAGGTTTTAGTATCGTCCCCGTCCTCACCGCCGTCGATCGCCAGCGTCTTCCCCTAGCCGGCACTGTACCACCTCGGTGAGCCTCTTTTTTTTAATAAAAAAACTTATTTTTATGTGATGAACTTGAATATTAATTAAGTTGGTCACTCATATATCCATGATGTTGTGTAATTAATGATTTTTGTATACTTATATAATGCAGATGAATCGACAATGGATGTACGGTGACCGATGCCATCCCGACTTCATTACTGGCATGCATTATTTTCTCAACGTGGCGGAGGCAAATAGGCGGTCGAATGGTTTCATTTATTGTCCATGTAGTTCCTGTAGGAATACGAAGGATTACTCTACCTCAAAGACCCTTCACTTCCACCTACTTGAAAATGGTTTCATGCCCGTCTATAATTGTTGGACGAAGCACGGAGAAAGAGGGGTTATAATGGAAGGCAACGAAGAAGAAGAGGATAGTGACAACTATCCTATGTTCACAGAAGACGGTGATAGTAGTATGGGGGAAGACGAAGCTGAAGAAGAGCCCATTTTTTATGAGCCCATTTTTGATGACCCCGATGACGATTTGGGTCGGGCCATTCTTGATGCGAAGATAAACTGCGAAAGTGAAAAGGAGAGGTTGAAGTTGGAGAAAATGTTAGAGGATCACAACAAACTGTTGTACCCAAATTGCGAAGATGGCCAGAAAAAACTGGGTACTACACTGGAATTGCTGCAATGGAAGGCAGAGAATGGTACTTCTGACAAGGGATTTGAAAAGTTGCTGAAAATAATAAAGAAGATGCTTCCAGGGGAGAACGTATTGCCCTCTAGTACGTACGAAGCAAAGAAGGTTGTCTGCCCTCTAGGATTAGAGGTGCAGAAGATACATGCATGCATCAATGACTGCATCCTCTACCGCGGGGAGTACGAGAATTTAAATGCATGCCCGGTATGTGGTGCATTGAGGTATAAGATCAGGCGAGATGACCCTGGCGATGTTGAGGGCGAGTCCACCCACAGGAAGAAGGTTCCTGCGAAGGTGATGTGGTATGCTCCTATAATACCATGGTTGAAACGTTTGTTCCAAAACAAAGAGCATGCCAAGTTGTTGCGATGGCACAAAGAGGACCGTAAGAAAGATGTGATGCTGAGACACCCCGCTGACGGATCGCAGTGGAGAAAAATCGATAGAAAGTACAAGTCATTTTCAGATGACGCAAGGAACTTAAGATTTGGTCTAAGTACAGATGGCTTTAATCCTTTCGGGGAGCAGAGCTCCAGTCATAGCACCTGGCGAGTGACTCTATGTATCTATAACCTTCCTCCTTGGTTGTGCATGAAGCGGAAGTTTATTATGATGCCAGTGCTCATCCAAGGTCCGAGGCAACCCGGCAACGACATTGATGTGTACCTGAGGCCATTGGTTGAAGAACTTTTACAGTTGTGGCGTGAAGAAGGTGTACCTATTTGGGATGAGCACGAACAAAAGGAATTTAACCTACGAGCGTTGTTGTTTGTAACCATCAATGATTGGCCTGCTCTTAGTAACATTTCAGGACAGTCAAACAAGGGATACAATGCATGCACACACTGTTTAGGTGAGACTGACAGTATATATTTGAGAACCAAGAATGTGTACATGGGGCATCGTCGATTTATTCCAAAACAACATCAAGTAAGAAAGAGAGGAAAGCATTTCAGAGGTGAGGCAGAAGACCGAATGAATCCTACCCGCCCTACTGGGGATGTTATATATGATATGGTCAAGGATTTAAAAGTGATCTTTGGAAAGGGTCCTGGCGGACAATCTGTTCCGCATGATGTTGACGGACATGTACCCATGTGGAAGAAGATGTCTATATTTTGGGAGCTACCCTACTGGAAAATCCTAGAGGTTCACTCTGCAATCAACGTGATGCACGTGACGAAAAATCTTTGCATGAACCTGCTAAACTTCTTGGGCGTGTATGGGAATACAAAAGATACACCGGATACACGGCACGACCAGCAATGTATCCACGAAGGAAACAACCTGAATCCAGAGAAGTATCAAGGTACTGCCAGCTACGCTCTTACCAAAGAAGAGAAGGAGATCTTTTTTGAAGTCCTGAGTAGCATCAAGGTCCCGTCTGGCTTCTCATCGAATATAAAGGGAATAATAAACATCTCAGAGAAAAATATCCAAGCAACAATGTGTATGGATGGACATTCTTTCTCATCGAAAGAAAGCAACAACGCTCTGAATACCCGGAGCAACGTGAAGATTGGGTTGATGGAGAACACATGAAGACTTTCGGCGGTTGGTTGCAAACACGGCTCGTGAATGTCACTGATGAAGAACAGCTATACTTGTTGGCCAAGCAACCATCTTCGACTATATCGACATTTCAAGGGTACGAGATAAATGGGAATACATTTTACACATTCGCCCAAGATAAAAAGAGCACCAACCAAAACAGTGGTGTCCGCTTTGATGCAGCAGAGGACAATGGGAAGAAGGTCACATATTATGGGTACATAGAGGAGATATGGGAACTTGACTATGGAACTAATTTCAAGGTCCCTTTGTTCCGGTGCAAATGGTTCAACCTAAAAAATGGGGTACAGGTAGACCCGCAGTACGGAATGACTACAGTGGATCTCAAGAATCTAGGGTACGACACCAAACCATTCGTCCTAGCCAGTGAAGTGGCTCAGGTTTTTTATGTGAAGGACATGTCTACCAAACCGAAAAAAAGAAAAGAAAGGCAAGAGGACACATCGTACGATGAGCCAAAGCGCCACATAGTTCTTTCAGGAAAAAGAAACATCGTGGGAGTAGAGGACAAGACAGACATGTCAGAAGATTATAATAAGTTTGATGATATTCCACCCTTCAAGGTGAAAACTGACCCAAGCATCATTTTAAATAATGAAGATTGTCCATGGCTGCGTCGCAATCAGAAGAAAGGGAAACACAAGAAGAAAACTCAGAAGACTAGATAGGGATCATAACTTGTGTATCTCAATATGGAAATCACTTTCCCATTTATTTTTGTGTAATGATGTTATTGTATGAGGGAAATTTTTCCGAGGCGGAGCTTCCGAAGATGCCGTAGGGCGTGAGCACCAACGACATCTTCGAGAAACTCCGCCGCGGGAGATTTCCCAACCCTTTACCCAAAACTGTTAGAGGAGATAGAGTCTTTCACAGGCTTCTCATCGAGCAGTGCATCCACCCACGCGTCCTTATCCTGCCGACATCTTTAGTCTCGGTTGCACCCACCAACCGGGACTAAAGGTTACCCACACATCCTTATCCCACCGACAGTTTTGTTAGATGACACAAAAACCACCTTTAGTCCCGATTGTACCCACCAGCCGGGACTAAAGGTTAGATGGTTCCCCGCGCCACTGCGTTCCCGCCTATTTTCTTCCCGCGCTTTCCACCGCTTCTACTTTGTCTTGTTCCTCCGACAGGGGCATCGTGCGTCCACCCACGCGTCCTTATCTCATCGAGCAGTGCATCCACCCACGCGTCCTTATCCTGCCGACATCTTTAGTCTCGGTTGCACCCACCAACCGGGACTAAAGGTTACCCACACGTCCTTATCCCACCGACAGTTTTGTTAGATGACACAAAAACCACCTTTAGTCCCGGTTGTACCCACCAGCCGGGACTAAAGGTTAGATGGTTCCCCCCGCCACTGCGTTCCCGCCTATTTTCTTCCCGCGCTTTCCACCGCTTCCCGCCTCTGTCTTCCCGCCATTTTTCACTATATATATGTAGGCTTGGCCTCCATTCACATATCACATCTAGACTCATATCTGCAAACCTCATCACTCTCTTCCATGGCTTCCATCGTATCTATAACCCCCCGGGAGGCGGAGGCGCTTTGCGCCTCAAACTACCCCTGCCCACCGGGCTACCGCGTCCCCTCCGGCTGGATGCTGAGCGTCGAAGGCGTACCGGTCCCTCCTGTCCCTGTAGGTGTGGCACGCCAGATGGCCATCACGAACCACTACTACTTCGAGCTCACGCCAGAGCAGCGGAGGTATCCTCAGTGGCATCCCAACTATAGCCCGACTTGGGACGCCTTCTTCATCAATCGGCGTGAGAGTGCGCTTGCCAGGCACGAGGAGGATAGCTCGCCTTGTTCGAACTTCAACGAGGCCGGCCGTCGGCTATGGTGGCGCGGCCGGACTCTCCAGAGCGTCATGGCCTACCGTGGCCCCTGCATGCGCTACCCTCAGTCTCAGCCCACGCGTGCTCACCAGTCGAGGTTCGACTACCGCGACCCCGATGCCAGCGACGATGACACCGGCGACTACGATGACTACAGTGGCGACGTTTATAGGGCTAGGCACGGCTATGACTGAATCACTCCAACATTCGAAAACAAGCTCGGCCGATTGTGACTTAATCTGGCCATGTATCTTAATTTTCAGTTAAGATATGTACTTCTTTTCCTGTTCAATCATTGAAATAAAATCAAATGAAAATCAAAAGAAAAAGAAAAAAGAAAATCAAATTAAAATCAAAAGAAACTGCAAAAGAAAATCAAATGAAAATCAAAAGAAAAAGAAAAAAAGAAAAATCAAAAGAAAATCAAAAGAAACTGCAAAAGAAAATCAAATGAAAATCAAAAGAAACTGCAAATGAAAATCAAAAGAAACTGCAAATGAAAATCAAAAGAAACTGCAAAAGAAAATCAAAAGAAACTACAAATGAAAATCAAAATAAATTGCAAATGAAAATCAAAATAAAAAGAAAAAAAGAAAAATCAAAAGAAAATCAAAAGAAACTGCAAAAGAAAATCAAATGAAAATCAAAAGAAAAAATCAAAGAAAAATCAAAAGAAAATCAAAAGAAACTGCAAATGAAAATCAAAAGAAACTGCAAAAGAAAATCAAATGAAAATCAAAAGAAAAAGAAAAAAGAAAATCAAAAGAAACTGCAAAAGAAAATCAAATGAAAATCAAAAGAAACTGCAAAAGAAAAATCAAATTAAAATCAAAAGAAAAAGAAAAAAAGAAAAATCAAAAGAAAATCAAAAGAAACTGCAAATGAAAATCAAAAGAAACTGCAAAAGAAAATCAAAAGAAAAAGAAAAAAGAAAATCAAAAGAAACTGCAAAAGAAAATCAAAAGAAACTGCAAAAGAAAAATCAAAAGAAAAAGAAAAAAACCTTTGGTACCGGTTGGTGGAAACAACCGGTACGAAAGGTTAAAAGCGCGGAAGAATTTCTGAAAATATCTTTCATACCAGTTTCTCTTACGAACCGGTACTAAAGGTCACCTTTAGTACCGGTTCGTAACAGCAACCGGTACCAAAGGTGAATTAGGTCATTTTCTTTTCCCCCCCATCGACGGACACAGCAAAATCTCCTCTGCCTCGCTGCCGCCGCCGTCACGCCCGCGCTCGCCTCTGCCTCGCCCCGCGCCCGCATCCGCCTCGACCGCGCGGTCGCCTCCCACCACCGCACCGCGTCACCACCACCGCACCGCGTCGCCATCCCTGTAGAGGAGCCCCGCCGCCGCGTCACCATCACCACAGAGGAGGGAGCCCGTCACCGCGTCGCCATCCCTGCAGAGGAGGGAACCACCACGTCACCGTCACCGCAGAGGAGGGAGCCTGCCACCGCGTCGCCATCCCCGCAAGAGGAGGGAGCCACCGCGTCACCGTCCTCGCAGAGGAGCGAGCCACCGCGTCACTGTCCGGGTCGCTGTCCCGGTCGTCTTCCGGTCGCCGCCAGCTCGTCGCCATCCCGGTCGGCTTCCTCCCCTTCCCAGCGCCACTGCTAGCCAAGCAAGGTGAGATTGCATCCTACTGCGGCACGTACAGATTAAAGCTGTCTCACTTTGGTTCAGTTGGACACCGTTTTGTCTCAGTACAGATGAACACCGTGCTGTCTCACTCGTATTTGCTGTCTAGGTTCCTTCAATTTGATATCAGCAATCCAGCATAGTATCACTCGTATTTGCAGTCTCAGTAGTTCATGTTTTGCTGTGTTAGTCCTGGTGATTGCCTCTACAAATATGGATGAAAAAGTACAAGTCTTGAAAAGCCTTCTCAGTAGCTCCTGTTTTGATGTACAACGTACAGAAAATAGTTTTAAACCGTGTGATTGCAATGCAACCAATCGAAAAATCTGAGAGGTACAGCAGGATGCTACCGAGTGAGAGTGCAGCCCTAGCATCTCTAGCTCTTCACGTTTAGTGCTTATCTGAACGATTGGTGCCATTTTCATGAACATTTACTCAATTAGCAAGCCGTATCTGCACTTCTCATCGAGTTGGTAATCTTTTGTTGGTCCTGTCCTGCTCCTCCCTCCCTAGGAAGTTGGAACCTAACCCCCATCTTTGTTTCATTAATTTTTGTTTGCACCACACCTTGATACAGAAAGGGGCTAATTCTGTAGGTATCTCTTCCCGTTTCTGCACTTTCCCCTTTGCATTATTATGATACAGAAAGGGGCTAATTCTGTGAGGCTGGGCTTTATGCCTTATAGTCATAGAGTGATACCCATCATATTGGCATGAAAGTCCTGATATGTTAGATCATTTAAATTCTTGATGTTTGCTATTAGCATCTTGTAATTTTGCTATGAATATTTCTACTATGGAGGTATTTGTTGCTTGTAATCTTGTGCAGATGTTATTTGGTCTGGCTTATTAGCCCCCATAAACATTGTTATTTGAATGTGCTTATGTGGCTCCCATTGACCTTACTGAATGAATGGCTCTACACCATTGTTATTTGCTCTACCCATTATTGTTGCTACATGTAAGAGACTTGGAAACATGAGATTTATCTTCTGTAATACTTTCTTATGTACTTGTCTAAGAACTTGCTATTTATGTACTACCTAAGAACTTGCTGCAACCTATTGTTGCTTTGTGAGAGACATGGAAACTTGTGTTGCTATTGTTGCTCCATAACTGAGTGTTGTTTTGATGGACATTTTTCATAGACATTGCTGCGGTTATGAACATTTCCAAGTTCACCAAATGGTCTTTGTATTCCTTCCATGCACGTGTGACTGTGTTCATACAATTTCTTTAAATAAAATGTCCAACATATAAGTGCATTATTCATTCTCATTGCTTCTTTAACATGATGTTCTATTCTGCCTATAGAAATTCTGTATATAAGGATATAAATTCTGTATAAGGAGATAATTTCTATAATTAGCTTCATGATGTTCTATTCTGCTTATAGAAAATCTAGGATGTTCTATTCTTCCTATAGAAATTATGTATAAGGAGAAATTCTGATATGAAGTAACCTGGTTACACTTAAATAGATGATTGTTCATTCTAGGAAGCAGTAATAATCACATTATACATGTCTGCTTGGGCTATATTGCTACTGCAATTGCTAAAAATTATGTTTACCCCTGTTTTCTGCTGTTCTATTAGCTTTAGAGTCTGTGCATAATGTTCAGTTAACTTGCATTGAAGTGGCCCAGCTCTGGTAGTACAAAGAAGTGACTTATTTATTCAGATTGTATTGCAAGTGTTAGCGTAATTTGTACTAAGGTGATCAACTGCACCTACTTATGTATTCCAATGAGCCTAATCCTTTTTACTGTGTTTAGCGTTTGACCAATACTTATTCCTAAGACCTTTTGGTTTACATAATGTACAATTGTACATCATCTGAGATGATACTACATGTGAGTGAGAGTTGTATATGAAAAGTTGTATATGAAAAGTTGTATATGAAAAGTTGTATATGAAAAGTTGTACTGAAATTGCACTGGCGTCTGTGTTCTGCTCATTTTTAGTTGTGTGTTGTTTTATGTTCTGATGACATGCCTGCTGCAATGCTGTGTTTGATGGGCATGATCATTGGTGATTTATATGGGAATGTAACAGAATTCTCAGTAAAAATGCAACTCCTCTAGTTTATAATTTTTGTTATATGTGATGGTTGTTAGGTGTTAGTAATAACCAATTTTGAATGGTGAATATTGTAAAAGATGCCCCAAAAAAATTCAGAATCAAATAATTGCACTTAATTTTGCAGTGACATTGAGCTATGGAGGACGACACCTTCATCCGAGATGAGGAGCGAGAAGAAATGGTGCAGAAAATGATATTTGAGAGTGCCCATGGACCGGAACCCAATGGAGAACCCGATGGAGATGACGATGATTTCGGGTCACAATTTTTGAACGATGTCGGTGAGGGACTTGAGTCTGAAGAAAGAAGAGATAACGAAGTGTCCTTAACAAACTCCGGCGAGGTGTATATCAAGGCTATATGTTCATCACTTGATGCATTGATTTATTTGTATTACACTTATTAACGAATCATTTTTCTTTTAGCCTTCTGGATCATCGAGCAAATCTGTTAAAAAGCAACGAGGCCCGACGCAACGTCTAAAGGGCGAGGGTAGGTTAGCCCTCACCGCATTTAAGGCTAGTGGTCAACCGGTGGAGCCCAAAGAGCACTGCCGTAAATTCATAAACCAGGCTGCAGTTCTTGTTAGGGACCATGTACCGATCAGCATTGTAGAGTGGCATAAGCCGAAGAACACGGGGGCTGAAGCTAGTTATGTCAATGATACTCTAAAGCTTTTTCTTTGGGACAGTCTACTGACACACTTTAGCCTACCGGAAGACACGATGGAAGGCCAGAAGAAGAAAGTCAAGGAATGGACTCTTAAGAGGATGGCCACACAATTCCAGACCTGGAAGAAAAATTTATGGGCCAGATATGCAGATAAAGATCCAGTATTCACTGGAAGTCTAGTGAAGATAAAAGATCACTGGCCCGCATTTAAGAGCTATAAGAAATCTTCTACTGCTGTGTCCCGATCAGTCACAAATACGAAAAATGCTTCAAAGAAAGAACATTTCCATCATTTGGGGTCAGGTGGCTACAAGACTGCCATTCCAAAGTAGAGAGCATTTGAAGCTAAACTGATGGAGGCAGGAATCACTCCACAGACATGGGACTGGCCCGACCGGTCCAAGTTCTGGTTGTTCGCGCATGGGGCAGGGTTGGACCCAAAGACAGGGCAGATCGTTGCAAAGGGAAAATGGAAGGAAAAAGTTAATGCAATCACGACGCAGCTTATAGATGCAATTGAAAAAGTTAGAAAGGGAGAGTACATTCCCGATGGAGAGAATGACGAGCTGACACTCGCTCTTGGGAATGCGGAACACGTTGGACGGATACGAGCCCTCCCAGGTGTCACCATGAAGGAAGCATGGCCGGAGTGCGCTGACACTTATAGAAGCCGTTCGAGAAAGAAGAAGCAGGACTTAGACTGGTTAGCGGAATTGATAAATAGGGTGGAGGTGCTTGAGAAAAATCAGAGGGCACCTGATCAGCCGCTGTTTATACAAGATCCTCAAGCCGATGCCGCCCCATCTCAGCGAAGAAGCAGTGTGGGTTCCTCGCATCTTGAATGTGCAGGAAGCTACCCCGTGGATTATGTCACGGAGAAGACAGATTGCGAGCTACATGTGCAAATGAGGAACGTGTCCGTTAAGGTGGCGGTCGGCTATGTTTACCCAAATGAAGATGGAGCAACGCACCATCATATGCCCATTCCAGCTGGCTGTGTTCGTGTCAGGGTGGATGACGTTGTTCCGGGTTTTGAAACAATGGAGCTTGATTTTCCTGGAGGTGACGAAGAGAAGACACTCGCCGATGTCAAGCGCGGTTTCGCCATATGGTCCAAGAAATACATCGTCCTTTTGCCAAGGCCACCGACTCCTCCTCGTAGCAGTCCACATGAGCAGCAAATTCCGCATGAGCAGCAATGGCCATCGACTCCGCCTGGCAGCAGTCCACATGAGCAGCAAAGTCCACACCTACCGGAGAGGGACCCCAGCGCGAGTCCACCATCTCGAGATCCTCCGCGTAAGACTGCGTTTTTTAAGCGGAATGGTACGCCGCCTAGGAAGAGACCTAGAAAGGAGAAACCACTGCCGCCTATCGAGAAGTTACCTTGGGAAAGAACTATCGAGGAATGCAGCGAAATCTCTAAGTCTGAGGTGGCAAAACATTTTGCTAAGAAAGTGCCAGAGATACCTTTTGAGAAGACTCTAGATCCGGTGAAAGTTATTCGCACCGTTGAGAATCTATATGACCCTCCACCATCGCCGCCATCTGACTATAGGCGTTCTATTGAAAAGTCGTATGACGCTATGGTGGAGGTGAAAAAACCCGATCAATCGGTGGTCTCGGCGAAAACTAGGAAACAAGTGTACCAGCTCGGAGAACAACCCGTTCAATCAGTCCCCCCTCTCAAGGTGTTTGACGAGAAGGCCGTTGAAAGTTCTCGACAAAACACAATTGATTACCCCATCGCTAAAGTAGTATATCAATTTGTTCAAGGAAAAGATCTGGTCGAGAATATCAGGTCGCTACCAACATGTATGCGTAATTTGAATGCGTGGTACACTAATGCCACAAAGAGAGGGATTGATTGTATCATGGTGCGAGTTAAGGATGAGCACTACTTCCAAGAATACTCTGTGAGCGTTTACTTCCTCGAACTTTTTCAGTTATACAATCTCCGGGCCATCGACAAATCTATCATCAGTTGCTATTGTCTGTAAGTGATTTATTAATATAATTTGAGAATTCTTTAGCTCAGCTCATTCATTGTCTGCAAATTATCCTCAATTTAATCTTTTGTGCGCTATATTATGCAAATCGAAGAAGCTCGAATGCAAAAGGGATGAAATCACGGACATTGGGTTCATTGACCCAGATACAATGCATGAAAAAACCATAGAAGATCCCATCTATAACAAGGATACACCAGAGACTTTGCTAAGGTTTTTGAAGTGACAACGTGACAAAAAGATAATACTTTGGCCTTACAACTTCAAGTAAGTGTAACTGTCTTATAACACATTCTATTTTCCTCACCATATGTTAAAATTTTAACTGATGACTTATATCTATGACACTGCATATTTAAACGTGCGCAGGTTCCACTTTATTCTTATCGTCATTAAAATGTACGATGGAGAGGTTGAAGTCTTTGACTCACTAACCAAAGAGCCTATACTATACAAGTCGGCTTTTGATATGCTCAAAATGTAATTTTAATTCTTATCGGTTTTTTCGTTAATTTCCTGATATCAACAAATTAAAAACTCTTTTATGCATTTTCTTTTGTCGGGCAGCGTATGGCAAACGTTCATCCAGGAAGATCCGACCGGTGGATGGAAACCGAAGCTGATATGGCGTGCGAACAAAGTAAGTAGTACTACCTAGGTCCACACACCTTTATCATACTTGATTATTATTTGATTGAATTATATTCTTGTACAGAAATGCGCGTAACAACCTGAGGGGACTAATCTATGTGGATACTATGTTTGCGAGAACATCCATAAGATTGTCAGCGAGAGAACGAATAATCAAAGGAATAGAGAGGTACGAAAACTATATTCACAAATTTATTTTGTTACCATAACTTGTGCTAAGTTTCAGTCATAATTGTTTGATTGTGATTTGATATATATATATATATATATATATATATATACATAGCTCATGTATTCATTTGAATCTCATTCTTTTACAGTTGGCAAGAAAGCGTGACAGGCTCCCAATCGAGCACCGCTTCAAAGCAATTGGCGAGGAATTGGCGGGATTTTTCCTTCGGGACGTCATACCTAACTTCGCAGAGTACCACTATGAATGAAGATCTACATGTAATATATAGCTTGACTCGGAGAGTACCACTATGCTACATGTAATAGATAGTATGCCTCGGAGAGTACCACTATGCATGAAGATCGATCTTCATGCATGTACTACTTAATTTGCGATCTTATGCAATTACATGTGTTATATTATATGCACCAAGTTGATATGCATTACCTTGATCTTCATGTACTCCTAAATCCAAACGCGTTTCTGGCGCATCGACGCGATCCTCGTACGATGAAATGGTCCGATACCCCTAAACCCCTCCTAAAACCCTAAACCCTGAATTCCTTTGGTACCGGTTCGTGTTACAAACCGGTACCAAAGGTCCCTAGCCCTACACTCTCCTGGAGCCAACGTGGAGGCCCCTTTAATACCGGTTTGTAAGGAACCGGTACCAAAGAGGGGGGGGGGGGGGCTTTTGTCCCGAATCTTTTGTACCGGTTTAATTTCCGGTACAAATGCCCCTCTGGAACCGGTATTGATGTCCATTTTTGGACTAGTGGTAGTTGCACAAACAAAGAGGACGCGGATCACAAGGGGATAGCAGACATTAAACTTTTTATATCAGATATTGTTTCCTCAAACGAGACGCCCAGTACATTCATTAGAAAAAACAGTAAAGGCAGGATTACAGTGAAGGCAGTACGCACAAGTAAGCCTAACTAGCAGATCGCCCGCCAGTGGTAGACATGCCTAATCATCGATGCTCTGGACGAATTCTTTGGGAAGCTTGCCACGGTTGTCGGCTATGTGCATCAGCTGGAAAAGAAGAGAAGCCCTGTTGACTAAAAAATGATCCTTAGCGTCAAGCGCCAAGGCCCGGTGGTCGATGCCATTCCAACTACGTGAAAAAATCATAGCTTGGATCGTAGACTCACTCCTGGATAGAAGAAAAACGATAAAATTATCACGTCAGTTTTTTTTTGCACGGAATATCTCTTTTACGCAAATAAAATATAATAAACGCACCACTTGTCGGAAGCACTAGAAGGGAACGTTCGCCTGCAGCCCGCGTCGATGAAAACGCGGCTCCAAGCCCCTTCAACAAATTCCTAATCCTCAAACAGGACCTCCGAGCAGCGAACCAGTGCATGATGCAACACGTCGGCGAGTTTGTTATGAGCAAACCATTTGCCATCTAATGAAGTGGCAGACGGTATTCCGTACACCGTTAACTGTCGCCGCTTCATGTCCCATGCAAACGCAGCAAGATTCTCCGCAACTTCAGCCGTACAGATGAACTAAAAAAAATATTAAAATATGAGACCAGTTTTTGCCATATGGGCAGCGACAAAAAAAAACGAATGCAACTTTTTGTGTGTGTAAGAAATCAGGTACCATTTGGCACCGAGAAACGTCGTAACAAATATGGGGGCCAATGAATTGCTCCCGAAATATGTCGGAACTTATGTAGTTCTGGTCCGTCAGAACTGAACTCTGCAGTAAAGGTAAAAACAGTTAATAATGAGAAGAACATCTCTACACATTCTTTATTTTTTCTAATGTTTTAGTTTAATAATTATTTAAAAAACCTATAGCAAAGCCGGAGCACATGAAATGCCGCCACACGACGAGTGCACCCGGACCATACACCTTCAGGTCATTTTGCATGAAAACTCTGAACAAAGCATCCTGCAGTAATGTAGACAGGTCACCATAAGGCCCAAGCTCCTTACCGATCAACTGCCCCGTAAGAACAATAAGACGAGGAATTTCATGACGAACCCAGCACCTGACCAATTAAGAAAACATAGAGCAAAATTAATTGATGAGAATCAAATGCATAAATAATTTTAGTGCAAGCACCCGTATACACAATCAAACAGTCAAGATTAACACATACCAAGTGCCGTGATCAGCACAACTGGTAACCCACGAGTAAAAGTGTGCTGCTGCTGCCGACTCGGGATTATATTTGTCCACTCCTAGCTCCCACAGAGTTGCAGGAAATCTCACGCGGCTCATTCAGATCAATGGACTCCAGAGCACGTCTGGCAACCGTGTATGATTTGGATGAGAATCGGGGAGAAGAACCCATGCGACGAATCTTGTTAGAAACAACGGGGGTATCGAAAGATGCTTCCACGGCTTGCGGACACGGAAGGGTGGAACAGTTTTCATCGTCAGATGGCCAATCCGGAACCAATCGGAAAGATGGCGAAAAGTTGGAACCCGGCATTGTTGATGAATGGTCTGGAGTTACACAAGAAATAACAAAATCAGCAGAGAAAATTAATTGAAATCGGAGTAGGTGGAAGATGGTGCGCGAAATATTTTTAACCTTTAGCAGGAGATGCAACTGGAGCAGGCGGTGTGACAAACCCCTCAGTTTCCCCCGCGGGTAACATATTGTCAGCTGGAGGCACGCAAACTGCGTCGATCAACAATCTTGTTTCAACCTCAATCTGGAGCCTAGCTTGAGTCAAAAACTTCAAACAACGCGCCATATGCCTCTTGGCCGCCAACATGACATGCAGCTGCACAAAAAAAAGTCGCACACTTAGCTAACCGCTTTCGTTCACACTGGGATGCATGAAGAAAACAAATGAATCATTTTTTTCATAGAATAATCTAAACCACACCTGGGAAGAGCCCGTGGGAGTCTGACAAATAGGGTTTGGAGGAGTGGCAGAAGAACCATGAGCACTGGATGAACATTGCATGTCTAGCGGCTGCTCGGAGGTGGCATCAACATCAATAACGGGTTCTACAACGGGATCGCGTACTAATAAAGGCTCCGAAGAAACAGGCAAGCTGTTGTCGTCGGCACGCGACGCTAAGTCTGGAAGGTCAGGAACTGTTTCCACTGGTGCGGAACCTGACGACCTGCCCGAAGCTTCTGCGAGTGTATCAGTTAAGATAGGTAAGTCATTGCTAGATGGCTCACAGCTCCCGGGAGCGGTTTGTGGCTCGATGGAGACGGACGAGTTGCTCGTTGGGCAAGGTGTAACTTGTTCAACAGCAGCAACGACAACACCACTACCACGACCAGCATACGCACGTTGTACATTCCCAAACAGAGCCCAGCTCGGAGCGTGCCTGATGTAAACGGACCGTTACTGCGTCCGAACCTTCACGAACAAAAATTGTGTTCATTAGACAAAAAAAAAACACTAATTTCTTTCAAAGACACATGCTTTTTATGATACTGTGTGAGAAAGAATAACACCTTGCCACCTCCAAAGACCCTGCATGGAACTGAACCACGCAATCCGATAGTGTCAGCCATTATCAGCTTGGATATCAGAGATCCACTGTAAACTGACACTCTAGGATGAACCAAAGGACAGGGGGAATCAGCTCCATATTCCATGTTGTCTAGGTAAAATATCTGAACACGGAAAACGATAAAGGGAAATTTTGTTAGAATTACGCAAAGAGAAAAGCAAACACCAAAAAACCAGGAGAATGGAAATATATAAGGCATCACCTGTAGGAAAAGTGCAACACCGGCCGGGACATAGGGTTCCTGCTTGCTTCTCACAACTCGGCGCACGGCGGCACAAGAGTTTATAACACACTCCAGAAAAAAAGATGCCCAATTAAAAGTCCCCAAATCGCGTCCGCTAGCCAATGCGGGCCAGTAATTGGTGGACTCGCAACTCCCGAGAGAATCGTCGTCCGTAAGGATCCGCAAAAGATAAATAAGAAAGGCAACCCTAAACCTAGGACGATCAAAGTGTTCGTCACATGGAAGCTTTGACATGGAATCGAGAACACGATAGGCGGCCATGCTGGGGGGCTCTTTATCGTCAGTCATAGAGATAGTAGTTGCAACATGATCAAACGAGGAAGCAGACTTGTTCAAAGATGGATCGCAAATTTTGCTACCAACAACAGGCAGCCCAAAAACGGTACCAACAAATTCAGGAAACATATCGAGACGAACATCAGCCTTGAGCTTCAGACATATATGCATAGCATTGGCTTTGGAGATGAGCCAGAGGACAAAGGGTTTGTCAACACTTACAAGATCGATCCCTCGAGAAAAGGAACCAAAGCCACACGAGACGATCTCTCTCCTTTGCTTGTCGTTGAAGCGCGAGACAAGGTCGTTGAATTGAGTGACGGAGGAGGGAGCTTGGGCCATATCCGAGCCTTGTCTAGTGGACGGACAGGCAGAAGATTGATCGCGAGGCGTGCGCCTTGCCTTCATCTGCCAAGCAAGCATACACGAATTCGACGACGAGAAGAAGGGATGGCTGAGAAAAGGGGTAGGGGTGGAAGAAGAGGCGAGGAGAACAACGAAAAGGGCAGGACAAGATCGTCTTTTTTATGAAGGGACATGCGTTGTAGGTTCAAATTTTTGAATCTTGCATGGAGTACAGCTATTACATGATATCGTACAAGCTGGCCCACAAACGGATGGCATTTATATGGAAAGGACGACAGAGATAGTTGTTCTTTTCGAATCATCATACTCACTACGCGAGCTCAAACAAACATAAAGGAAAATACAATAAACAAGATACAAATTCTGCTAAAAGTACAACACGCAGGGAGGGTGGACCAATGCCTCGGATCAGTGGGGTATCTCATTCACGGTGACGGCCGTATGAGGACTTGCGGCCGCATGTGCTCTTCTTGTGACCGGTGCAACCACAGCTTGTGCATTTCCTACTTGAAGAATCGACGGGATTGGCAAGGGTATTGAGTGGGCACTTGTCAGAAAAATGGTCGGGAGATTTGCAAGTGAAGCACTTCGGAACTGGAGAAGCGGCAGACCTGAGCGTCCGATGAGCTGGTGCAGATATACCTTGCTCGGTTGATTTCCGTTTATTCTTCTTCGCTGCGCCCGGGCTCTCAATGGGAGACTTGTATCTGCTGGCTTTCATTCGCCCCCGGGAACGAACCGTGGGGGGTGCGAAAACTGCCACATCGTCTTACACATCGTCGTCGACCACAGTTGGCTCAACGTCCACATCTTGGAAAGTCGAGGGAACAGCTGCAGGACGAGTCACGTCGACAATGAAAGGCGGGGACGGTTGAGGCACCACTGTCATGGCAGACACTGCTAGCTTCGCGCGGTTCACATAGTCCACTGCAAGCTCAAAGGTAGGCCAAGAGGAAGTTGCAATCGATACGAGCTCCATAGCAGAAGCATATATGAAAGCATGCATGGCCGCCTTGTCAGTAGCTTCGCCGTTAGCTCGAACAACCGCATCAGAATCGACTGGGAGCCCTTCACGTGCATCACAGGTCCACCTCTTCATAATCAATCCTTTAGGAATCTCAGTAGTGTCAAGGCTAACAAGGACCTGGAATAGAAATAACTTGTTTTTAGTTCAGACATACCCAAAAACAGTTTATTAGCATACAATCAATAGAGTGTATACGCGCATTTATTCAACTGAATCATGCATCGAGTATAAACAAACTTACACACAGAATGTGCCGGCACGGCATTCCACAATGCTCGAATTTCTTACAATCACAGTAGTACATGTCGGTGCCGTCGTCGCGGCTGACAGCAAAAGACATGGCGCCGAGATCTGTGTAACCAGGACAAGGAACAAGATTGGCCGAAAAGAGTCCACGCTCTTCATCAACACGACGGCAAGAGAACGAGCCAGCCCTGAAGAGCTCCTTGTCGAACCTGGCATACAAAGCGCATGTATACACCTTGGCCGCATGCCTCTCGAGCGGAACACCGATACTAAGGTGTCGCAAAGTCTATGACAGAAAAGAAAATATAGACATTGCGTATTAGTCCCCCCTCCCCCCACCCCTATGTTTTCGGATAAACAGAATGCAAAAAGTGTATCTTAAGAAACAAAACTGAAATCAAACCTGTTTGGTGGCATGGGACTCCCTTGCTTCGTCAGCTATTCCATCAGCAATGAGCTTATTGTATTGCGAGACAAAATGGTGCATTGGCGAGCCAGATGCAATATAAGTTTTCAACAGATGGTTAGCACTCTCGCTACGCTGAGTACTTGTCATGCCAGCGCAAAATGTCTCTGTAAAAAATGGTTTAGCCCACATCTCGCGATTGTCATAAGCACGCTGCAGAAATTGGTTGTCCTCCAAACCGTATTTTCTCAAAAGCTCGAACCAACGAGTTTCAAACTCGGCAACCCCAACAATCTCGTCGAGCAACTGATGGAGATGGGCCTTGAACACATTGTCCTTCGTGTAGACAGGACCAAGAGACTCCTTAGCCTTTTTTAGCACGTGCCATTTACACCAACGATGGCGCGTGTCAGGGTACTCCTTCTCGAGGGCAACCCTCATCTGATGACATTGATCTACAAAAACATAGAAAACTTTTAAGTTATTAACATCACTTTTTTCACAAGCTCTACAGAATGCGAAAAACAATGTCCTAGTGGTGTACCGGTTAAGACAGTCATTTGTCGCTTCCCTCCCATCGCGTCCACAAACACTCTGAAGCACCAACGGAAAGCCGCGATGGCTCCTCGGTCAGGAGCACAACACCAAACATTGTGCTCTGGAAATGGTTGTTTACGCCAACAAACAACCCAAAAGGCAAGTTGTACAGGTTCGTCCTATAGGTGGTGTCAAACATGACAACATCTCCGAAAGCGGCATAGTCAGCGCGGCTGGACCCATGTGACCAAAACAAAGTCCTGACTCTATCTTTAGAGTCTAATTCTACCTTCACTACAAGGCCAGGGTCGTTGCGCTTGATATGATAAAAAATTTCTAAAGTTTTAGCCATATCTTCCTCTATGGACTCTTGTGCTAGCCTACCACACAATGCTCTGACAGACTGGCGACTAAACGGGATGTGAGAAGCATCGCCATGCATGGATCCAACTATAGAACATACCCGCGATATCTGAACGTTGTTGAGTCGTAGGTGGCGAATAAGTTCACGGGTCATTTGATCTATACGGCTATGCGAGTTCCATTGTCTCCGTTCGCCACAACTGACAGAGAGCGGATGGTTGTGATCGTTAACGAACCGACGAACGTACCAGGCGTCGTCATCAGAACGGAGTAGAGTCAGGTGAGAAATACACCCAGTGCGAGCGGTGTGTGCACCTTCAGACGGATCTTGCCCCTGCCATAAAAGGAGACATCAGATGGTTTTTCTTTTTAAAAATGATGGAATCGAATCGAATTGTTGTTGCTAATAAAAAGAAGTCATCGAGAAAAAATACGCATACCTGGCAAGCACAAACAAGATCTTGACGAGTACGTCTGCCGGTTTTGCCAGCTCGGCTGCGACCATACCTAATGCCAAACCCCTGCTCCCACGAGTACATGTTGTAAAACTCATAGGCTTCCTCAGGTGACTCGAACACGTACCCCTCCGTTGGCTCGAAGATGCATCTCTCGCCACGGTTGGAAGCGTCGCGTAATGCGCGCTCAACAGCTCCATAGTTCCACGTAGTCGGAAGTCGAGGGCCGACAACGCGCCTACAAAAACATAGAAATATAAATTACATATAAGAATAATATAAGGGGGACTACCACAAATAAGATAGGTACATCCTTTCACATAAGTTAGACCCTGCTGGACAATGGCGGGGGAAATATGCTCCATACCGGTCAGGGATGCTCCTAGGGCAGCCAACAGTACCGGAACTCATGATGAAAACTAAAAATCGCTAGATCATGCAAGGGGGGCGGGGGGAGGGAAGGGAAGACAACAATGTCGAGGTGCGGTGTGGAGAGGATCGGGCGCACCAATATAAAGGCAAGGAGGAAGCAGTGACAACGAGCAGCGCGCCAATGTTTAAAAAGCGCGGGAAAAAAACATTCGATGGCGGGAAGCAGAACGATGCGAAGGAGGCGGGAAAGAAGCTGCAGTAAGAATGAGCAGCGCGCCAATCCTTTTTTTCGCCCGCATTTCGTGTTTCTTAGTACGCTCACGTCCGCGTCAATCCGGGACGACTGATGCGGACATCCCCTCCGTGATTTCAATGGGGGCGACTGAATACTTGTCCTTGCAAGGACAGGAGAAACGAATTTTTGACGCATCAGACCACCTGCCCGACTGAAATGCCAGAAAAGACCCCCTCCGAAATTTTTTGTCAAAAAGGACCGGCTGTGGGTGGCGGCACCCCGCGGCAGGCGACACGTGGCACCTGCCGCCATTGGCATCGCCGGCAGGCAGCATGCCGCCACCCCCACTGGCGGCAGGGTGGCAGGCAGGGGCATGCCGCCACCCCCACTGGCGGCAGGGTGGCAGGCAGGGGGCATGCCGCCACCCCCAGTGGCGGCAGGTGGCAGGGCGGGGGCCATGCCGCCACCCCATTGGGCCACGTCACCTGGCTGGACGGAGGGCGGGCCTGCCGGCGATGCCAATGGCGGCAGGTGCCTGCCGGCGATGCCAATGGCGGCAGGTGCCACGTGTCGCCTGCCGCGGGGGTGCCGCCACCCACAGCCGGTCCTTTTTGACAAAAATTTTCGGAGGGGGTCTTTTCTGGCATTTCAGTCGGGCAGGTGGTCTGATGCGTCAAAAATTCAGGAGAAACAGCGGGGGACGGGCTGCGGGACCGACAACGTACCCCCAAGCGCATGAAATCATGAATTTTTACGTACATCAGCGTCCGCGTCAATCGGATACAGCGACATGGACATCTCCCAACTGTATACTACGATATAATGCCTTGTCCTTGCAAGGACAAACGTTACGTACGAACGTCGTAAAAAATTAAAAACGAGCATTCAAAACACAGCCCAGAATGCACGTCGACGCCCGTCGCCCGCTGGAAAGGCTAGTAAGGGCTCATAGAGCCATGACCCTGTGCTGTACCATCTCCTACCCCGCGTAGATAGTGCATGAACGGTAATGTCTGTACTATAGCAAAAAAATGTGTCATTGAAGCCCTCCACAGCGTAATCCTATGTGCGGCAACTGTTAATTAAGATTTATAATATAAGCAAGATTACATGTTCGTGGAAGGCAGAACCATTCCCTTAATAGTATGTCCATCGAATCAAAATCGTATGTTCAATTCAAAAAGGTCGACGGGAAAATATATCGCCAGATAGACAAAAAACGCATAATTCACAACATATGTTTACTCCTGGGCCGATTTTTACATACATGAAAATAAATGCGAGCACATTTTCACAATAACTCAAGGGATCCATTAGATAAATATAGTGCCAACCAGCCATGGCGTACAGCTGCTTTTGTCGATTACAAACTTTTTTGCTAATACAGAAATTACGACGGAAACAAACTAACTAGACGGGCGGAAACTACGAAACTAGAGGATACAGGTTGATGGTAGAACAGTTCCATCAGACTACAGCTAGCGGAGCCCTTGTACGCCATGGTCTCTCCCGGCACAGTGAGCGAATCAGCGCTCATGTGCGAAGAACTTGAAAGCAGCAGCGTCGCCACGAGCGAAACGATACTCGCGGTCGACGGTGGTGACGCGGTGGAAAGAATGAATGACGCCAAACGCGGCGTACACTTGGGACTCCAGCATGACAGCGTCCTGAACGCTGCGGGTGGCAACGTACATGAAGCCGGCCGGCGACTCCGAAATGTCATAGCGGTTGTGCCCAAGCAGTGTCATCAGGGCAGCAGTCGCCATGAACAGCTTGCCGCACACCTTAGGCTCCGAAGCGAACTGGAGCCGGATGAGGTTATCAGCCAGGATGTCGTCGTGGATCCGGAAGAAGGAACCCAGCGCCACGGCCGAGTCGACGATGACATCGTCCTCGTCGGGAGGATGGAGGTTACGGAAGAGCGGGACGGTGATGGTAGTGAGCTTGCCAGTCGCCGCTTTCGCTTTCTTCGCAGACCTGCGTCGGAAAAATGAAAAGAGGATTAGCGTTTTTTGGTATGTGAAACATAGTCAGCCCGACGCATCTGAACACGGGGGTTCTGGACAACGCACCGGGTGACCATATGCTTGGAGTCTTCCGCCTCGTCGCGTGGACGGCCAGACGGGGGCGCCATGGTGCGCTTGACAGCGGCACTGCGTCGCGGAGGAAGATGTTTCTTTGGCCTCCTTTTTAATTTTGCGCCTGTGTGTGTTTTGCTCCGTTGCATCTACCCCAAAGAGGAGACATCCGCACACATATATACCCGCGCCCAAGAGTGGATGGGGGCGCCGACGGGGAAAAAAAACCTTACCAGGTCAAGAGAAAACGGCCACGTGCGGCCCAAGGAGGCCCATTCTAAAAGCCCGAAAAGCCAGTTTAAACCAAGCACCGGACAGTTGTGTCAGGCGGGTACAGTCACGTACGACCTATGCCATCGCTTACCAAGCACCGGACATTGGTGACAACGACAGGCACTATCCAGCTTGCATGCTTCGAATCTACACCGTTCACATTGAAGGATCGGACGACCGCTAAGGGGTCACTAGTGGAAAAAGTCTTATAGATAGATGTTTTATTAGTGGAGCATATTATTCAATATGCGCCACTAGTATTTACTAGTGGCGCATTTGCAAATATGCTCCACTAATAATTTTCTTACTAATGGCGCATATTGTTTAAAATGCGCCACGCATAACTGGCGGGACCCACCAAAAAGGTCGTCTGGAAAATATCCTGTCTTATGCGTGGCGCATTTGCCATATGCGCCACGCATATTTGACCTATTAGTGGCGCATATTCATATTTGACCTATTAGTGGCGCATATTGCAATATGCGCCACTAATAGGTCAAATATGCGTGGCGCATATGGGAAATGCGCCACGCATAACTGGGGGAATTTTTTTCACCCGCCACCCACCCCCCCCCCCCCCCGTGGGTCGCCTTTTTAGTCTTTTAAAAAATAAAGGAAAATGATAAAAGGTTTGAAAAAAATTCAAAAAATCAGATTTAGTTATGTTATGTGATCTAGTAAGTAATAAAAATAATAAAAATAAATTTTGATATTTTTTACAAAAAAACTTTATGTCTCGGTAAAACGACCATAACTTTTGCATACGAAGTCGGATTAAAAAGTTTTTTATATGAAATAGTATCAGAACGAAAAGTTACATCCGAATTCAACGACCTATGGTCGTTTCGACAAATTTTAGAATCTCAAAATTCAAAAGGGAAAATAGACTTTTTCGCACTTTTATATTTTCAAATTTTTATTTTTATTTTTATTTTTATATCATAATTTCTATTGGATTAAACTTTTGAATTAGTTATATACACACATATAGCACACATGCAGATATACACACATATATGCACATACACATATATATACACAAGCACACATAGGCCTTAAGAGGATTGATATGATAGTAATATTAATAAGAACTTGGATAGGGTTTATATATGCACAGATAAACACATATATATGCACACATACATATACATATACGCACATATACACAGACGTACATACACATATACACACATATATGCACATATACATGGACGTACATACACATATACACATATATACGCACATATATACGGACGTACATACACATATACACACATATACGCACCTATACGCACATATACATGGACGTACATACACATATACACACATATATGCACATATACGCATATATACACACACATATATGCATATATACGCACATATATGCATATATATGCACATATACGCACATATACACACATATATGCGGACGTACATACACATATATGCACATGTATGCACACATATATGCACATATACATGGACATATATACACATATACATAATACATATATACATATACAAATATATACACAAATACACACACATATACACACATATATGCACATACACATATATATACACAAGCACACATAGGCCTTAAGAGGATTGATATGATAGTAATATTAATAAGAACTTGGATAGGTTAGGGACAGCTCTCACCGGGAAGTCAAAAAATTCGGTGTGATTTGAAAATGTTCCTCATGTGATAAAATCCTCAACAAATTAAAATACAATAGTTTTTTCACATTATTTCGATTTTTATGATTTTCAAAAAAAATTGGTTTTTTTCGATTTTTAATTTTTTTTTTGAAATTTTTGAATTTTCAAAGGCTACTAGTGGCGCATATAGCAATATGCGCCACGCATAGGCAAATTATGCGTGGCGCATATGGCAAATGCGCCACCAATAAACTGTTACTAGTGGCGTGGTATTGGTGGCGCATTTCATATGCGCCACGCATAAGCCAAAATAGTGCGCCACCTATAGCCCTTTTTCCACTTGTGGGTGCACGGCTATCCCCCCCCCCATGGGCAGCTACCACTATGAATAGATATTCGCCTCTCTATGTTCGATTGTGTAAGACCACTTAAAGAGTTTTAGGCAAGAACTAACAATTCTACAAAACATCCAGGGTTTAGTTATGAGCGGAAAATAAGCAAAGGAGGGGGTTCTACTTTATTAATTTGGGATGAGAATAGTATGATCACTCACAGCTACGAGGGTGTAGATAACAAGATTCTACCCAGGGTGGCCAAATTGACCGAGTTGTAACAATTGTCTGAAAAAAATTAAGTTTCAATGACCACTTTGGTAAATCCGCAGAGAGGGAGACACAGTTTTAGTTATATGAACTCGGGCCCATAGCCAAAATCAATACAACATGCCTATAATGGTCCTGTTGATTTTTTGTCAACCCTAGACATACATGATAAGTTGATGACAATAATGCATACATATGATTACCTCAGATCATGTTTGCTCAATTGGCGGTGGTTTCCAATGCAGATTATACATTAAAACACTATAATAATTTATAACTTGTCAGTGTTTACATTCATACACCCCATGGAGATCCCAAGTCATAAGTTTAGTCATTGTGCTATGGTAAGACATTCATGACACCAAAATTTGTGTTCTAATTAGAAACTATGGATTGAGCATGAGCATGGTATGGGGAATTTAAGACCTTAACTTCCACTGCTATACCCGATGAATTTACTACAAAAGATTAAATACATGGGGAAGAATCCATAAACACATGTAATCGGAGTGGAAGAAGAAGCGATGGTCCAACCTCGAGTCGTGTGTGGCTGCCGAGAAGGATGGCTGAGGTCGCCGACGGCAGCGGCGCAGCTGCTCCTTTCTCCCGCTCGCGTCTGCAGGCCGTCTAGGATTAATGGGACCGGGAGAGGCCGCGGATCCGGGGAGATCAGGCGACAAGGCGAACCCATGGTGGTCTGGAAGATCAGGCGATGCTCACGACTATGAGGGAATTGGCTGGGGGAGGGGGGGAGCCATGGCGGAGAAGAGGGCTGAGGGGAAAGTGAGAAAGAGAGGAATGACTGTCTGAACATTTTTGTGTGTGCAGGTGAGAGAGATGGCCATGTAGAATTGTTTTACATGAATACGTGTTTGTTTTGATTACCTTCGTGCAGACAACAAGTCCCAGATCCCACATGATGATGACTGAGTTGAACATTTAAATCAGGTACGTGTAAAATATTGTTGAGTATATATGTTTTATTTGACAATATACGTTTTTTGTCCCTATATATGTATTGCTTTATTTTTGTGGATTATATATGAATTGATCATGAACATGATATAAATTAATATTCTCTAGCATCAAACTTAACCACCCACATAGGCTACAACAGTGGCGGAGATGCATGGTGACTATGTGGTCAAGCGAGCACACAAAGAAATTGATAAGCAGTAAAATTCAGCTTTGAATACCCATAATTGATCCCATAAATTCTCATTTTTACATCACTTCATATCCTTTTGAGCTTTGACATCACTTGCGGCTTGTCCCAGCTCCGCCACTGGGCTACAATGCGATGTTGTTGGAAGGTATAGCACCTTACCAACACAAAAAACATCATAAAAAATTAAACTGATCATGGCAATGCACGGGTTATTCAACACCAATTTTATTACTTTTTTCATACCGGATTATAGGGCAATTACGCACTTCAAGATAAACTTTAACCTTTAACTTTTAGATTAAAAAGATATATTAAATAAAAATTATACCATTTGATTCATATTCAAAAGATCTTTCCAATGATACAATTTTTATGTCAAATATCTTTAACTAAAATTAATAGTTAAAATTTATCTTAAAATACATAATTGCCTAATAATTTGGTATAGAGGGAGTAGCGCTTCCAAATAATAGTGTAGTCTATTCATTTTTAACCAGCACTGAGTATCACCTAATACTAATTTGATATTTTTAAGGGATTTCTATTTTCGTGCCCCTGGGTCGTTAGTTGTACTCAGTTTTCCCCAGTCGCTTAACTTTTCCTCAGTTTTCCCCTCGCTCTAGTTTGAAACCCCTCGCAGACGCTCGGACGGGAGGAATCCCGTTAAGTTGACCGTTGGTTGGTGCTGGCAAGTGGGGCCGCCGTTGGTGCCGGCAAGTGGGGCCGCCGTTGGTGCCCCGCAGTGGACACGCCTCCACTTATCCAGATCATCGTGGGACCCACAACTTGTCCACGTTAGCGCGCCAGACCCACAGCTTACCTAGGTGCCCGTTGCAAAATGGGAGCCCGAGCCAGCCCCGCGCCCGTGCCCGTGCCATTGCTTCCCCCTTCTTTCCCCGCGCCCCATTGTTCTTCTTCTCCGGCAGCGGCAGCCCTTCCCTGGCAGGCGGGTGATGTCTAGTTTCTCTTCGACCTCTCGTTCTTCATGGCCGCAGTATGGACCCGTGCCTTTGACAAGATGCCCTGACTGCCCACGCCAAGAGCCTCTGAAGCGGTCGATCTGTAAGACGAACGACAACGGCAACCGTGGACGTGCGTTCCTTGCATGCGAGAGCTTGCCATATAGAGAGGGGGATAAGGTTAGATCTCGCTCCAATTGCTCTGTTTTCTATCGATTTTCTTGTTATTCCCTCGAATTTGGGATTTAGGGTTCACGTTGTTGTTTTCAGATCCTGGAGAAATGCAGGTATTTCGAGTGGATCGATGTGTACGTTCAGAGGCTTAAATTGCAGGAATCAATTGGCGGTATTGGGGAGCGCAATTTGGGAGGGGGGGTACTTGCTGTAGAGAATGCGGTGGAGAGAGGGGCCGTCCCGATTATGCCTAATGCTCCCAATGCAGAACTGGTGGAAGTGAAGGGAGAACTGAAGAAAATGAACAAGCAGTTAAAGCAGCTGATCGAGTGGAAGAAGCAAGCTAATCTGATGGCTGGTTGTTTTTTTTGTTGTATAATTGCGATCGGATTCTTATCATTGCTCGTCAAGCGCTAGAAGTTGTTACAAGGGATCCCTTGTTACAAATCTATTATTCAGTTACATGTACTTGTAGTTGTTTTCAAAGTTAGTGTGTGCATTCACCGAAATTACCAAAAAAAAATAAGTGTTAGGGAATATAGGAATGCTAAAGATAGTTGATAATTGTTAGAGGGGTGACATATATGTATGTCTCATGTTTATACCAAAATTATACCACTTTTGGGACGTTTCAAATAACCAAAACTATATCCCAAACTATATTCCCTAAAAGAAAAGGAATGCTAAAGAAAGTTGATAATTGTTAGAGGGGTGATAAATAATCCATTCACCGAAATCCCACAAATATGCCAAATATGTATGTCGCATGTTTCTACCAGAATTATACCATTTTTGGGCCATTTCAAATTGCCAAAACTATATTCCCTAAAAGAAAAGGAATGCTAAAGATAGTTGATAATTGTTAGAAGGGTGATAAATAATCCATTTACCGAAATCCCACAAATATGCCAAATATGTATGTCTCATGTTTCTACCAGAATTATACCATTTTTGGGCCGTTTGAAATTGCCAAAAAACTATTTTCCCTAAAAGAAAAGGAATGCTAAAGATAGTTGATAATTGTTAGAGGGGTGATAAATAATTCATTCACCGAAATGCCCCAAATATGCCAAACATGTATGTCTCATGTTTCTACCAAAATTATACCACTTTTGGGCCATTTCAAATTACCAAAACTAAATTCCCTAAAAGAAAAGGAATACTAAAGATAGTTGATAATAGGGGTGATAAATATGTATGTCTCTTGTTTACCACTTTTTAGTTTAACATTTTTAAATCGTGGAAAATAATGCATAAATAGACTCCATAAACAATCCATAAATGCACACGGATCGACTTCACCAACCGTTGATAATAGAAGGAAGGGATAGTTACATGGTAAAATAATCCATAAATGCACACGGATCGACTCCACCAACCGTTGATCCACCGACAGAGAGAGAGGGGTGGCCACGAAGAGAGAGAGAGGGGTGGCCACGAAGAGACGGATAGGTGTATACTGCCCGTTAGATCAGTGGATCAACGGTTGGTGGAGTCGATCCGTGTGACAACCGCTCAACCAATCAGGATAAGTTTGGGTTTCTGTGAGCATTTGTGACAGTACTTGAGGGCAAAACTGAGTACTACTAAGAAACCAAGGGCACGTAAATAGTAAATAGACTAAGGGATTCAAACAAAATAATTACAAAATGAAAAATGCGTGTTTTGTACAATATAATTCATATTGGGCTACATCAAATTATTTGCAATTCAAATATACATGAGTGTGACAATTATGGCCTCATTTAGACAAACTATGTTTTGGGGAAGATGTTTTGCAAAGGGGTTTGAGTGGAAAACCATGCATCTTCATAGCTACTAGTGATTATGAGAAGTGGCAATTTGTGGTAAAACATGATTTATCTATGTTGGTTAAGGTGGCAGGTTGCGTAGGAAGACTCCATGAGTAGGTGCCACTATGTTTTTATTTTTTTGGATTTTTTTGCGCATGAAATGACTCAATTAGCTATGTTAATCTCATTTGTTGACTCTCTGTTGACCAGCTACTTGAGGGTAGAACTGAGTATATTGCACTTGCCAGTCTAGTACTCGAGGGGAAAACTGAGTGCATATAAAATTTCTGAATAAGGCCCGAGGGTAGAACTGAGTACGCGTGTCGCGGTGCACGCTGCAGCCGTGCATAGCGGACGCGTGTTGCGGTACACCAAACGCCACCTTCGTCTTTATAGAGCCCCTCTTTCTCTCTCTCGACGCTTGCCCACTCTCATTCTCACTGCAACCGCCTCTCCTGTCCCATCATCTTCTCCACTTCGCGTCGAAAAACCCCCTAAGAAAAAACCCCGGCGATGGAGAAGCATGAGATGCCCATTGCCGACGTAGCCGCCGGCGCATCGGCCACCGGCGCATCTTCCGGCGCATCGGCCGCCGGCGCATCTTCCGCCGGCGCATCGGCCGCCGGCGCATCGGCCGCCGGCGCATCGGCCGCCGGCCCCGTCCAGGCCCCCGTCGCTGCTTCCGACGTAGGCGCCGGCGCATCAGCCGCCGGCGCAATGGCCGCCGCCCCCGTCCAGGCTCCCGTCCAGGCCCCCGTCCAGGCCCCCGTCTAGGCACCCGTCCAGGCACCCGTCGATTGGGACCTGTACGAAGACCCGTACGAACCAGTGCCGTACGTCGCGCCGGCGAACCCCTACGACACCAGCATCGTCGACGACTACCCAGAGGTAACCCTTTGTTCCCTTGTTCTTATGCCATTTCAATCCTTTTGTGTTAGATCTAGCGTTATTAGGGTTCGTCTGTTCCTAGTTCAATCCTTTTATGATAGATCTAGCGTTATTAGGGTTCGTCTGTTCCTAGTTCAATCCTTTTATGATAGATCTAGCGTTATTAGGGTTAGTCTGTTCCTAGTTCAATCCTTTTATGATAGATCTAGCGTTATTATGATAGATCTAGCATTATTAGTGTTTGTGATTTGCTTTTGTTTACGATTCGGTTAACTTATGTGAGTAATCAATCCCATCCCGTTAATTTGTGCCGATGATGATGAATATTTGGGCACAAATTGATTCAGGGTTTGGTCTGTGAACAATTGGTGTGTACAAATTTGTTGTGCATGATCTTTGGTTCACTGACCCAAATCTTGGATATAAGTGTGTCCAATGTAACTGAGGCTTCTTTTTTTCGTGCCCATATTATCATGCATGATCTTTTGTTCACTCTCTGTTCCATCATCGCTGCAATTGACTCCGTGTTTTTCGATCTTTGGTGCTACGTGACAGGTGCAGAGCAGCGACGTCGACAGCGACGCCGAGTCCTTCCACACCAAGACTCGTCACGTCCTCAGGAGGCTGCAGTCCGGCCATTACGATCGCCACTTTGCTCGAGGCGTTTACAGGTGCCCCTTCTGCAACAGGAGGCTCCGCGTCACCGACTTCAACTGCCTGGTGAACCATGCCGAATCCCTTGGCAGTGCCACCGGCGGCGCTAGAGTTGGAACGACCGTGAACGTGCATGCGTTCATGGCCAAACACAAAGCACTTGGGATTCACCTGCGCAGCCTCCAAGCTTAATCCCATGTAAAATGTAGCTTATGTTGGATCTAGGGATCGGTAGTACTGTTGGATCTGTCCTCAATATATATATATATGCTATGTTGGCTGCTGTATGCAGCTTTTCCTATATTTTCTCGATTTATTATGCTGCTGTGAATTTATCCTCTACTAGCTTCTAGATTTGCTACTAGATTTGTTAACATATTGGGCAAAAAATGAGGGCCAAAAGGCAACAATCATTAAAGAAAGGCAGAGATAGAAGCTTCTCTAGATTTGATACTAATTTGGTGAAAAGAGAGAGAACTGTTACAAAGAGAGAGAGGGGGAAAAGGCGCTCTGAAAAATGCCAATTTGGGCCGAGAGAGACAAAACCGAGCTCTCACGTACAACCAAACGCGGTCTCGTCCTGTCCCACGCGGTCCCGTTCTACCAGCCCCACGCAACGCGGCCCCACACGACGCGGCCCCACACGTCAGCATGGAACGGTCAACTAAATGGCAAACCTCCCGTCCGAGCGTCTGCGAGGGGTTTCAAACTAGAGCGAGGGGAAAACTGAGGAAAAACTAAGCGGCTGGGGAAAACTGAGTACAACTAACGACCTGAGGGCACGAAAATAGAAATTATGTGGATTGTGTTTAGATGCTCATGTGATAAATCTTAACAACATAATTGACAACATGAATCACATTGATTGTTTGTGCACTGTTAGCTTCACCTTCTTGCTATTTGCTGGATGTTTCTGTAGGGGCTTTTTGTATGGCTTCCATACTTTGGAAGTAATTTATTAAGCTTAGTGGGTCTATTCAAGCTTTAGATTGCAATCGGCAATTTCAAGAACTCGGTATGATATCTTGAATGTAAGTAGGCCCTCCTCATTGTTCGTGTTTTTTGTGTGTGTGTATCTTTCTAGGTGTTCTATCTCTGACTCAGAGGTGAGGAAATATCACCGTATTAAGAAAGCATGCATAAGGTGATATTGGTCGAAACAACCAAAAGTGGCATACAAATACATGTTTGTGAATTACAATAATGTTTTGATCAACATCTCTGTTTGTTTTTCATAACAACATTATGAGAATTTAAATATATTTGTAATAAAATTTCAAAAATCCATAGCAAAGCACAGACATTCAACTAATTATGTTAAAATACGGTGAGGAAAAGTAATTTGAGAAACCGTAGCAATGTAAGATAAAATAGTAGGTGGTTGTTCTAAAAAAACTCCAGGGATCCGAACCACCAAACACGCTGTTAGCTTTGAGATTTATGTATGATCCCTGCTGCGACGGAGAGAGCTGAACACTAATCGTCCCCGTCTCTCTGGATCCTCCCCCCGGATTCCTCCTATCAATCCGGTTTCCGAACCTCCGCCCACCCCCCTCTCCCCTCCCTCCCCTCCCTTCCTCCCATGGCAGCCGCCACCTGGGTTCCGCTTCCGCCTACCCGTCTCGAGTGTGACGGTTACGACGACGCCGTCCTCCTCAACAGGCGGTGCTTCATCGACTACCTTCGCAACGCCACCACCGCCTGGGGCATCACGAGCAGCGGCTTCGAGATCCAGGTAACCTTGCGCGCTGACCACCCGCCGGTCCTCTCCCACCTGTGCGTCCATTGCCCCGATCTGTGCCTCCTCACCTCAGAGTTAGAGCCCAGAGTCGTCGCCACCGACGCCGACCTCGTGCTCATCCGTGTCCCCATCGACCTCGACGCGCCCCTTTCTGTACGGTCTTGGGACTTCTTCTTATACAGGCCGCGAGCATGTCAGCTGGATCTGCTCCCTAACCCGTACCCTATGACCTTCTACGACTCTGCAACTGCCCTTCTCAGCCGGGAAGACGGCGCCTGGTACGCCGTCGCCGCCATTAGCAGTTGGTTCCCAGTGTACAAGAGGAACAACAACTCGATTATTAGGTGGGATTTCCGCCTCCACCTGTACCGCTCCTCTGTTTCCGAGGGGTGGATCACGATGCCTATGTCAGTGAAGGAGCTTGTGAGGGACAAGTTTGTCCCGCTACCTTGCGATGTGGAGGGTAACATGCTGTATCACAAGACAGCCAAGACGCTTACAATTGGTGGTGAGCGTGGTACCGTCGCCTGGGTGGACCTCTGGCGAGGCATCCTCCTCTGTGATGTACTCGAGGAGCGACCCGTGTTCAAAGACATCCCACTACCTATACCTGCAAGGGGAAATTGGGACTGTCTTCTCGAGCAATGTGAGCCCAACTATATCCGTGATGTTGCCATCAGTCGGCACGAAGACACTATCAAGTACATTGAGATGGAAACCTGGCAAAACAAAAACCTGATGGAGACCCCTGATTCCTATTTTGAATGGGTGCGCTTTAAGTCAAGCAGCAACCAGGTTTTCCCTGTTAAATGGAAGGCCACAATATGGAGCATGCCGATACCGGTTGGTTCATTCACAGATTGGCACCCTGACTTTGAAGTTGAAGTCAAAGATGTCACCATGGATACCAGCAGCCCATGTCATTGTAACCTGCCATCCAGGCTGAGTGGCAGTGACACCATGCTCATATTGCAGAAACTTCCGATGGCATACCCCATCATAAGCATAGATTGCGATATTGTCTACTTTGTTTCTAGTACCAACCCTAGGCACAAAGGAAAATCGGAGTTGGTGATTGGTGTCGATGTGAGGAACAAAACCCTGCTAGGAGTTGCTGAGCTTGATGTCCAGGAGAACTTCACTATCATGCCTGACATAGGTAATTAACTCTTCTGTTATTGTATGTGCTACATGTTTTTGTTTGTGACTATCAGTACGAATGACGTGCTTGCCATGTTGAGAATCCATGGACATATAATGTTAGTTTTGCACTTGGTGGTTTGGTAGGGTCTGAACCACCAACCTTTTATGAGTTAGACCTTAGCAAGTTGTTCACTTAATTTAGGAGCCACTTCATGATGATGATAATGTGATGAAATGGCAGACTGTTCTTACAGGTTGTTCTGTACAAATTTTTTAATAGAAATGTTACTGGATTTGTGGTTTTTGTGCGCAACTCTTGTCAAATTGTACAACAAAATGTTGTGGAAATAGACCCACACGTACACAGTTCTCAGCCTTTGAAGTTGTTGGTGGGGTTCTGTTAATTTGAGAAACTATGCTTGTTGATTAGAGAATTGCATGCTCCTTATAACGTTATAATGGGAGATGGTAAGAAGGCAAGAATCTGTGTTCAACATTTTCCTGGCATAGCTATTGGAATTTCATTTTAGAAGATAAGTTCCTCTGGGTCACCAAAGCCAACCTGGACAAGTGATTCTAGCTGCAGGTTGTGGTGACTTATTTTTGTGCTAGTTGATGGAAAATAAAGCAATTATTGCTGCTGACCATATTTTTATTAACATGTACTGTAACGCTTTGACGCAGGCACAGCAGTGGAGCTTAAACGAACTGAAAAAGAAGTTGTTATGCGAACTGGCAAAGATCCTGAAACTGGTAAGCCAAGTAGAGTGCATGTGAAGTAATAGGCGGCCTGTGAATAAGAGAGCATTGAAGATCTTGGAGCTGCTAGAAGCTGAGATCTTGGAGCTCACAAAGCGACTTTGGTGAACAGGTGCAGAATGCAGAAATTGTGATCAAGGAGCTTCTTTAATTTATTTATGAAAATTATGCCAAAAATAATGATGTGACATGACTACTTGATTTTTGTGGAACTCTTGTAGGCTCAGCTCACTAGAGCTGACCTTGTCTGGTTACTAGAGACTGTTTGCTTCATCGTGGTCATCTACTCCCTCCGATCGGAAATAAGTGTCGGCAATTTTGTACTAGCTTAGTACAAAGTTTGTATTAACTTCCCGACAGTTATTTCCGATCGGAGGGAGTACTGTATTTGCTTTAGCCATTTGACTTTTTTGCTTCAGTTAAGGATATCGGTAGCTGGTATAACTGCTCGGTCGGCCTGGGAGAAGCGATTAATCGGTGAATTGTCCAATTAACTGGATTTATCGGTTGAGTAAAATGCCAACATATATTTAGATTTTATTATACTTTGCAACTCAGATGCTTCCAACTATGTGTTATATACTAAAATATACTAGTACTATTTGCATCTAAAAAGCATAGATCCAAGGCAATAATTAAGACCGCAAACTCCACATGTAACTTTAACGAGTGGGACGGCGGAAACTGAAGTGGCATGCCCACACGGGCAGTCTTAAGAAATTGGCTTGTCAGAGCAATTAATCACCTAGATCACTTAACACACCGAATAGGCCTTTCAGTTTAGGGCACCCTGTTAACTAATTTATCGGTCGATATTTTGAATACTGTTTTGCTTATGAGCATGCGAAAAAAGTCTGGTCTGAGTTCTTTAACATGCAATGTTCATGTAAAAAGGAAGACATGGTAGAAATTAATGCATATAGCATAGCAGGTTATACTTGCGTAAGACTTGACAAAAAATGAGACAAAATTAGTGCATATTTACATATATCTATCCATGTTTCTGCAACTATTGAAAAGTAGTAATTTGCATGGACTTATAGGAATACTAAAGCACAACTAGCAATAATTAATGAGAGGATGTGACATAAAAAGTTTCACATTCATAAAGCTTTTTTTAGGAACACATTCATAAAGCTTCTTCATGTCACAGAAAAATGAGATGAAATCATGTTGCAGTGAGCCGTGAAAGAGAAGCTACTAGATGTGTGCTCTATCTGTGCTTGTACTGCATGTCGTATGATTCGAAATAAAAACAGCTGGAATGGACCTTAACTATAAAAAAACTCATATGCTTATTATCTTAGAATGAGAGAGTTCATTCTCACTACTAGATATAGGTGTGCGCCTTGACGCACGATCCCGTTATTTTTTTTGAATTGGTTTAAATTTTGTATAACAATAACAAAATCAATCTTGAATGAGAACCAGGAAAGAAAGAACACATCCGTCCTATTGTTTCAGAACTATATTTACAAACAGGCAGAGTAACAACCACATCAACACCTACATGAGAGCACTGTCTTTTGAGGGTTTAACAAACCTAGAAAGTCACAAAATAGCTACATGCAATAGACATGGAATTTTTTACTATTGTGCTAGAACAGTATTTAGAAATAGGTAGAGTGACAGCCACATCAATACCTACAGGATTTATAGAAAACCTAGACGGTAAAAAAATAGCAGCAGGCAATAGACATGGGTTTCATAGCAAAGATTATAATACTTGGTTCCGAGATAGTAGCAGACCTATTTATACAAAGTACCCACTAAGGATGACAACAGAACTGTTTAGATATTACACTTATTAAAAACAAGCAAAGATCACAATACTTGGTTCCAAGATAGCAGCAGATCTACTTATACAAAGTACCCACTTACATTGACAATAGAAGTGTTCAGTATTTATTACACATAGTTTAAGACGAAACACTAAAGATTAACAACAAGAGTGATAACTACACCAGGACACCAGTAGCGGTGGTAGTGATCTTATGGCAGACAATGATGTTCACACCTCATAGTCTATGGGACATCCATCGTAATGGTAGTCCTAGATCTCATTGTTCTATTTGATGGCATCTTTGTCCTTAGATTCATAATATCCTGTGAACAGTTCTTCATCAAATTCTGGGGCATAATATGGGATGTTCACCTACGGTATTCAGATAGGCGTTTGCATGATGTGTTTGCCGATTAAGATCATCAACCACAGCCTAAAATGTTAAGGATGTTCGTAGCATCCTTGGCACGATCTGAAATCATCTTCTAGATGCACTTGGTGGTATCACACACAGTGTTCATGTAGCTGTTATAAGCTTCAGAAGTTTAGACCAGCCGGCTGTTTGTCTTGTGTAGCTTCAAGCTCCTTGCTTCCATCTGGCGGCCCAGAGCTCTGTTCACCTTCTTCTCTTTCTGTAGCTCAGCATAGCTAGTCTTTTAACACCATATTCTCATTGTTCTTCATAGATTTGATCAACTGGATCGCAACAATATACTTGTTGCTTCCTCCAAGGTGTCCCTTGGGTAACCTAATCTAGGGGTGCTAGTAGTGGAACAATTATTAACCAAGCACCAAGCAATCAACATCACTTGTATGCTCAGCTTCATCAATAATCTCCCACAACACAAGGATCAATATATAAGACTTAAATTCAGTACATGGTGTTAAATTGGGGGAAATAAGACATGGAAAAAACGGTGCTAAATGAAGGAAAGCAAGAAACGATACATACAGGTGAAATGTACTCCCACTAGTAGAAAATAGGGCTTTCGTTTTGAGCTCCAAACGGCATTTGCACCAGTTGGCTTACGAACCCAGACTAAAGGGGTTCTTTAGCACCGGTTCGAGTTGCCAGAGAGCTAAATTGAGCCCGTGGAGCTCTAGCACCGGTGCTAATAGCCACCCTTTTGCACCGGTTTCGGATACGGACCGGTTCTATAGGTCCTGCCTATAAATACAGCCACCCACCAGCCTTCTCCTCTGTTTTTTTCCTTTGGAAGGTGTGAGAGGGGGTGTGCTAGTTTGGTTTATTCCCCTATGCACAAGAGGTGTTTGATGAAATGCCTAAGAGCATGAACCAACTTAAGCTCACACAAAATAAAAATGATATGAGGTGCCCGAGCGATACTTAGGTCTTCTCCTCGTTCTTTCCTCCTCGATCGAGGTTAGCAACTCTATTCTTTTATTTCTCATTGATACAAATGCATGTTTCATCATTTTACTATTTATGATGTTCGGTAATAGTATTAGTAAACCTAATTATATGACGCAGATGAACGAACGACAATGGATGTACGGTGACCGACGCACTTCCGAGTTCATTGAAGGTCTTCGTAATTTTGGCGATGTGGCTCGAGCAAATATTCAGAATGGTTTTATGTGTTGTCCATGTGTTCACTGTGGGAACAAGAAGGAGTACTCTTCCTGGAAAATCATTCACGCCCACCTGCTTCGGAAAGGTTTCATGCCTAGCTATAATTGTTGGACCAAGCACGGAGAAAGAGGGGTTATAATGGAAGACAATGAAGAAGAAGAGGATGATGATATGTACCCTGAATATGGTGATACTGCAACGGGGGAAGCTGAAGCTGAAGGGACAGGAGAAGCTGAAGATGTAGAGGCATCAGATGAGCCTGATGATGATCTTCGTCGGGCCATCGTAGATGCACACAGAGAAGCAAAAAGTGTGAATGAGAAGCGGAAGTTAAAAGGTATGTTAGAGGATCACAAAAAGAAGTTGTACCCAGACTGTGAAGATGGGAACACAAAGCTCGGTACCACACTGGAGTTGCTGCAATGGAAGGCAGAAACTGGTTTATCTGATAAGGGATTTGAGAAATTACTGAAAATAATGAAGAAGAAGCTTCCAAAGGATAATGAATTGCCTGACAGTACGTACGAAGCAAAGAAGGTTCTCTGCCCTCTAGGATTAGAGGTTCAGAAGATTCATGCATGCATTAATGACTGCATCCTCTACCGCGGTGAGGAGTACGAGAATTTGGAAGCATGCCCGGTATGCACTGCACTGCGATATAAGATCAGACGAGATGACCCTGGTGATGTTGATGGCGAGCCCCCTAGAAAGAGAGTTCCTGCCAAGGTCATGTGGTATGCTCCTATAATACCACGGTTGAAACGTCTGTTTCGAAACAAAGAGCATGCCAGGTTGTTACGATGGCACAAAGAAGACCGTAAGAAAGACGCGATGTTGAGACACCCCGCTGATGGGTCGCAGTGGAGAAAAATTGAGAGAGACTACCCAGACTTTGCAGGCGACGCAAGGAACTTAAGGTTTGGTCTGAGTACAGATGGCATGAATCCTTTTGGGGAGTAGAGCTGCAGTAATAGCACCTGGCCTGTAACTCTATGTATCTATAACATTCCTCCTTGGTTGTGCATGAAGCGGAAGTTCATTATGATGCCAGTGCTCATCCAAGGTCCGAAGCAACCCGGCAATGACATTGATGTGTATCTAAGACCATTAGTTGATGAACTCTTACAGTTATGGACCAAACCAGGTGTACGTGCATGGGATGAGCACAAACAGGAGCCGTTTGACCTACGAGCGTTGCTTTTCGTAACCATCAATGATTGGCCTGCTCTTAGTAACCTTTCAGGACAAACAAACAAGGGATACAATGCATGCACGCACTATTTAGATAAGACTGACGCTATATATTTGGAAAAATGCAAGAAGATTGTGTACTTGGGGCATCGTCGATTTCTTACGACCACGCATTCCGTAAGAAAGAAAGGCAAGCATTTTAGAGGTGTGGCAGATCACCGGCAAAAGCCTGATCTCCGTACTGGTGATGATTTATTTGATATGGTCAGGGACCTAGAAGTAATCTTTGGAAAGGGTCCTGGCGGTCAATCTGTTCCAAATGACGTCGCTACCGGACACGCACCCATGTGGAAGAAGAAATCTATATTTTGGGAGCTTGAGTATTGGAAACACCTAGAGGTTCGCTCTTCAATCGACGTGATGCACGTTACGAAGAATGTTTGCGTGAACCTGCTAGGCTTTCTGGGCGTGTATGAAAAAACAAAAGATACACCAGAAGCACGGGAGGATCAACAACGTATGAAAGACCCAAACAACATGCATCCACAGAGCAAGACGGATAAAGGGCGTCACTTAAGTCCTGCCAGCTACGCTCTTACAAAAGCAGAGAAGGAAATATTTTTTGATGTCCTTTCAAGTATTAAAGTGCCGTCTGGCTTCTCATCAAATATAAAGGGAATAATAAATATGACAGAGAAAAAATTCCAAAACCTGAAGTATCATGACTGTCACGTGATTATGACGCAGTTGCTTCCAGTTGCATTAAGGGGGCTTCTACCAGAAAATGTTCGCGTACCCATTGTTAAGCTATGTGCATTCCTCAATGCAATATCTCAGAAGGTAATCAATCCAGATATGCTACCAAGGTTACAGAAGGATGTGGCCCAATGTCTTGTTAGTTTTGAGTTGGTGTTCCCGCCATCCTTCTTTAATATTATGACGCATCTCCTGGTTCACCTTGTCGAAGAGATTGCTATTCTCGGTCCTGTATTTCTACACAACATGTTCCCCTTCGAGAGATTCATGGGAGTCTTAAAGAAATATGTTCATAACCGTGCTAGACCAGAAGGAAGCATCTCCAAGGGCTACGGAACAGAGGAGGTCATTGAGTTCTGTGTTGACTTTATCCCTGACATTAAGTCGATTGGTGTTCCTGAATCGCGGCATGAAGGGAGACTACGTGGAAAAGGCACGCTAGGAAAGAAATCAATGTATTGTATGGACGGGATTTCTTTCACTCAAGCACACTACACAGTTCTACAAAGTTCTGCCTTGGTGGCCCCGTATATCATTGAACACAAGAATATTGTACGCTCCCAACACCTGGCTCAGTCCGACTCCTGGATTACACATAAACATATGGCGACTTTCGACGGTTGGTTCCGGATACATCTCATAAATGACAACATTGTTGGAGATCAGCTATACTTGTTGGCCGGGTCACCATCTTCGACTATATTGACTTTCCAAGGGTACGAGATCAATGGGAACACATTCTACACGATCGCCCAAGATAAAAAGAGCACCAACCAAAACAGTGGTGTCCGCATTGATGCAACAAACAACAACGAGCAAAAGGACACCTATTATGGTTACATAGAGGAGATATGGGAACTTGACTATGGACCTTCTTTTAAAGTCCCTTTGTTTAGGTGCAAATGGGTCAAGCTAGATGGAGTAGGGGTAAAGGTTGACCAGCTGTATGGAATGACAACAGTGGATCTCAATAATCTTGGTTACAGAGACGAACCATTCGTCCTAGCCAATGATGTGGCTCAAGTTTTCTATGTGAAAGACATGTCCTCCAAACCAAAAAAAAGAAAAGATAAGACAACGAATACATCATACGACGAGCCAAAGCGTCACATAGTTCTTTCAGGGAAAAGAAACATCGTGGGAGTTGAGGATAAGACAGACCTGTCAGAAGATTATAATAAGTTTGATGAAATTCCGCCCTTCAGAGTGAATATTGACCCAATCATCGCGTTAAATGGTGAACATACTCCATGGTTACGACCGAAGCGATCCTAATCAAGGGAGATACGCGAAGGGAGGTTCATGGCCTCCAAGACGAAAAATCAGAAGAAAGGGAAACACAAGAAGAAAACTCAGAAGACTAGATATAGGGATCATAACTTGTGTATCTCAATATGGAAATCACTTTCCCATTTATTTTTTGTGTAATGATGTTATTGTATGAGGGAGATTTCCCAATAATTTACCCAACATTCTTAGAGGAGATGGAGTCTTTCACGGGCTTGCAGGGAAATTTTTCCGAGGCAGAGCTTCCGAAGACGCCGAAATTTTTCCGACAGGGGCATCGTGCGTCCGCCCACGCGTCCTTATCTCATCGAGCAGTGCATCCACCCATGCGTCCTTATCCTGCCGATATCTTTAGTCTCGGTTGCACCCACCAACCGGGACTAAAGGTTACCCACACTTCCTTATCCCACCGACAGTTTTGTTAGATGACACAAAAACCACCTTTAGTCCCGGTTGTACCCACCAGCCGGGACTAAAGGTTAGATGGTTCCCCGCGCCACTGTGTTCCCGCCTATTTTCTTCCCGCGCTTTCGACCACTTCCCGCCTCCGTCTTCTCGCCATTTTTCACTATATATATTTAGGCTTGGCCTCCATTTACATATCACATCTAGACTCATATCTGCAAACCTCATCACTCTCTTCCATGGCTTCCATCGTATCTCTAACCCCCGGGGAGGCGGAGTGTGACGACCTCAAATTTGATAACAAATTTGAAGTGCCCGTTATGTATTCCACCGCAATCCCAGAACCATTGTTGCGATATACATAACGTAGTTGGTAACCAGTTCCATAGACATTACAATACGATGGTACAAATACAATGGTCATAGAGACCAAGTTCATATTACAACACAATATAGCAGCGGAAATAACGTCTTCGGGTCCATGCCTTCACCCTACAGGCAATGGCGACTCATGGAGACAAACTTAGTTCTGGTACTCTTCTTCATACCCTTCCTCCTGGTATTCTTCCCCATAGTCTGGCCAAGTTGATAGCCAGGGACACAGCCGTGAGTACATTGGATGCACTCGCAAACCATCTTATAAATGAAATGATGAAGTAGAAATGCAAGGTTGATATGGTGGACTAAGCACTAAGTTGTTTTGCAAAAGCTAGTTTTCTTTCCCAAGAATGTTCATTGGTAGAAAAGAGGTTTAGTTCTCTAAGTTCAATCTAAAGGAACTTCAAGTGTTTCAACATCATGGTCCAGTCAAGTCATTCACCAGGTTCACCATTGTGATTTTTATCTTTGACAAAAGCCAAGTACAGCTTGCCAACCGTCCATGACCGCGGACGCGGCTATTCGAATAGTTTGGAAACCTCTGCAGAGGGGTACACTTTACCCACAAGATTCGATACATCTGCCGGGAAAAATCCATGGATCGTCATACACAAGTATGCGGGGTTCAGATAATCAAACAAACTCTTTCACTTGCTCACCCTAGTATAGGATCCTTCCCTAGAGCCCGGGGTACGGAATCCCCGCTCCGGAGCCTCTAGTTCTGGCCATCCCGGGGACCGGGTTAGTGGAAATCCACCTGGTTCAGAAGTAGCCGCGCACGGTGTCCTTCCATAAAGATTTGATACAAGGCCTCCCATACTAAGATAAACAAGCTACGGACTAAGCCCCTTCCCATATAGGGGTAATGTGGTTGTACGGTATAATTGGCTCCCATGGTACATCACTCGTTGTCATTGAGAAATACATTTCATAGTTCTTAGTCAAGATTGATTTCTTTCATAAAGCCATTATGTAGGAGCAATCTCCAATTCAAGTTCCAAGTTCAAGTCACCACTTTTCAAAGAGAGTTCCCCTTATATATGACCTCCATATTATTAGCGACTAAGCAACTACAATGAGTGATGAGACTACTCAACTATGGTTGGATAAACTCAGCTTGATGCTCTTGCTAAGCAAGACATCACTATACCTCCATCATTCTACTCTAGCAATTCAATCATGCAATTTACTTAAAACAGGTACAATGCAATATTAAAACTAGGCATTGGGAGCATGAATCAAAAGATGGCTTGCCTTGGTTGGCAAAGTGTCCGGGGTATTCTTCTTCTTCTTCTTGATAATAATCCCCTCCAATATCCTCCTCGGTAATACTAGCGTCTAATCACGGATAAACACAAAAACACACCATCACTACACCATGCTAGCAACACACCAAGCATACATCATTGTCTTCAAACAATAACATTCATATTTGATTTTATTTGAATTCTGTTGCAAGTTTTCTCCCAAGTGTTCATGGGGTGTGCAAAGTAGAGCTTCTACTAAGGTTCATAGGTTGTTCACTCTCTAAGCATGGGTATTGGTTTAGGTTTACAAGGCTAGTTAAAGTGGGGAGGGATCACTAAGTGAGTTGGTAAAAAGGGGACAAATTTATCCTAAGTGTAGGATATGGATCTATCATTTTATGCTACAAGATAGGATTAGGTTAGGGTCTAATTGGTCACACTAACAAGGTTTTAGTTAGTTAGGGTTGACTAAACAGTAAGGAATGTCATTGGTGAGTTCACAAATTAAATTTCATGAATTATGGAGGCTTAAATAATTTTCTAGAAATCTTTCATTATTTAACAAGCTATGGTCACACTATTCATATCTCAGTTTATTCCTAACTTATTTTGACTTCTAACCAGTTCTATTGTGTAGAGGATTTTATAAGCTTTCCAACGCCTATTTATTTGCTGCAAATGGATTTGTAAAACTCTTGGAATTTAAATTTGAAAATCATATCTGAATCATATTCAAATTAATTGAAAAAGGGCGGGAGAATAAATAAAAGTGAGACGGACCGAATCTAAACGAGCTGGGCCAAATTTGAATAGAACCCGAACAGGCCGGCCCAGAAAACGATTCGCACGGCGGGGAAAAATAAAACGGGGCCTGACAGGTGTGGCCTACTGGTCAGATTTAATTAGAATCCCAAATCGGTACGCTAGCGTTGGATCAAGATCGAACGGCTCGGGTTCATCGTCTTCCTCAGCACGGGCGGGGCTCACCTGCATTGCAGTGAAGAATGTTCGATGGCGAGGGAGTGACGTAGAGGATGCAGAGCTCGTCGGCGACGTGCGGAATCGGCTGCGGTACGTCTCCTCCACCGATTCCCAGCGGCGGCTTGCTCCCAGGTGGTCGAACGCGGCGGCGCTCCGCTCGTCCAGTACCTCGCCGGCGTTGCAGGTGTCGACGAACCAGAGCGAGCGGGGTGAAACGGGGTTGTCTGGGAGGTAGCTGGTGGTGAGGTGCTTCTCCTCGTTTGATCGGAGGGGCCTTTTATAGGCCGGAGCGATGAGGGTAAGCGCGGCCAGAAGCTCGACGGCACGGGGGCCCTGGCAGCGTTTGGAGCTCGCTCCGGTCACGGCGATCTCGGGGGCGTGCTGGGAGGGTGCTGGCTTGGCTGCGGGAGGCTGTGGGTCGGCTCTGGCGCCTCCAAGGTGGTCGGCATCGTGCAGGGAGGAGAGGAACTGGAGGGGGCCCTGGGCGCACATCTCCTCTTCCCTCCTCTTCTCATGGCTTGGGTCGGGGCTGGGGGCACTGGAGTCGATCGAGGCACCGTCCAGGTGCATGGCTACAGCGCGGGAGCGAACCAACACAGTGCAGCCACAGTGAGTTTGATTTCATTTGATTTTGCTTCTGCCAGTGTTCGACGAAATGCCCGCAAGAACTCAAAATTTGAATTTTCAAAATTTTCCACTTTGGGTGCTCAACATATTTTCCAAGGTGTCCAGTCATATTTTTGTTATGGAGAAAGGTTGAGTTTTGCAGAAATTTATATTTCAAAATTTGATATGGTCAAAGATTCAGATTCAAACTTTGGTTCAAGTTTGGGTGATGTTGTAGTGTGAAATTTGGGTAGATGCTTGTTGGTTGAGTTAGTATACAACTTGGTTAAGCTCAACTTGCTGGCCAAACATGAAGGTGAGCTACAGATTTCTTAATCCAAGGGCTCGAAGTGGTGTAGTCAATAACAGTTTCTAGATCATCTAAATCTTATCTTTTTCTTTCTTATTTTTAGTTCTGGTTCTTTTGGTTCCTAGTATTCTTCTCAATTGTTTCTGTTGGTTCACTTAGAGTTGACTAACTGTTGCACAACCAAAAGAAACACACATGAAATCATAAAATACATATAAAAGAAAATACATGTTTGCATAAAATCATAGATAAAAGTTTTATCTGGGTCCAATATTTGGTTCTTTATTGAATAAGAAGTGGATTACAATTTCTGAGTTGTTACACGGAGGCGCTTTGCGCCTCAAACTACCCCTGCCCGCCGGGCTACCGCATCCCCACCGGCTGGATGCTGAGCGTCGGAGGCGTACCGGTCCCTCCTGTCCCTGTAGGTGTGGCGCGTCAGAGGGCCATCACAAACCACTACTACTTCGAGCTCACGCCAGAGCAGCGGAGGAATCCTCAGTGGCATCCCGACTACAGCCCGACTTGGGACGCCTTCTTCATCAATCGGCGTGAGAGTGCGCTTGCCAGGCACGAGGAGGACGGCTCGCCTCGTTTGAACTTCAACGAGGCCGGCCGTCGGCTATGGTGGCACGGCCGGACTCTCCAGAGCGTCATGGCCTACCGTGGCCCCCGCCTGTGCTACCCTCACTCTCAGCCCACGCGTGCTCACCAGTCGAGGTTCGACTACTGCGACCCCGATGCCAGCGACGATGACAGCGGCGACTACGACGACTACAGTGGCGACGTTTATTGGGCTAGGCACGACTATAACTAAATCATCCAACATTCGAAAACAAGCTCGGCCGATTGTGACTTAATCTGGCCATGTATCTTAATTTTCAGTTGAGATATGTACTTCTTTTCCTGTTCAATCGTTTTCCCGCCCTTTTTCTTTCCGCCCTTTCCTTCCCGCCCTTTTCCTCTCACGGAAATATAACTAATCAAAAGAAAATAGAAAATTAAATATAACTAATCAAATATAACTAATCAAAAAGAAAATCAAATATATCTAATCAAAAGAAAATAGAAAATCAAAATAACTAATCAAAAGAAAATAGAAAATCAAATATAACTAATCAAATATAACTAATCAAAAAGAAAATCAAATATATCTAATCAAAAGAAAATAGAAAATCAAATATAACTAATCAAAAGAAAATAGAAAATCAAATATAACTAATCAAAAGAAAATAGAAAATCAAATATAACTAATCAAAAGAAAATAGAAAATCAAATATAACTACTGAAAAGAAAATAGAAAATCAAATATAACTAATCAAAAAGAAAATCAAATATATCTAATCAAAAGAAAATAGAAAATCAAATATAACTAATCAAAAGAAAATAGAAAATCAAATATAACTAATCAAAAGAAAATAGAAAATCAAATATAACTAATCAAAAGAAAATAGAAAATCAAATATAACTAATCAAAAGAAAATAGAAAATCAAATATAACTAATCAAAAGAAAATAGAAAATCAAATATAACTAATCAAAAGAAAATAGAAAATAAAATATAACTAATCAAAAGAAAATAGAAAATCAAATATAACTAATCAAAAGAAAATAGAAAATCAAATATAACTAATCAAAAGAAAATAGAAAATCAAATATAACTAATCAAAAGAAAATAGAAAATCAAATATAACTAATCAAAAGAAAATAGAAAATCAAATATAACTAATCAAAAGAAAACAAAAAATCAAATATATCTAATCAAAAGAAAATAGAAAATCAAATATAACTAATCAAAAATAAAATCAAATATGTCTAATCAAAAGAAAATAGAAAATCAAATATGGTATGTTGATGATAGCTTCAATATGGAATTTGGCGGGAACAACTGAAAATTTCAAATGGCCCTTTAGCACCGGTTCGTGGCTCAAACCGGTGCTAAAGGGGGTGGCGGTGCAGTTCCCAGAAAACACCATTTAGCACCGGTTGAAGCCATCAACCGGTGCTAAAGGTCTGACCTTTAGCACCGGTTGGTGGCTTCAACCGGTGCTAAAGGCTCTTTAGCACCGGTTCAAGCCACGAAGCGGTGCTAAAGGTGCCTGCCTTTATAACTCCCTTCTTCTTCCTCTGCCCGCATCGCTGAAACTGCTAAGGACTCGCGCGTAGGAGCTCGAGGACGCCGTCAGGCTGCCGGATTTTTCCACCGCCGCCGCCGTCGTCGCCGCCGCCGTCCGCGCCCGCCGCGCCACCCGCGCCCACCGTCCGCGCCCGCGCCACCCGCGCCCGTGCCACCCGCGCGCGTGCCCCGCCGCCCGCGCCACCCGCGCCCGCCGTCCGCGCCCGTGCCACCCGCGCGCGCGCCCGGCCGCCCGCGCCACCCGCGCCCGGCCGCGCCACCCGCGCCACCCGCGCCCGCGCCGTCCGCGCCCGCCGCCCGTGGTGCCTGCAAGATTTCTAGGTATTTTTCTTTGTATTTTTTTCTTTGTGTAAAATTAGTTGATTTTTAATATTTTCTTGTAGTTACTTATTTAATCTACACCGGTTGTGCATTTCTAAAAATTGTAATACATACAACAATTTTATTCATTTCGTTCGTTATATTTTTTGACTATTTTACTTGTATATTTAAGTTTTTTATAAGACCATATTGTATCCTTAATTCATAGAAGACAAGAAGAGAGAAGAAAAACCCTAAAAAAATAGGTAGGAACCACCCTTAGGGCAGCCACAATGTATAGCCAAATATGGTTCTATTTTTACTTTTAGACTTTTGGAACTAGTTCCTAACATTATGGAAAGAGGGAACCGATGCAAGTTCCTGCTCCGATGCCAAATGCTTGGTTGGGATTAGAAAATCGTTTTTTGCATGGTCTCTCGTGTGTGCAGTGAAAGAAAGTGATGGGGAGGAGAGAGAAGTGTTGCAAAAAGAGCTATTTTAGTACAAGTTGTGTCAGCATTGGGACCCACAACATAGATAATTTAGAACTTGGTACGCTGTGGAGTAGTAGCCATATTGCCGCTAAGTTTCGCCCACTTTCGCTCGATGTCGGGATTTATAATAAACTTTTGTACTCATTACTCTCTCTACATGTGTTAGTTTCACTATAATGCCGCTAAGTTGTAATATAGAATATTATAATATGGACTCTTAACGTCTTCTTTAAAGTACACTATGCACAAATTTGAGACCATATGTTTACAAGGAAAAAGTTAATTTGTTTCCTCTTTGAAGGATGAAGTTTTCAAAACCTACAATTAAGAGAACATGTATAAAGTAGTTGCATTCCCACCTAGATTTCTTCATGTCCTTCAGATGATTTTTTTTGGGTATATATGTATGTTCATGACTAGTTTTCTATGCTTAAGAATCTTGCGAGGGTGCTCTAAAACATACAGTCTAATAAATATCCTCACAAAGATTTAGTTATTTAGGGTATTTAATTAATTCTAACATTAGTTAGTTCATTATAGGATTAATTTTAGGTATATTACTTTAGTTATTTTGGGTCTTTTATAACTTTAGTTATTTTAGGGTTAGGGTTCCATTATAAAATGGGGGCGTTGGCCGAGCGCCGGCGTGGTGGGGAGGGAAGACCTAATCTTCCCCCACCGCGTCGGCGCTCGGCCAACGCCCCCTTTTTTTTGGTCTCCGTATCATTATAATAATTTGTAATAATTCTTTGCAGAAACTATGGATCTCGGAAGAGACGACTTCCAGGAAAATATTATCGAGGACATCATCCGCGATAATGGTGACGATGTCACCTCGTTGTTTCTAAACAACTCCGGTGAGGGAGACGAACAAAATCGTAGAGATGGCTTTGATGAGGGAGAAGGTGCCGGAGAGGATGGAGGCACCGGTGAAGTAGAAGGTGCCAGAGGGGGAGAAGGTGCCGAAGTGGATGGAGGCACCGGTGAAGGAGAAGGTGCCGGAGAGGGAGAAGGTGCCGGAGATGAGGGAGAAGGCGCCAGCGAGGTAGATGTGTATTAATAATAAATTAAGCATTTGTTGTATAGTTGGATTATTTGATTTGTGTATATACATATATTAACGCTCCTTCTTCTTTTTAGCCCTCTGGATCGAGCCACTCTTTTGTAAATAGAAGAGGTCCGACCAGAAGGTTGGAAGAGCATGAAAGGTACCGAATAGAAGAAATCGGTGAAGATGGCGAACCGATTGCTCCCGCGGCTCACGCAAGTAAATTTATAAGACAATGCGGAGTTCTTGTTAGGGACAACATTCCGATCACCATTCGAGAATGGAAGAAGACAAAGATGGAACCAGTTAAATATGTCCGCAACAGATTGAAGAATATTCTTTGGAAGAAGCTCATGGTTAATTTTACCCTACCAGAGGCGCCACAGGTGGATCGAACTGAGGTGGATCCAAATGAGGAGGATTCAAATGAGGAGGATTCAGATGACGATGATCGTCATCTGAATATCATAGAGCGGAAAGTCAAGAAGTGGACTCTTTCGAGGATGGCAATATAATTCAACAACTGGAAGAAAAGATTGTACAAGGATTTTGTCGACCAAAAAAAGACTCCGGTGTTCACTGGACAATATGAGAAGATAAAAGATCACTGGGACGCATTCGTGGAGTACAAGACTTCAGAGGCAGCTAAGCGAAGGTCAGAAATAAATAAGAAAAATGCTGCTAGAAAGAAGTATCACCATACTATGGGGCAAGGAGGCTACAAGACTGGCAAGCCTAAGTGGAAGAAGATGGAGGACGATCTAATTGCCAAAGGGATCATTCCGGAGACATTGAAATGGAATGATCGGTCAAGGGATTGGTTTTACGGGCATGGAGGGAAGTTGGACTCGGAAGGGAAGTGTGTGTATACAAAAAAGCATGACGAAGACCCTCTTCCCATTGATGCCCTTAGAAGCGCATCAAAGGATGTTGAAGAGGGAAGGTTCCATCCCGAAAGAGAGAAGGATGAGCTCACGCGCGCCCTTGGGAATGATGAACACCTAGGACAAACACGAACCACTCCGGGCTCCAAACCGTGGAAACTCGGGTTTTCCGTGGAAATGAAGAAATTTCCCGATAGAAGCCATCAGAGAAGAAAGGAAAGGGAAGCAGACCGCATGTCTCAGATAGAACAAGAGCTAAAGCGGCAATCAGACTTGTTAAATCGGATAAGCCAGCAAGGAACCGCCGCATCTCAGCCACAGATAGAAGCCGGATATGATGCTACCGGCCCACCATCTCAGCGGAAAAGCAGCGTGGCTTCCACGGACCTCCCAGCGGATGATGATGAACCGGTGATCCGCTACCCAGTGGATGATATCACGGAGTCGACATCTTGCGAGCTACATGTGAAGGTCGTGAACATAACCATGAAGGTGGCGGTCGGCTATGCCTTACCCATTGGACCTGATTCAACTTATCATTGCCGTCTGATTCCACCTGCCTATGCTGTTGCCGGGGTGGATGAAGTTATGGGCGGATTTGAGCAGCTGAAGCTTGACCACCCTGCGGGTGAAGGGGATTTGTACGAGCTGGGAGAAGCCAAGAAGACCACCGTTCTATGGCTAAAGGAATTAATCGTGCTTCCAAATTGGACGCCAAGGTCTCCAGCACGTCACCCTTCGCCCCTGCCACATCAGCCATCTCCGCCATCTCCGCGTCAGCCTTCTCCGCCATCTCCGCGTTAGCCTTCTCCAGCATACCAGCCTTCGCCAGCTAGTGAGCCGTCTCCGCCACCTCCACCCACTGAGGCTCAGAGCCAAAAGCAGAAGCGTACCATCGCCGCTCCCAAGAGTAAACGATCACCGATCCGTCGACAGGAGCCCCTTCCAAGAGTACCTAAGGTTCCTCCAAAGAGACCTTATGACTACTCCGGAGGAAAACGCGGCGAAGGTACAAGAGAAATCAAAGAACTTCTTTGAAAATTTGAAGAGAAAGAAGACCGAGCAGTCCGCCGAGCAGCCTCCTCTAGATCCAAAAGTGTTAAAAATGTTGAAGAACCTTCAGCAACCCGAGCCAAGGCTTGCATCAGATTATGACCGCACTATTCTCAAGTCAGATGCTGCAAAGCGGTCGAAAGGTAAATCAGTTCCTCAGCTCGGAGAACAGATGAAATCTTGCCCCCCGCTCCAAGTGTTTCCCGATGTCCAGTATGATCCAGAGATCATAGCACTATACAAAGAGGAGGCCGAAGCTGGAGGTATGTCTGTTGCTCAATACTTAAGCAGGTGTGATTTCCCCACAGCTGAAGTAGTAGCATACAAATACCGGCACGGGAGCCCTCTAGTCAGACCCGAGGAGATTCCGAATCTACCAACAAGAATGCGAAAATTGCATAAGTGGTACTTGGAAGCCTCACTGCATGGGCAGAATTGGATCGTAGTGGGAATTAATGATGAGCATTACTTTCGTGGAACTGACGACATAAACATCGAATTTGCTGAATTATTTCAGTTATACAATCATGATGCCCTCGACAAATCGATGATCAGTGCCTATTGTTTGTAAGTATTATTTTTCCTTGTAACTATAAGTCTTTAGCTCATCTTGTTCATTGCATGCATAATTTTACTCACTATATTATGCAGATTGAAGAAACTCGAATGCAAAAGAGGACAAATCTATGATATTGGGTTCATTGACCCATATACCGTGAACGAGGTAACTCTCCATAACCATATCAAGGACACGGAGGATAACTTGGTACGGGCGTTAAGGAAACAAGAAAGCATGACGAAAATACTATTTCCTTACAATTTCAAGTGAGTGTGTTAACTGTCTTATACACATTACTATATATTTTGGTTACTCGATGTTAATTGTGTGTTATGTGTGTGCGCAGCTATCATTTTATTCTGCTAGTTATTGAACTTGATAGAGGATGAGTACTAGTCATGGACTCGAAAAAAAAATCCCTTGAGACATTCAGGGACATGATTGATACATTCCAGCGGTAATTTCGATCATTATGCATGGCACTATATCAGTTACTTTCGTTCATTTCCCGATATCAAGTAATTACTAACTTCTTTATTCATTTTCTTTGCGGGGCAGTGCTTGGAAACGGTTCACGGCTAAGCACCGGGTCCCTGGAGAAATGAGCTTGAATTTAAACAAGTACCGGTAAGTACTACTAGCTAGGTCCGCGCATCTCTTTGGTTCTAGTTTCAATACCATTATCATCCTTGATTATTATTTTGATTGAACTCTATTCTCATAAAGTGCTTGAAGCAAGAAGACGGGAATAATTTATGTGGATTCTATGTCTGCGAGTTCATGCGAGAGACTTGTCGTGAGAAGAGAAGACTAGAACAACTAGATGTACGTAAACAATATTCACAATTTTATTTTATTACCATCATTTATGTTGAGTTTCTTCATTCATATATATTGATCCCCTTCTTTACATTAGATCGAACTGAAGCGGGATCATCTTCTAGCAACCGAGCGTATACGAGCAATTCAAGAGGAACTGGCGGGATTCTTACTTGATGAGGTCATAGCACCAACCGGTGAATACCATCGGCATTACGAGTTTGGAAAATCATAGCCGAAATTATATTGTATATATGCATGAACGTGTACAATGTACCATTATGTAATATGTTCGACCAAGCACGATATAACATGAGACGTACTAGCTTCGATCTCTATATGTATGACGATATTGTGTAATATGATGGTTTCTTTTATATGTGCATCAACGTGTTTCAAATAACCGAAGAAACCGTATTTCAAATGTCTAGGGTTTAGGGTTTTAGCCAAACGCGGCAGGGGCTGCCATGTCGCCAACCTTTAGCACCGGTTCATATTACGAACCGATGCTAAAGGTCCATCGGCAGGAGCTCCTCTGCACGCCCACGTGGAGACCCTTTAGCACCGGTTCGTAATGCAACCGGTGCTAAAGAGTTAGGGCTTTAGTCCCGGATGCGTTGCACCGGTTGCAAAACCGGTGCAAAAGGCAGTTAGCAACCGGTGCTAATGCCTTGTTTTCCACTAGTGGATCCTTTGTACTAACAAATGGATTGGATGCTCAGATAGGTTCATCAAAAAAATACATTACTTATTAGCTTCTTCTATTAGAAAGACCATCAAAAACAGGAAAAGTTAATTACTTAACCTCACATAGCCTATTGAAGGTAGCCAAGTCAACCTTCCATTTGTTTAGGCCAGGGGCACGTAAAGAGGTAAAAAATAAGGAAGCTTTTATAAAATGAAGCATGTTTCTTTTTACATGTGTTCAGCAAGATGTCAGGCAAGACTAATCAAAGTCTGTTAAGGAGATATGCCTATATGTATGAAGTAAGATATTTTCTCTGGATTTAAGTATTGATATTTTATAGGGGCTGCATTCATAAACCTCTCATCAAAAGACCACCTAATTCATATACCAATGTCCTTCTATTTGTCTAGAAATTGTTTTAACTTTTAACTAATCCTCTTGATTGGTTCATGCCAAGGGAGTATCATTAACCTATTTCCGTAACTCTTACCATAAAAAGTAATTCAAACTAATTACGGCAAAGAACTCCTCTAAAGTCGTAACGTACTTTCTTTAACCTATTTCCCGAACTCTTTTCATAAAAAATAATTCAAAGTAATTAGGGGAAGAAAGCTGATAAATCGCAATGTGCTTTCTTTCATAGATAAATTCACGTAAGCAAGAGAGAAAATTATAGGGCCAACTTCTTAAAGGAAATATAGAAACCCCAGCAAAAAAGAAAGACATGTTCTCTGACCTTTGACATGTTAAAGTTTAATAGTTAGCCCCTCTAGTGCAATATTGTTCCTAGAATTTAAAATTTAGAGAAACTCAAATTAAAACCCAGCCATCATAACTAACATAGTTTGCGTGATAATTATGAAAAAATAGATAGCTCTATTTAGATACAGAAGCACGATAAGTAATAATACTTATGCCAAAACTTCACTATATAAACCGAGAAGCGGAAAATTTACATATGATCATTTATCACCTGCTTTGCTACGCAGATAGGATATTTCATACCGACAGTGAAAGCAAGGAGGGCATATTCATGGAACTGCAGATGCTTCAGATCTGTCAAATGAGGCATGATTTTTCAAATAAAAATCCATTAAATGACAAAAACAGTAGAATAACTAACTTGGCTTGTCTAGTACGAATACAACTATGCATACCAGACAACTCTTGTACAGCCCTACTTAATAAATTATTAAAATAAAACAATTCTTAATGAAGAAATAATAACTGGCTGCAAAATATTAGAGCTCCCATGTAGCGTGAATTATTATTTTTATACATTGTGCGGTAGACATCTTACCAAGTTTTAAAATCAGCCCTAACAAATAGAAGGTTCAGATCCTTTCTTCTTATTATGAGCAATACAAATTTATAGTAGTAGCTCATTAGTGCTGGAAGACTACAGCCCATGCAAAATTATAGGAAGCTCTATACAGAGTGCAACCAACCAATGTCCTGGACCCAAAAAATACTAAATTCAATCTTAAGAAACAACATATATACCTGTAATTCAAGAATTATATTTTCCAACAGAAATCTTTTCCCTTAGAAAACTGCAATGGTATAGCAGATTCAAGTCGTGCAACCGATGCGAAATTACATGAAGCTCTATATAGAGTGCAACCAACCAATTTCCTGGACCCAAAAAATATGAAATTCACTCTTAAGAAACGATATATACCTGTAATTCAATAATTATATTTTGCAATAGAAATCCTTTCCTTAGAAAACTGCAATGATATAGCAGATTCAAGTTGTGCTTCCACTATAAATAAAAACATCAATATTAAACCATGATGTGATGCAAGGAAAACGTTGAAATGTTTTCAGTGGTTCATAATGGTACTGAAAAGAAAATAAAAGACTGCCACTATAAGGACGAAGGCTTACATAAAGAAATAAAACCAAGAGTAGAACACGACAGCAACCTACAAAACAAACATGGCAAGCTGTAGCCAACATAAGTATGATAAAAAAATTGTGCCTAATACCAATGGACCTATGAGACAAGGGAAAAAGATATTGGCATAACAGAAGCTGAAACCTTACCATTCTCTTGTAATCATTGGTATTGAGTTGTGTCAGTGTATCCAATCCCGGGCGCGCAGCTGCAATTTCTTGCTCGCATGTACAAAGCAACACAACCCAGATAAGATCTATGGCACTAAAGAATGAACAAAGCTAAGAAGACATATAATAAATTATGCACCTCCTTATTTATAGAGAGAGATAAAAAATCCATGAGATAAATATCAATCAGAAACTTCATGATTTCTAGGAATACAGGGGTTGCAAAATTATGCAAGCTAGACGCACTGAACTTCTTATTGCTGACTTGAGTAAAATTCCGAAGAATACGAATTACTGAACATAAACACATGCTTGTAGTTCCATCAAACATCTCATAGGCATAGAATAAAAGAATCTGCAAAGATAAAAAGATGAGTTATAGGTATGAAATCAAAAGAGGGGAGGTGATAGGAAGATCGGGAAGGAAGAGGGGAGTTTGAGTATCTGCGAGCGGTGTGTCGGGTAAAACCAAGGTCGCAACAGGCTGCAGCTGCAGCCCATGCTTCTCCTGTTCAGCGATGGCCTATCAGAAGCTCTAGGTACATAAGGTACATAATTAAAATACAAAAGTACATGTTAAAGGTACCACTTTGCAATTAGTTTCTACATACAAAGAAATAATGGATTGACAATACCTGAGTGGACAGATATGTGAACTCACAGTCTTCTATGAATTCATCGCAAGGAGACTATAGACCCCGGGATGTGCTGCAACATCGCATAAAACCTTGTCAAATCTCATTGTCCAATCCTTGTTGATATGATGTTACCCCAAGTATTTATCAACATATCAAGTAAAATCATTAATCCAAAAAGAATAATGAAAAATGACAGGAATCCATTCCCAGCAAGGGGACATGGATCCATTTCCAGCAAGGCAACAATTCTTGACACTCTATTATGTACTTGTGGTTTCAGGCAGGTTTATATTGTACTGAAAGGCACACATGCAAAAAAAATTAAGTTTAATTCCTCGAAGCAGACTGTCACCATACGTTTCTCTGTTTGTGGTTCACTGGTTTGAATCACACACACTTTTTCCACATTGGATATGATGCCATTCAAATAGGTGTCTAACAACAGAAGCTTTAGTCATGGGAAATTCTAGATAAATTCGTGTAGGTTAATTAATTGGGTTAAAGCATTGATGGGACTACAAATGAAAAAATTATATTAACTATATATGAGTTGTGTCTACACGTGATAATCTACAGAACAAAAAATACAAAAATATCATACAGAAGCTGAAGGAGTAATTAGCTCACCAGTGGCATAGGGATTGGCGTGGTGAGCAGATTGCTCATGACCTATTGCAATGTAATGGAGGCAAAAATAATATGAAAATTTGTAACAGAGATGATCATTTACCTATAGATGCAGAAATAAAAGAAAGGTAGAAGTTCACCCGTGGTTTGGGAGCTTTCTCTAGGCAAGGGCGGCCAACGTGCAGGTAGGTTCATCACGATCGGGCTGCCCAGGGAAATGTCCTGGATCTCTGTCGCTAGTTGTGTCCTCACTGCTAGTCAATGGCCACGACCGATCATTAGTGCTGCCTCCGCGACAACATTCCATGTTTCATGAGTGTTAGGCACCTTGCTCAGAAAATAATAGGCTCTATGAATGGAGGTATCCTTAACCATGTAAGAATCCTGAATAGTTCAATGACTGCAGCTTGCGACAAAACTAAATAGAAAGCTATATCAAATAATGAAACACTGAAATAACTCTAGTCAACGATTCAGACTACACAGAAGGTAGTAGGCAAGTAGCTAAAAGTAGTTCATTTTACAACATTGTAAGTCTGTTACACCTTTACGAATGTGTGCCAATGCTCTAACTGCACAGAAATCATAGATTTGTACATCCTTAATAAACTTCATTAGCTACTTTTGCTTTGATCCCATAAAGTGGTAAAACTGAGTTTAGACAAACTCTGATACCCCTTTTCTGAATTAAGCAATAAATCCATAAGACTGGGAAAGGGCACCATTCCAGCCATGAGATGGGGATAATAATTAAAAAGATAGGATCTGCATGGAAACCCAGAATTTATTTTGAATCATATTTCAATCATGCTATCAGCAAATATGTTTCAGATAAGTGACAATATACTGGTGTACTGTTTTTTATGAAACTTTCATTAACTGTCCATGGACATATTATGCAAATGACTAACTGACGAGGGTTGACTCGACAAATGTCCTAGATGAAGGACTTAGGATCAGGGAGATAGGGCGTCAGATGAACTTAAAGGTAAAGTTAGTCGAAATAAGTGTGTATCAAAAGTAAACTTGGTTGTTCAACCTGGCTTGCCTTCAATCTGTCCCACACCGTCCCCTCCTGGCCCCTATATATAGATGACCAGGTCTCGAGGATCGGGTGGGATCCGATACAGATTACAATATCGACATACGGTAAGAACTCGTATCTCGACTATCATTACAATTGGACCTAGCTTAACGGGCCTTAGGGGTACTAAACTAACGGGCTCTATTAGCTATACTCTTGTCAGTAGCCCCTGAGATTCTACCAGAATTACAAATTTGGGTTGAATCTCTAATCTTTAAATCTTTGACTTGATCAATTCTTTGACTTCTTCGTATCTTCAAATCTTTGACTTGGTCTTTCGACTTATTTTATTGATAATATCTCGCAAGGGGTTTTGATGAACAAGCCTGACAACTCTGACGGATCAAGAGGTCAGTTAACTGCCGGAACAGATACTTGCCACCTACTTCAAATTCAATCCCCTTGGACTTGAATTCGGGAAACCGGTCAAATTCACTCTTTTGCCGCATTTAGGACTTACAAAGAATGAATCCCAGTGCACCCACCAGGATTTTCTTCACGTCGTAGACATGGATACATACCAGCAGAGCGTATCCATGTGCGTATACCAGGCCACACAGGACGGATCCCGGGGTCTTACCTTCGCAATAAATCATGGCATTCGAGTTTCATTGCGATAACGCAACTCGAGAATCATATGTCGCAGTCATGTTTGACTGATGGAATATTGAAATATCTAAATTTTATTAACTTCTCATGAATAGCTCCCGATGGGAGTAATCGCTCTATATTTTGTCGACTATGTAGTCGAAGTTTCATTGTCGGCGAAATACTGATGACTTGTGCCTCATCCACTGATTCTTTAACCGCAGCTCTTTTCTCTTTATTGCTACTTCTCTTATTTTCTATCGGGTGCGCACTCAGCGCTCCTGATGGGAGTAGCCCCCGAGGCTATGGTTGGATACTTGTAGTCGATCATAGGCTCAAATTGACTTCTTTTTTCCTTCTTCTTCTTCTCTTCTTAAGCCCCCGAGTCCAGAGCGAGGTTTCCCATACTTCCTTTGATGGATAATTTCTCTTGGGTTCTTTGGTATATGCTTCTTTTTATTATCGTCTGCCTTGTGCAGAATTTTAACTCCTTTGTAAATATTTTTATGGGCCTTGTTTTCACGAAGGCCCGTTAATATGCGCTTATAAGTAAAGCACGCTTGGTGAGGGTAAAAACCCGAAGCAGATTCTTCCTTCGCCGCATCATCTTCCTCTTCATCTAGGGTTTTTCTGCAAACTTGTCTCCATGGCCAATGCTGCTAGGACCCGTCTGAACCTCGGATTCCTGACGGCGCCGCGGGGTCGTGGCCTCCCTCGTGGCAGCAAGAATGAGACAACACCAGCTGCTATCGGATCTTCGTCATCTGCTCCCATAAAGCGGCGTCCCGGCCGTCTGATCGGGAGTAAGAACAAACCAAAGGTGTCTCGTGCTATCCCAGGTCCAAGCGCTCCTCGTGGTAACACTTCTCCTCCTCAGTTGAGGATATACTTGTTTTTCTGTATTGCCAGCGTGCAGTGTGATGACCCACAAGTATAGGGGATCGCAACAGTCTTCAAGGGAAGTATTACCCAAATTTATTGATTCGACACAAGGGGAGCCAAAGAATATATGTAAGCCTTAACAGATGAGTTGTCAATTCAGCTGCACCTGGAAACAGTCTTGCTCGCAGTGGTTTATCAGTAGCCACAGTTTTATAATGGTGACAGTAGTGAAACAGTAACAGTAGTAGTAAAATAGCAGCAGTAATAGTAACAGTTGTAAACAGTAGGAACAAATACTGTAGGCATAGGGATGGATTACGGGCGTTGCATGGATAAGATAATTCATGAAATCAATGAGACATGGGCATTGCAGATAAATAATGATAAAGCATCCTAGTACAAACAATCATAGGCATGTGTTCCGTATATAGTCGTACGTGCTCACAAGGAGAAACTTGCACGACATCTTTTGTCCTACCAGCCTGTTGCAGCAAGGCCTCAAGGGAAACTACTGGTAATTAAGGTACTCCTTTTAATAAAGTACCGGAGCAAAGCATTAGCACTCGGTGAACACATGTGATCCTCACATCATAGCCATCTCCTCCGGTTATCCCAATTTCTGTCACTTTGGGGCCTCGGGTTCCGGACAACCATATGTGTATACAACTTGTAGGTAAGACCATAAACAACAAGTATCATCATCGAAATAATAACATGTTCAGATCTGAAATCATGGCACTCGGGCCCAAAGTGACAAGCATTAAGCACAACAAGTTGCAACAATGTCATAGGCACTAAATAAAGATACTAGGCACTATGCCCTATCAATCTCATATCAAATTACATGAATGATCTCATCCAATCCCTACCATCCCCTCACCTACAGCGGGGGAATTACTCACACATGGATGGGGGAGTCATGGATGGTCGATGGAGGAGCGTCGGTGGTGATGGTGATGAAGATCTCCTCCAAATCCCTGTCCCGGCAGGGTGCCAGAACGGAGTTTCTGGTTCCGAATCGCGGTTTCTGATGGTGGCGGCGCAGCGGAAGTCTATCTGGGAAAAACGCCGTCTCCCCGATCTTAAGTCGTCAGGGGGTATATGTAGGCGAGAGGGGAGGTCGAGAGGGGTCCTGGGGCCCCCTCACACAGGGGTGGCGCGGCCAGGGCTGGGCCGCGCCACCTGTGTATGACAGCCCCTCGAGCCTCGTCTCCGTCTCGTATTCTGGCTCCGTGGGTCTTCTGGTGAAATATGATTTTTGGTGATTTTTCCCGAATTTTTACTGGAAGTTGAATTTCTGCACAAAAACGAGACACCAGAGCAATTCTGCTGAAAACAGCGTCAGTCCGTGTTAGTTGTATTCAAAACACACAAATTAGAGGAGAAACAATAGCAAAAGTGTTCAGGAAAGTAGATACGTTTTGGACGTATCACAGTGCCGTGAAATTCAGCGGTTGCCGCTCAAGTTCACCAAGTTCATGTATGGGCGGGAGCTGCGTGAAGCAATTTTTCGTGAACATTCTAGGGGAGGAACTCCCTATGAGGTGGAGATCTGGTATGATGGCGCTGGCGAACAGTACGTCAAAGGCGGCTGGTCACGGTTTGTGGATGACCACAATATCCAGCAGGGTTTCTTCATGTCCTTCGACTTCCATATTGGCATGTCGAAGTTTGACGTGAAGATCTTCGATGGTACTCAGTGCCAGAAGGAGTATGAGGATGAAGTTTCCTTCCACTAGAATCTCCTTATGTAATCTCCTTTTCGAGTTGCTTCTTTTGTTATGCTTTGCTGTAATGAACAATCATATTTGGTTTTATATTTATCTTCAATAGACCATGGGAAAAAATCGTCATTCCGAGGTGTGTTATGTATTATCGGGTTTCTTTGAACCAATTATATCGTCTGAAGAATATCGGGTTGTTTCACAACCTAGTAGTAAAAGATCTTCATATTTTATTGAACTTTATTTTGTATGACCCGAGGGTTGAAGCCCTCGAGCGGAAAATAAGATATTTGTACAATTTGTCGAGTTAACCCAAGGAAACCGATCTATGGCCTCATGTTCTGGGTTCAGAGCGTCAACTTGAATTAATGTCGCTAGATTTCCTCTACGCGTAAAAACGCCATAGCTGCTCTGCGTTCCACGGGTTGCTTTCGTCTTTTCCCATTTTCTTGTATTGTAGTCGATAAGCTCCTCCTGGTATCACTTCTGTGATGATGTAAGGTCCCATCCAAGGGAACTCTAACTTGCCGTGGCCATCTTGTTTGAGTCGTAAGACTAGATATCCCACCACAAAGGATCGCGAACGAACTCGACTACTGTGGTAGTTCCGCAAACTTTGTTGATACTGCGTGGCTCTTTCCTGCGCTTTATCTCTTGCTTCATCCAGTGCATCAACATCATCTTGTAACACTTCTGTTGAGGTTATCTCGTTGTATACCATCACTCTTGGAGCTTCGTGTGTGATTTTGACTGGAAGCACGGCTTCTGCACCATGGACCAAGAAGAATGGAGTTTCTTCAGTAGCTGCGTTAGGCGTAGTTCTTAGACTCCAAAGAACGGAGGGTAGTTCATCTACCCAAGCGCTCTTGGCTTTCTCGAGAAGTGCTAAAAGCCTTTTTTTATCCCGTTGCATATTAGGCCATTGGATTTTTTGACTTGCCCGTTTGTCTTCGGGTGTGCTACGGATGCAAACTTGAGTTTGATTCCCAAACCTTCACAGTAGTTCTTGAATTCCTTTGAAGTGAAATTTGTCCCATTGTCTGTGATGATGCTGTATGGTACTACGAAGTGAAATACTATTAATTTGATGAAGTTTATTGCTGCTATTGAATCTTGAGTTGTTACTGGGGCTGCTTCCACCCACTTGGTAAATTTGTCGACTGCCACTAGCATATATACATGCCCTCCTGGCCAAGATTTGTGCAACTTTCCCACCATGTCGAGGCCCCACTGTGCAAAGGGCCAAGACAATGGTATTGGCTGTAACTCTGCTACTGGCGCGTTTGGTCGAGATGCGAACCTTTGACATGCTTCACACTTTCGAACTATATCTTTTGCGTCTTCGATGGCTGTTAGCCAATAGAATCCTGCTCAAAATGCTTTTGCCGCGATTGCCCTACTACTAGCATGATGGCCACATACTCCAGTGTGTATATCTTTTAATATTACTTGTCCTTCTTGAGGCGTTACGCAACACTGCAGAATGCCAGTTATACTCCTTTTGTATAATTTTCCCTGCAACATGACAAATGCTTTCAATCGTTGAGTTATTCTTTTGGCTTCCACTGCATCTTCTGGCAGCTTCTTATTTATCATGTATGCGAGATACGGCTGCATCGAAGCTTCTTCTATCATCATGACTTCTTCTGGTTCTGGTGCTCTTCCGTCGTTTTTGACGCCAGCCCCCGAGTCTTCTACAGGAGTCAAACTTTAACATTTTTTATTGATCTTTTGACTATCTCTTCCCAGAAGAATCCAGATGGTACAGGCAGACACTGTGATCCGATATTTGCTAGATTGTCGGCTTCTTCGTTGCTATTTCTGCTAACATGCGAGACTTCGCACCCATCAAATGTTCCTTCGAGATAGTGATATAAGTTCTTGTAAGCCATCATGTTGTCATTGATTGTGTCGCATCTGTTCATAACTTGCTGGACGATGAGGTTTGAGTCCCTGAATATTTTTAGTTGAGTTGCTCCACACGCCTTGGCCATCTTCATTCCGTGCAGCAGAGCCTCGTATTCTGCTTCATTATTAGAGGCCTGCGGAAAACTCATCCTTAAAACATACTTCAGTTTGTTGCCTTGTGGTGATATCAAGACTACTCATGCGCCTGCGCCTTGGATTCTTTTAGAACCATCGAAGTACATTGTCCATACACTCGATAAATCTAGCAGTCCCGTGTTCTGTAGCTCCAACCACTCTGCTGTGAAGTCTGGCAAGATTTGCGACTTGACCGCCTTCCTTTTTTCATACATGATGTCCAAGGGAGATAATTCGATTCCCCATAAGGAGACACATCCTGTTGCGGAAGGATTGTTCAATATGTTCAATAGTGGTGCTTCATTGACCACTATGATTGGATGCCCGCAAAGTATTGTCGCAATTTTCATGTTGTTGTAAAGACACTATTGATGGCTGGTGTGTAGTTGATGATGAAGATTATAACGATTTAGTTGGGAACCCCAAGCGCAAGGTATGATGAGTATAGCAGCAAGTTTTTCCCTCAGTAAGAAACCAAGGTTTTATCGATCAGGAGAAGAAAAAGCCAATAACGACTGAAGGTGATGCTTGCTAGCTTCGTGACACTCCAACAAGGGCGCCATTTATGACACTTGTTGGTTCGTCTTCAATTAGCAGCAACGTGGAACCTGCACACAACACAGCCAAATACTTTGTTCCCAACTTAAGATGAGGTTGTCAATCTCACCGGTTTGCTTAAAACAAAGGGTATGAGAGTATCGAGTGGAAAACAGTAGAAGTATGCGAGTAAAGTAAATAGTGCGAGTAAAGTAAATAGGTGATAGCAATATGATGGAAATAGGGCCGGGGTCCACAGTTCACTAGTGGTGTCTCTCCATAAGATAAATAACACATGCTGGGTAAATAAATTACAGTTGGGCAATTGATAGAATAAATATAACGTGATATATCAAGAAGATCACTATGAGATTTACTCTGGGCATTACAACAAAATACATAGACCGCCATCCAACTGCATCTATGACTAAAAATCCACTTGTGGCGAATCAATCTGAGAACTCCACAAGTATTAAGTTGTGAATAACAGATAATTCCATTAAGCAAAGTGTGTAATGTAAACAAAGCATATGCCCTCGAGCATATGAATATTGTTTTCTCCCTAGTGGCAACATCACATCTACAACATTAGAGGTTACTGTCACTCCCCCAGATTAAATAGAGGCATGAACCCAACTATCAAGCATAAATACCCCCTCTTGGAGTTACTAGCAACTACTTGGCCAAGATAGGTACTAACAACGGAGAGCATGCAAGATCATAAACAACATAGAGATAACATAAGATATATTTCAGTATAGCTACTCAATCATAACACCAATATTCATCAGATCCCAACAAACCAAACATGTAGAATTACATAACGGTGATCTCAATCATGTAGGGCACTCATGAGATCTAAACATGAAGCACATGGTGGAGAAAACAACCATCTAGCTACTGCTATGGACCCATAGTCCAAGGTAGACTACTCACTCATCGCTCCAGAGGCAAGCATGGCGATGAAGAAGACCTCCGATGGCGATTCCCCTCTCCAGCAGGGTGCCGGGAAGAGCTTCTAGACCCTCCCGATCTCGGGTCAATGACGACGGCGGATTGCGATGTGTTTCTAGAAAATTGATCGGGTCCTTAGTTTTTTCCCGTTGGGGGGTCTTTATACGCGAAGGGGCATCGTCAGAAGTGGACCAAGGTGGTCTCACACATAGGGGGCGTGGCCAGGGCTTGGGCTATGCCACCCTAGTGTGAGGGCCCCTCGTGGCCCCACTCTGTCTCCTCTTCGGTTCTCTGGAAGCTTCGTGAAATATCTGGACGACTGGCTTTTGTTTTGTCCAATTCTGAGAATATTTCCTGTGTAACTTTTCTGAAACACAAAAACAGTAGAAAATAGGGAACTGGCACTGTGGCGACTTGTTAGTAGGTTAGTTCCAAAAAATGCATAAAAGTGCCACGAAGTGTAACAAAACATTAGGCAAATGGTGTAAAAACAAGCATGGAGCATCAAAAATTATAGATATGTTAGAGACGTATCAAGCATCCCCAAGCTTAACTCCTGCTCGTCCTCGAGTAGGTAAGTGATAACAAAAGAAATAATTTTTGAGGTGACATGCACCTACACAATCTTGATCATATATGTAAGCATTGTGAGCTGGAATCATAAGAACTTAAAACATGGGCATGAAAGATATAATCTTGACAATAAAAACTTGGCAACCATGTTATAATATGAAAATAAACACAAATAAAAGATCATGAAAATAAAAAAATGAAAGTCAAATATGTGTTCAAATCATAAGAAAAAACATACAAATAGTTTTCAGCTTGTCCTTCATAGAGAGCAAAACATAAATACATAGGACATCTTCAAGTTTAAGAGGGCGACTAGATACAAATAATTTTAGAACAAGTGAAACCAACAATATGAATCAATCAATGAAAACTTTGGGACAATGCACATTATACTAAGAATGACAACTATGCTCTCTTAATGGTGCATAAAGATAGAAGGTGGTGACTCAACATAAAAGTAAAAGAAAGGCCCTTCGCGGAGGGAAGCAGTGATTGCAAGTTTTATAACCTTCAAAAATTATGGTACTTACCGGCTTTGAGCTCTCATTGCCCCCATCATAAGCATCTTGAATGCTTAAAGTTAATGCGAGAACAATTATGATGCATATGCTTGACAAATCATAAGTTGAAAACCTCGTGTCCCATGAATATGAGTACCTAAACCTCATGCTACTTTACTTAGAGTCCCAAGCAAGCTCTTGTCATTGTAAGTATATACGTATCATTGAGAACCGCCAACGGGGTACCTCCGTGCCCAATGACATGGAACAAGCCCACATTAAAATGATAGGACAAGCAGACAATGAACACCTCGATATCTCTTTTATTTACCATTTGTATAGCTTTTTATTTTGAGATGCGTCGTCGAATGTCCACTATAGGCACGCGGTAAATTTCCACAATGAATTATGCATGGCTTAGATTGGCGGCCTAGGCATTTCTCTAACACATATACAAACTCCATGATCTCACAAGATTTCCAATTCATTTCACACCGCGAGTATCCATAAACAAAAGATCACGATATCAACTCAAATAAGAGGTGCAATGTTGAAAGCTTGCCCCATGACAGCATGGATGGGATAATCTCCAACTTACAACTTGCAAGCATAACAACTCAATATAAGAGTCCACAATGTCAAATTTTTAAGAACAAGAAAAAGTAAAGTGTGCCTTCCGGTTCGTGAGAGCTTTACTGACCAATTTTCGCATAACACTGGTAAGAGTTTCATTTGAAGAGTAGATAAAAGCAAGTCAAATTTACCTGGAATAGCAAATTGCTAATAGGTATGTATGGTGGACACATTGGAACAACTTGGTTTTTAGGAGTTGGATGCACGAGTAGAGCTCACACTCAGTACAAGGCGAGGGCTAGCAAAAGACTGGGAGCGACCAACTAAGAGAGCAATAATGGCCATAATCATGCAAAGCGACATTAAAAGAAGCAGAAGATGGCATCAAAATTCAAAAAATAAATGATCATAGAGGCTATTGGCGACTTTGTATGAGTCTAACATGTGTGAGCATGCGCCAAGTCAACCCAAATAAAGCATCAAGGAGAAAACCAAAATAATGCTTCCAAATAATAAAAACAACGCATGATTTTTTTGAATGGCTCATTAAGCAATCTCAGTTATTTGAGACAAGTAATGCTACAGCAAAACCACTAAGCATACTATCAAAAAGACATCAAGCATGACATGAAAAAGCCTAAGCCATAGTCTACGCAAGCTCCTTCTTGTACCACTTTTTTGCATAAAGCTTTTTCTCTTTTCCAACACCATTCGAACTTTTTTAATCCAACTCTTTTGAGGAAAACCAACATAGACCAGAGGCAAAAATACACCTTGATAAATAAATATAAGAAGATCTGAACTCAAATCAAGGCGAAAACGAAAACCAAAAGCAGTAGCAGAAAAAGAAGAACACTCATTGAAATGAATAGAGTGAAAAATGGAGTGTTCTTGGCAAATGAAAAGCAAGGCAACTTCTCCAAAAGAAATTTGTTGGGGTCCAACCATTTATTGCAGCAAACAAAACAAAACTAATAAAGAAAACTAAAACAACTGACACTCCAAGAAAAACACATAGTGCATGAAGCAATAAAAATATAGTGTCTTGAAAGGTGACCTGATTTTTGCCGATGAAGAAAGGGGTGCCTCGGGGGCATCCCCAAGCTTTGATGCTTGTACTTCTTGAATATTTCTTGGGGTGATGCATGGGCATCCCCAAGCTTGAGCTTTTGTCCATTCTTCAAATCATCTCATCATTCTGCAATCCCTACACTTGAAAACTTCCTTCATACAAAACTAAACACAAATCTATTAGCAACATTAGTGTAAGCATAACATGGAATAAACCCTTTTTGCTTCAGGTTTAAACCTAAAACCACCACATATAAAGTATATACTACTATAGCAACTTCCTCAAAATTTCCGTGATCAAAAGAACTCACAAAGAAAGCGATAAAGCGGCAAAAAATGAATAGTGGTAGAAATCTGTCAAAACAGAACAGCTGATAAAGGCCGATTTTTAAGGGTTTTCTGTTGGTCAAATCAAAAAGTGTCAACTAACAAAAGTTTGGATATAACCTGGGGCATATTCACAAGAAATCCCAGGTCCAAAAGATATACAAAAAAAATTCACGAATTTTTATGGTGCAGCACCAAAAACATTTTTGGGACAACAACATCCCCAAATCTTTACCTCACTCTAATTAGAGGCTTCTCTTGGCACAACAGTGAGATAAAAAAGATAAGGAGAGGTCATTACAGGAGTAATAACTTCCAAGACTTAAATAAAAGAAAAAGTACTAAATGTAAAAACATTGGGTTATCTCCCAAGAGTGCTTTTCTTTAACGCCTTTGAACCAGGCACAGAAAATTGCGAATCAAGTAACATCAAGAGATGAAGTGCTAGGATTAGCGTGTGCCTTACGTCTTCCTTTCTTACCTTTGCTCTTTACTCTAGGAAAGATGTGGCTATTGCAAGGTGGAGAGATAAATCTTATATTGCCTTTTCCCACATCAATGACGGCGCCTAGGAGCTTCAATAGGGATCTTCCAAGTGTGATTTGTCCTTTTCCTACACATTCAATAACAAGATAATCAGTAGATATCATTCTTCCTAGGACTTTTGTAAAAACTCCTTCAGCTATTCCAATGGGAAATATAGTGGCATTATTAGTAAGAGAAATTTCTTCTTCCCCCTCAGAAAGCTTCCAAAGACTTAAAGATTCATAAACATCCTTTGGCATAAGACAAAATTCAGACATAATATCACAACGAGCATAAAAAGTTTCACCATCAATAGTGATTTTTACCGTAGGATACCAACTTGATGGTTCAGAATTTGTTGGCACATAATTTAAATGCTAGCACAAAGTATTATAGCACTCATTCAAACAAACAGTGTGAGTCTCAAGAGTGTTCAATCTATTAAAAATGCTCACAAGATCATTATCAAAACTAGTTGGCATGCTATAAATTGTAATTAACTTTTTTATAATATTGAAGGCTTGATCCCCATCACAATGAAGGAAATCTCCTTCTGTAGTAGCATCCAAAGCATATCTATAGCGAAGAGCAAGCCCAAAGTAAAAGCAACTAAGAAGCAAACTCAAAGTCATTCTCGGTTTAGTTTTTCCATGCCAATCATACATTCTAGACCAAGCTTCATTAAAACTTTCCTCATTCTTTTGTTTGAAAGCAAAGATCATTTCCTTGGGTGACATAGTAGTAGCATCTAAACTAGACATGATAAACAACTATAATGGAAACTAAATTTTTTGTGTTTTTGATAAAACAATGCAAGTAAAAATAAAGTAAAGCAAAACAATAAAACAAAGTAAAAGATGTGCGTGCAGAAAACTCCCCTCGCAGAAGTCTTCTTTTTCCTCCCCAGCAATGGTGCCAGAAAGGACTTGATGGCTGGAATGTAGTTGATGATGAAGATTATAACCAGTCAGTTGGGAACCCCAAGCGCAAGGTATGATGAGCACAGCAGCAAGTTTTTCCCTCAGTAAGAAACCAAGGTTTTATCGATCAGGAGAAGAAAAAGCCAATAACGACTGAAGGTGATGCTTGCTAGCTTCGTGACACTCCAACAAGGGCACCGTTTACAACACTTGTTGGTTCATCTTCAATGAGCAGCAACGTGGAACCTGCACACAACACAGCCAAATACTTTGTTCCCAACTTACGATGAGGTTGTCAATCTCACCGGTTTGCTTGAAACAATGGGTATGAGCGTATCGAGTGGAAAACAGTAGAAGTATGCAAGTAAAGTAAACAGGTGATAGCAATATGATAGAAATAGGACCGGGGTCCATAGTTCACTAGTGGTGTCTCTCCATAAGATAAATAACACATGCTGGGTAAACAAATTACAGTTGGGCAATTGATAGAATAAAGATAACATGATATGTCAAGAAGATCACTATGCGATTTACTCTGGGCATTACAACAAAATACATAGACCGCCATCCAACTGCATCTATGACTAAAAATCCACTTGTGGAATCAATCCGAGAACTCCACAAGTATTAAGTTGCGAATAACAGATAATTGCATTAAGCAAAGTATGTAATGTAAACAAAGCATATGCCCTCGAGCATATGAATGTTATTCTCTCCCTAGTGGCAACAACACATCTACAACCTTAGAGGTTTCTGTCACTCCCCCAGATTAAATAGAGGCATGAACCCAACTATCGAGCAAAAATACCCTCTCTTGGAGTTACTAGCAACTACTCGGCCAAGATAGCTACTAACAACGAAGAGCATGCAAGATCATAAACAACATAGAGATAACATAAGATATATTTTAGTATAGCAACTCAATCATAACACCAATATTCATCGAATCCCAACAAACCAAACATGTAGAATTACATAATGGTGATCTCAATCATGTAGGGCAGCTCATGAGATCTAAACATGAAGCACACGGTGGAGAAGACAACCATCTAGCTACTGCTATGGACCCATAGTCCAAGGTAGACTACTCACTCATCGCTCCGGAGGCAAGCATGGCAATGAAGAAGACCTCCGGTGGTGATTCCCCTCTCCGGCAGGGTGCCGGGAAGAGCTTCTGGACCCTCCCGATCTCGGGTCGATGACAGCGGTGGATCGCGATGTGTTTCTGGAAAATTGATCGGGTCCTTAGGTTTTCCCCATCAGGGGGCTTTATAGGCGAAGGGGCATCGTCAGAAGTGGACCGAGGCGGTCTCACACATAGGGGGCATGGCCAGGGCTTGGGCCGCACTGCCCTGGTGTGAGGGCCCCTTGTGGCTCCACTCCGTCTCCTCTTTGGCTCTCTGGAAGATTTGTGAAATATCTGGACGACTGGCTTTTGTTTCGTCCAATTCCGAGAATATTTCCTGTGTAACTTTTCTGAAACACAAAAACAGCAGAAAATAGGGAACTGGCACTGTGGCGACTTGTTAATAGGTTAGTTCTAGAAAATGCATAAAAGTGACACGAAGTGTAACAAAACATTAGGCAAATGGTGTAAAAACAAGCATGGAGCATCAAAAATTATAGATACGTTGGAGACGTATCAACTATATGCGATTTTTTGATAGTGCGGATACCTCTATTTTGTGGGAGAAAGTACTTCACTGATGAAATAGACCGGTCTCTGGATGCCGTGGGCTTTTCCTTCTTCACTTCTTTCGACTACTAATACTGTACTCACCACCGGATGGGTTGCGGCGATGTAGAGTAGTAGTGGCTCTTTTCCTTTTGATGCGACCAGCACTGGTGGCGTGGAAAGCACTTTTTTTAGCTACGTGAAAGCTACATCTGCTTCTGCTGTGCAATCAAATTTATCATCTGATTCTTCATGAGTGCATAGAAAGGGAGTGCTTTCTCTCCCAATCGAGCAACAAAACGACTTAGTGCCGCGATGCGTCCTGCGAGTTTCTGTATGTCATATAGTTTCGTGGGTTTCCCCATTGTTAAGATTGCCTGGATCTTCTCTGGGTTCACCTCTATTCCTTGTGCTGATACTAGGAACCCTAGGAGTTGTCCTGCCGACACGCCGAAGGAACATTTTGTTGGATTAAGCTTAAGCTTGTACCTGTTCAGGTTGTCGAAGGTTTCTGCCAAGTCACTGATTAGGGATTCCTCCTTTCTCGTGGTAATGACTACATCGTTGATGTAGACTTGGATGTGGCGTCCTATTTGGTTTTCGAGGCAGTTTTGCATCATTTGTTGATAAGTTTCTCCTGCATTTTTTAGGCCGAAAGGCATGACTTGATAGCAGAACACCCCATATAGCGTGATGAAGGTTGTCTTTTCTTCGTCTTCTTTCTTCAACTTGATCTGGTTATAAGTAGAATATGTATCCAGAAAGGAAAGCCTTGTGCACCCCACTGTTGAATCAATTATCTGATCAATGCGGGGTAGAGGGAAGGGATCCTTTGGACAGTGCTTGTTGAGAGATGTGTAGTCGACATACACTCTTTGTACGTCTGTATTTTTCTTGGGTACGATGACTGGGTTAGGTACCCAACTCGAAGTTTTTATTTCTTTGATAAATCTGGCATTTTCTAGCCTGTGTAATTCTGATGCTATCGCTTTCCTTATGGGTTTGTCAAATCATCGTAGTGGTTGCTTGACTGGCTTCGCTTTAGGGTCCACATTTAGTGCGTGCTCGACGAGTTCCCGGGGAACCCCTGGCATGTCTGAAGGACACCAGGCAAAGATTTCCCAGCGCTCACGGAGGAACTCAATGAGCGCGCTTTCCTATGTGGGATCCAGGTTTACTGCAATCGATGTAGTCTTGTTTGGGTCTGTAGGATGGACCTGGATTTTCTTCGAGTCCAGAGTTGTGTCGAAAGCCTGATCTGGCAGGGATCGTCCAATGTCGGGTAGCACATTATGATCAGTTTCTCCTTTAAGTCTCTCATATTCTGCTATTATGCCGAAAGTTTGCGCCATTCTATTGAATTCTTTGTTGAAGGTGTTGGATACTTCGAAGCTCCCTTGCACTATGATCGTTCCTTTGGGTCCTGGGATTTTAGCGTTAGATACGCGTAGTGAGGTACTGCCCTGAACTTTGCAAATGCTGGGTGCCCTAGAATTGCATGGTATTGTGAGGGCCAGTCCATAACTTCAAATTCCAACTTCTCCCTGCGATAGTTGCTTCTACTGCCAAAGCAGACGTCGAGTTCTATTTTCCCCAGAGGGTAATTTGCAGCTCCTGGTACTATTCCATGGAAAGAACAATCTGTTGGCTTCAGGCTTGTCGGTGAGATACACATTGCCTTTAGAGTTCTTGCATATATTAGGTTTATGCCGCTCCCTGCATCCATGAACACTCTTCCAATGTCATATCCTCCTATTTGTGCTTTTAACACCATTGGCGAGTGGCCCGGCCAGGGCACCTTCCTCAGGTGATCTGCTCTGCTGAACCTAATTGGTTGATCTGACCACCGGAAGTACTCCATAGTGCCTGGTGGCGATGATATTGCTAAGTTTACTTGCCTAGATATATTCTTTCATTCTTTCTTTGACTTGGGCACCAGCTGAGTCATTGCAGATATGTAATTTTTTTACTCCAAGTGCCTTGCTAGACTTTGTACTTGATATCCTTGATTTGTAGGTTTCTCTCCTTGCCATCCTCCTTGGCTTGAACCCATAGCACTTTGTAACCTTAGGAAAGTTCTGCAATCCTTCATCTGGTGGTTAGAGACTCTCTTTCCATCGAGATATGCGTAGTGAATTCAATAGGGTCCATATAGCATGTCCTCAGCTGAAGGTCTGGAATATCTCGGTTTTTCTATTCCTTGATTGTCTCTTGCCTAAAACTTCCTATTTTCATAGCCTTCCTCTTCCTTTCCTTCATATCTCGTGGCTACCTGATTTCGCCTTGTGTGGTTATCTCTGCTGCGGTGTTTTCTCCTCTGTCTGCTTGCTCTGTCGACTTCTAGTGAGCGTCCTCTTTTGTTGTTATATGCATCCTCTCCATCAGCAAATCTATTGGCTTATTCCATTAATTCGGCTACTGTTGTTGGCCTTGTTCTTCCTATCTCTTCCACGAGGTTTGAGCGACGAAGGCCAGCTGAAAAAGCATCTATTGCTCTTTCGTCGGAGACGTCCTCTGCCTTTCCTTTGCACGCACGCTTTGACTTCCTCTAGTGACGCTGGGCGCTTATATGTCGAGCAGAAATCTCTTACGAATTGGTTTTTGAGTTCTCGCCAACTTCCGATGGATTCATTGGGTAGGGTATTCAACCAGGACCGTGCTACGCCGGTGAGGTGTAATTGCAAACTTTGCATTGCTATCGCTTTTGTTCCCCCTAATATCTTTACTGCCTATAGGTAATCTGACAACCATAGGGTAGGTTCTTGCGACCCATCATATTTTTGCTGGTCGTGCGGTAATTTGAATCCTTTGGGTACCCGTATTTTGCGAACCCTGTGGGTAAAGCACAACACGCCCATCTCTTTTTCATCATCTTCATAATTTTCTTCCTTCCATGCGTGGCGCGGTTTATTTACTCGAGCTTGCGCTATTATATTTCTTGCATCCTCCTTCCTCTTTTGTCGCCTTTCTTCTTCGGATGATTCGTTGGACTCGCTTTGCGTGGTTTTGTGCTTGTACTCTTCCTTTCACCTTTCCTTGTAGCTTGTCGACTTCTCCTCTGCACTTGATCTTGTCTTCTATTATCCCGAGGCTTCGCAGTGCAGCTTGGTGCATGTCCTCCCGTCGATCTCCAGGCTCTGGGGTTATACTTCTCGAGTACCTTTCTTCTCTCCTCTATGTCGTTGTCCTTCTATTGTGCTTTGGGTCTCTGTGCCTTTCCCTGCTGTACTCTGAATCATTGCTATAATCATCCCAATACTCTTTGCTTGACGTACTGTTATTATCTTGACTTCTCATAAATATGTCTCTTTCCTCTCTTAGTTTCTTCTTATGCTGGTGTAATGTGTACTGGTATCCCACTAGAACTTCTCTTCTTGAGCCTTCAGGTACTTCTGTGCCATGATTGATAGCTGACATGATGATTCTCCACTCTCTGGTTGAGATGTGAATTTTCTCCTTCTCTTTGGGCTCCCTTGCCTTGTTGACTTGCCTGTCAACCCCTTTGTTTACTTTGTGATTGTCTTCTTCTTCTGCTTCAGTGATAATAACGCATAACTGATGTACGCTTTTGGAGACACCACTTCTTCCAGTGGTGAAGTCTCTTGTACTATTGTGCATTTTAAGCACTTTTACTTCCATATCGAGCTTTTCCTGAATTTCTTCGCCTCCCGTGATTTGTGCTTCTCCTAAGCTAACCGGCGAGTTTACCTCGCTGGAAGAGCCTTCAGATGATTCCATCATTGCTACTGTCTCGGGCTCACTTGCCGACGGATTTGGTTTCATCGGATCTGAAAGGCGAGTCGAACCTGAGGGCCCGATTAAGATGCTTAGACTTCCGATCGTCAACTCCGTCTCTTGACTTTTGTCGATTCCTGTGCTGCTATTGGCTAAAAGCGAAAAAGCCATCGAATTCATGATTCCAACGCCCAGAGTCCCCACGGTCGGTGCCAATTGACGAGGGTTAACTCGACAAATATCCTAGATGAAGGACTTAGGATCGGGGAGATAGGGCATCAGATGAACTCAAAGGTAAAGTTAGTCGAAATAAGTGTGTACCGAAAGTAAACTTGGGTGTTCAACCTGGCTTGCCTTCAATCTGTCCCACACCATCCCCTCCTGACCCCTATATATAGATGGCCAGGTCTCGAGGATCAGGTGGGATCTGATACAGATTACAATATCGACATACGGTAAGAACTCGTATCTCGACTATCATTACAATTGGGCCTAGCTTAACGGGCCTTAGGGGTACTCAACTAACGGGCTCTGTTAGCTATACCCTTGTCACTAACCCTTTCTATTGATGATGATGTGACAAATGTAATAATCATAGCATATAAGTATACAATACAACAGGGATTATGTCAGCCAAGACACCCAGCCCAACATCAAAGAATCCAATAACAGAGAACTTTGTTCTATCTGTTATAAATAAGATGATAGAGATTCCAATTCAAAACAGGGCTATAAATTGTCCTATTTATGGTCAGCCGGGTCAAAAGGATACCTTGGAGATAAAATTTAAAATGCCAACCAATCAAGACATTATTTGGAGCACTCCACAATATTTTAAGACAACCATGGACTGAAATGATGCTGAAGATCACTGATAGGAAGGCACTAGAGACAAAAGCATACAAATGACATCTTATATTCAGATAAAGAGCAAGACATTATAACAAATATAAAATTAATACATTTGAACTTTCCATGCTGTTCGTACATATTACAACAACTGCATTGCTTCACTTGCAATTTTTAATAATCAAGGTATAAATGACCTATATTTTGATAGCTTACTTATTTTAAGATTTGGTTAAAAACCTCATAAGCGAATAAATTACATATAACCATTAATTACATGATTTATTTCCTATAAAAAAATAATGCATACCATTTGATAATGCTCAGCATCCATCCATAAACAATTAGTAATGAATGATGAATAACTCACAAATTACAGTAAAATGTTTATGCATAATATTATAACCTTATTGCTCTGATGATACCAAGATGAGATAAATATATGTAAAGTGGAGCTGAAGACGATGACTTTGATGAACTCTTATGCAACATTCTGTTTCATCAAGAGCTCATCTTATGTGTCAGTTCCCTTTTACCAATCTAGGGATCTTTATTACAGAATTAAAAATTAAAAAACATGGTTATCTAAGCACTGATTGTAGCTTCATTGATGTACAACATAGGCACAAACAATGAAATAGGGGCACAGTGGGACTAAATATACGCACGACACAAGGATAATGTTACTTTCCACCTGATAAACTGGGAGGTACCTCAGATTCTATAGTAGGCTTTAAAACCTTGACTCCCTCATCATACAAAAGCTCTGGAGATTCATCTGCACCATGTGCAACACCTAAAACTTTTCCTTGTGCAGTCTACAATGAATAAGGTTCAAAACTTTCCCTCGTCATACCAAAAATCAATACAATGAATAAGCTGCATACAAAGGTACTAAGAAAAAGAAAATAAAGAGAAGCATCGTACATGCATTTTCATTAAATAGGCAGTGTGCATCAGACTCTTCCTCTCTTCATGATCACGTTCATCCTACAAATCCCCTTCTTGTGGCTTTTCTCCACACTTAGATCTATGTTCAAACTGCAAAAGTCAGATAAAACAATACAAAATATAAATAGTTCTTTCATTGTAAGATCAATCACCACAGAGGAGAACCCAAACAATAAAAAGCAAACATAACACCTCTTCTAATTATTTTTCTTTTGACAGGTTTGTGAAAGGAGCTTATTTTCATCCAACGCTTTAACTGTAAACTGGTCGTCCACAAGGATATCAAGCAGAATGCTAGGATGCCCCTGCACACCAAAAGTAAAAACAAGCAAAGATGAATGTACAGTTAAGAAAGAACTCCAAAAGGTCATCTCTTTTTAACTATGCACAACATAAATACATAAAATAAGCAAGTTACCACTAAAAATCAAATGCATCAAATGAATTGCAGGCTAGATTTGTAGGCTGCTACATGGCCACCACGACTGGTGTAAATTTGAGCAGCACACAAGACTGAATCTGTTATCTTCAATCTGGGCAAGATGGAGTGGAGTGAGAACACGAGCTCGAGAGGCTCCTGCTGTGGACGTCTGCGACATGCCCTCCTCACCCGACTCCATGGCCATCCTGCTCAAAATTTGAACATTAGACGATAAGAATGTAGTATACAAAAATTTACATATTTCTCAAAATAGTATATGGATTTGATTAAAGATTCAATAATTAAAGCTATCTTCCAATTAACTTATGATATTGCTATTTGAAATTGAACCAGACATCCTGCCAGATTTTAATGGCAAACAAGCCTTAAATGCATAAATCCTAACATGAAAGAAGCACATAAGTGATAAATCAAACCACCAAATCCAAGCCTAAGGGACACCTGCTCTGGAGATCATCCTCTTCCAGTTCAATGGAACACTCAAGATCCTAGGAAAGGAATCAGTACACAGAAGCTATGGTCTGATTAGAGAGAGAGAGAGAGAGGGAGGGAGGGGTGGAATCGGGAGAGAGTAGGAGGCATGCCTGGGATGGAGCCGGCAGAGGTCGAGCTCATCGAGCCACCATCGCTGGCCTGCACCTCGACCCCCATGTTCCTCCCTCTTCCCTGCCAGGTCAGAGATGAGCGGGCGGCCAGGCGGCGGCGAGCGGCTGCGCACGAGCGGCCAGGCGAAGGCGCACGGGCGGCCAGGCACCATCTCCCCCATCGAGCCGCCGACACCACATCTCCTGGCCAAGCATGTCGCCGCTCCATCTCCTGGCCTAGACGAAGCGCACAGGCCGCCGCTCGCATCAGCTAGCATCCTCCAATCCCCGCATTGGCCAGGCGGTTCGGGGACACCTGCTGGAGGAGGACGGACATGAGGAGGAGGACGAGGAGGAGGAGGAGGATGGACGTGAGAAGGAGGAGGACGGATGCAGGGCGGCGGCGACGCAAGCAGGACGGTGGTGGCGCTAGGAGGAAGGAGGAGGAGCCGGGCCAATGAATGGGGACGTCTCACGCGCGGGTGTAACGCCCCACCTTTGGATTAAGGTGGAACACCTGTGTTAAGTGTGCCATTCCCTGGATCAGTAGATAGCACCACAGTACAAAATTTAGTAATCATTGCATTAGCATCAATACTACAATGAAAATCCAGTTACATAGGTCTTCAACCTTAAGAGTACACAGCATAAAGCATAGCAGCAATGAGCCTCCATCTTCATCAAGTGCCACAGGCAGACATGCTAGAATGTAAGCTCGAGATCCTACTCCTGGTTCCTTTCCCAATAATAAAAACCTGCACGTTTGAATATGCAGCCCCAGAGGGGTCAGTACAATGATGTACTGGCAAATAACACATATTTGGTGGCTGTTGTGAAAGAACTGTCTACATGACATTTGGCTGGTGTATTTCATAGGCAGATTTGCGTAAAGCCAACTTTATCCTAAAATCCTTTTCAGTACTTTCTTACAAAATTTTAATTTTCAAGGGTCAAGACAACCCCCATACATTACATACTGGATGGTATGTAGTTTCTGGGTGAAACTCAACATAGTTCTGAAGTACAGACACCACCACCCCTCAGAGTGTATGGCCCAAAGCCTTCTCCTGATTGTTGCTAGTCAAGTTTTAAAGCATTCAGAAATAGTGATGAGATTCTTCCGTACATTCCATGTATAGAGACTCAAATTGTCCATGACCGGGGACACGGCTAATCGATTAGTTTTGACACCCTGCAGGGGTTGTGCACTTTCACCTTATGACTCATTTTACGCCCATACATAAAATGAGATGAGAACTTTTAGAGGAGAGAGCAACTAACTGGCAAGATTCGTTCCCAACCTACAATTCAACTACCTCCACTTCTTGCACACAAGTTGCACCCTCACATCTACTCAGTCATGACAGAGCCCATATTGTCATAAGGCTGCACTGGAAGCACTCTAAGTATGGAAGACATGGTAACCTCTTTATTCCTAGGTGGCAATCCACAAGTGAATGCCCAGGCAGCAACTACACAATGTGTAGCCCCAGGTAGCCACTCAACATAGCCTCCATCAACAAACCACTCCACCCAGGTGTTTCATTTCAGTTGAAGTTCTTAATTTATTCACAAAACACCTTTAACCAGTGATCATAGCATAGCATCAATATTATTCCAAGTATTTTGCATCCTAATAGGTAGGGTTTAAGGGATAGCTAACCACTACTAGGATCTAGAAAGCAACTCTTTTCCTTGAAAACATCACCTATCATTCATACTAAAAGTAGTGAATATACTAACGCATATAGTAAGAAAATGGGTAAAGGGACATGTGTGTCACTTGCCTTTTTTGAAGAATACGATGTTCCACTTCTCTCAACTAAGCACGTAGCTCTTTGCACAAACTATAGCATAGAAATAACTTAACATAAACATACCATACAAACACAATCAAACCAATCAAAAAATTAAAAAGTGTTTGTTTAACAAATTTAGATTTATTGAGATGTTATGACAGGAAAGATGTGGCAAGGGATCATGAGTTGTGAGATATGAACTTGAGAGCTTAGTTGGGAAAGATCAATATGATTGGAGAGGTAATTGGATTAGGCAAAAAAATAATTGATGAAGTTTTTATGTTTTATTAAAGCATAAAGGAGTTTTGGAATGGTTCATGTGAAATAAATTACACAAGAGTAAATTTGTGCAACTACAACACTATTGAGTAAATGTGACAACAATTACTCTTAAATAGTATCTATTGCACTTTGGCACTAGGCTAGGTTTTAGGTATGCTGGAACTACTCATTTAGCACATTTGCGAGTTGAACAGTTCAATACATGTGAACGAAACTAAGTAGGCATTGGATTGGGTATGAATGATTGATATTTGAGGATATGGCTCAAATGGTTCATGGATCAACATGGTGTATAACACATACTATGGTACGGTTATAACAAGTCCTCATTAATAGAATCTAGGTTTGACATGAATTCATATTTCTACTCAAGTAGCACAATTGCAATTTGAGTACATATATGAATTAGATAAATTATGTTTAGTTGGATAGGGTATAGATCAAGATAATGTTCAGAAGATATATGGATACTAAAATGTTGATTAGATCTACTCCACAAAGATAGCAAGAATAAAATCTATGATTGAGATGTATCACACTTTTACTCAAACAACATAATTGTAATTTGAATATGTGTGAACTAGACAAGATAGTTCTAAGTAGATATGATCTTGATCGAGATGTTGCTTAGGCAACATTGGTGACTAGGTATGATTATAAGATTTGCTATGGTGGAAGGAAACATTACTGAACAGAAATAGATTTATTCTTATAATGGAAATTACTCAAATCCTCATAATTGACTTTGGATATTTGCAAGGTGTTTCAATACTTTTGCACAGTAATGCTACTGGATAGGATACAGTAACACGAAGCTACTGCAAGTGGTTTCACTCCAAAAATCATTTTTAGAATTCAAATGGTGGTTAAATTAGTGATTTGGTTAAATTTAACATTGGCAAGTGTGTGCATGTAACAACTTCAAGTTTTCTTGGTCCTATGATGTTCTACGAGTTTAGAGGATTCCAGAGACTACAAATTTATAATTTTTGGACACTTGGTCCTAAAGGTATGAATTAAACAAGCTAACATAAGGTTTGATTCCAATTTGAAATTAGTTTCAAATTGAACCCATAAAATATAAAGTTTTATTGTACTACTGGATTCTGCACTTCCTAAGGATTCCAACGAGATATTATTTGTTATTTTTTGAGTTACAGATCAAAAGTTATGAATTTTACAAGATTCAATTGGATTCTGGTTTGAAATTTCTATTTGGATCGGGTTTAAATCGTGAGCCGACGCGTGGTGCGATGCCATTGGCTGATACCGGTTCGGCCGGATTGTGAACGTGGAGTGTCGGATTAAAAGAGATATGGGTGGCCCAGATCAATTCGTACCACCTCAGTTAAGTGATTCTTTTGGGGGCATTTGATTAAGATCTAACGGCTGAGATCAGATGAAGAGGGAGCTCACCGGTTAAAGCTAGGGTTCCGGTGATCGCCGGTGATCTGCACACTGGAGGTGGATGGTGGCGACGAAGCAGGGGTTCCCGAAGGCGATGGAGTTATGCACGGCATGCAGGAGAGTGTGGCAGACTTGATAGCGTGATTGCCGAGGTCGTTTGCTTCCCAGAGCATCGACGGGGTATGGCCAGAGGTGTTCAAGGCGACGGTGAGCTTCTGGTCTGCACGTCGACATTGATCTACCGCACCAAAAAGCAAACAAAGAGCATCATCGGGTGCGCCAGGAGATAAGATAAGAGTTAGGAAAAGAGGGAGGGGCTCTCGCTCACCGTGGGCGCCGAAATCGAGCGGGGTTTCCTGCAAATGCCGCGGTGGCCGGCGAGCAATTCGAGCAGCTTGGGGGCGCAATCCAGAGAGAGAGAAGGGGAAGAATGGAGAGGAGAGGGAGGAGGTTTTATAGCTGTGGGTAGGCGTCGATTAAAGCAGGGAGTAACGGAGAATTGAATGGGGGAGGAAATGCGCGCGGCTCGATCACCGGCAAAATTTTCGGCCGAGGTTGAAGATGATTGACGGGTGGGGCCCGCTATCAGTGAGAGTGAGGGAGGAGAGTGTAGCGTTTCAAAGGGGGGCATTGCTGGGCCGTGGGCTCGTTCTGTCCGTGGGCTGGAAGGGTTCCCTGAGGCCCTTTTCTATTTTTCTTTTCTTTTCTTCTTTTCCTTTTCTGTTTTTCTGAATTGAATCAAATCTTTTACAAAGCTCCTTTGAATCAAATCAAACAAAATTCTAAATTCTTTTAATATTCTATGCAATGCTCCAAACCAGTAAGAAATATGTTTTCAAGATAAAAGCTAATTTTTGAATATATCTTTACAAACATAGTAAGGGGTTTGGTTGCATAAAAGAAATAGAAATAGGATTCCAAAATACTTCCCTTTTAAAGTCAAGGAATAAACTTTATAGAAATAGTGTTTGAAATTTTATTCAATTTATGCTTTTGGCATAGCAACTTTATCCGATATAAATTCTCTTTTGTAAATTATTTCCTTTGCAATTATTGCTTGCATAGGATAAAAGCAAAAATGGTAATAGAGAATTTTCTTTCTCAAAATAATTTCTCAAGTTGAAAATAATCTTTCAAAACAGCAGGTTGATGAAAAATAGTTTTGAAGGAAGGAATTGGATAAATAATTTTGAAATAGTTGAGATATGGGAATAACTTTGGTATTTTAGTATTAGGGTTTTAGGGTTTTTGATTTGATCTTAATTTGTTCAAGGAAACTTTTTGTTATAGTTCAAAAAGTTTTAATTTCTTGTGATTTTTCAATCAAGTCAAACAATTACAAACACTTATTTTAATTTTTTTTGATTTTCCAAGAATTGGAAAAGTCAGGGATGTTACAGACTACCACCCTTAAAAGAAATCTCATCCCCGAGATTGGAGAAAGGCTAAAAGTTTATTGAATCTAATGGGACTAGGGTGCTACCACCCTTAAAAGAAAATTCCTCTTGGTGGTATCTTGATGCTTCCTTAGGCACTTGCATTTGTTCCCAGCTTGCATTCACCGTTGTGCCATTTTCCCTGAATCGCCCTTCTCAGAAGTTTTGATGTTCTCCATTATGATCAAAAGTGGGCACACCAAGGGTTCCATCCAATTCTGGTGATAAGCAGATATCATCCGTTGCGTCGTCATCAATAAGGTAGTTCACATCTTCCAAGAATATGTATCTAGCCCTTTTTTGGTTGGTCCTCATCAAGGCCAAGATAACGTACAGGCCATCACCATACTCCTTGTTGCTTTTTAGCTGAGTTTCATTACAGAATCTCAAAAGATGACTCAGTGCCAAGTACTGCATGCTTGCCCCACAAACATGATGAGACCACACATCCCAATGAATTTGGATGGCATCTCTCTGCAGCCTTCTCATACATTTCATAGGGGTAAACAAGGTGGACTCTGTAAGAGGTACTTGCACCTTTAAGGGATGGAAGGTCGCCTTATAACCAGCATTGTTGAACCCATTCAAGTTACTGGTGTAAGTCATGCTACTTGCCATAGGTACCAGATGGTCTTTAAGAATTCCTTTGCAACCGTCTTCATAGTTGTTGAAGGGCGCTGGACAACTTGATCATATCTCGAAGATGAACTCCTTTGCAAGAAAAAGGGATCTAATGAAGCCCTCATGGACAGGAAAGTAGTTTTAGGGATTCAGAGATTTGCCTCATAACATCGTAGGTCGGGATGGGGTAGACTACGGTGGCGTAAGGCTTTGAAATCAGGAAGAAATCTCATGGGTAGTGGTGGTTGTCTCTGTTGTGATTCTCTGGAGAGGAGTGACCTCTCTTTTATAGGCTCAGGGAGGGAGTCAAAATGAGGGGTCGGGAAGGGGAACCGAACAGGCAGCAGCAGAAAGTAAACAGTCTTCGCATTCAAAGTCCACTGAGCAAAACGTTTCTAATTTGCGTATCCATTCAGAAACCAAAACATCCTCACCATATTTATATGCTTGGCAATACTTGCCTAACATATGGGTATAATATATTATCGTCCTAAGGTTCAGGCTTATCGATGTTGTCTCTCTTGTAGGTATGTCTCTCAGGACTTACCATTCCTCATAACAATAGCAAACAATATGAGTAGTCATCATGGGGGCCAATCCATGTCGCACCTAATCATTGCTTTGCATTTGGTTTGGTTCATCTCGCATTCTAGCTCTTGGTCAACCTCACTAGCTTTTGACAAAAAAATTCTTGGAGATAGAACCAAAGTTCTAAATCCCATTTTTGAATTTTAGAAAACAACTATCATTCCTTAGCTAAGGTTTTGCGCAAACTTGGTCGTCTGACGTTAACTCTTGAGTTACAAATACTTTAGCTTGCCGTATCCTTGAGAATATAGTTCACTCAACCAGGTTGTCCTTAACTCTTACAAGTTCATACAATACTTATTACAAGGCAATAATGGCATACAAGTTCTTCTAAATTGGCTACAACTTGCTGTGTCTTCTCCTTGTATTTTGCAACATCTTTCATTCATCCCAGTTCACTGAGATCTTGAAGTACCGATCTCTAAGCATTTATCCGTATAGTGCCCCTTTTGTTTACACTTGTAACAAGTGACCAGTCGGATGTCCCTCTTCACGCTATCTTGCATGTTTACTTTATTGTACCTTCCTGACCATTTGCTCACGTAATGTCCTAGCTCCTTGCATTTGAAGCACATCACCTTGCTATTGTCCTTATTTTTTGGTCTTTCTAGGGCTAGGAGATCTCTTACTTCATTTTCTCCATATTCCACTACAGCTGTGAGAAAACTTTCTTGTTTCTTCGAGCAATTTCTAGACAAGTGTCCTTCTTCTTCACATGAGTAGCAACACTTGGTGGTGTGTGTTGTTCCCATGGCTTTATCTTCCATCTTGGGTCTTCCATCATCAGGGGTCTTTCCTAGTAGTTGGCTCATTCTATCCTTGGCTTATTGATTTATTCGTTGCACCATGGAATAAAACTTACATTTAGTAGGAATATGATTGGTTCCTTCACATAGGAAACACGTAACTTGGGTCATGGAACATTCTCCAACTGGGTGACTCATAACACAGTAAGGACACTCTTCATGATAGTCCATAGAGGTGTGTCCTATTTCTCCACATCTCTTACAGGCTTGCAGTGTCATCTCAACATCATCTCTTGGTTCCTTGCCATCATGATCATTTTGTGGCAGGCTGTTATTGGTATTAGCCAAAATCTGGGACATCATTTGTACTATTCGCGAATGATCATCCAGTACTTGCTGTATTCCTGGGGGTAGTTCTTTGCTATCATGGCTAACCATATTCTGAGTCAACATCCGCATCATTCCCGTGTGAGCTTCAACCAACTGTTGCATTGCTCTCTCCAACTGATGGTTGTTGCGGTTGTTCTAGTGTTGAGGTTGCATCTGTTTGGGGTTTAGGACAAGTTTAGGTCTTAGCATAGATGAGAATTAGATATAGGAGATCTAAAGAAGATTCCTACCCAAACATAGCAGATCAAGAGAATTCATCTTACTACAAAATCTTAACGGTCATTTCCACATGCACCCAGTATTTTAAAAGCATAGATCAACACCTCAAACATAAATCCTCAAGCATAAACAAGTTAATTTATGAGTTTTTGGAAGGCAAGGTCTAACAAGGTCATACCACTAAGTGGCACGACTAAACCATTACAATATCATCGATTTAATACATGGTATGGTGGTCTTACTACTTGAACTGTGCAAGATATGTCTTGGTGTTTCCTGTCTTGCGGCGCTTCACCACAGGATTAGGTGGCGCCTCCTGGACCTTCTCCATAGAATCCTCCTCTATAATGGGCTGGCTAGTCTCTAGCTTCTCGAGGCCTGCTCCAACCTGCTGAGAGGTAGACTCCTTACTCTCCACCATAGGTGTTGTTCCTTTCTTGGGTGGCCAAGGTTTATACTTCATCAGGTCCTGGTGAAGATAAATGCATTGTCCTCAAAAGCCTACAATCTGAGCCTCCTGATCCTCAACCTTGCCTGACAGCTTGTCGTTGGTCACCTCAAGTGATTTGTTCTTTTCCTTCAGCTTCTCTATGGTGTTCTCTAGTTGCTCTATCTTCTCGTCCTTCTCCAGGAGTTGATACTTGGCAACATCCATGGCATCCGTCTCACTGCGTAGCATGTGCTCTAGGTTGAAAGCATAGGACTCCATATCCTCTAACTGCATCTCAGTCCATGGTAATTCATCACGACGCCCTGGAGTCCTCAAGGCCCATCCATCGTGGTTGCATCTCCCAAACTGATAGATGGAGTTGTCCATCTCGGATATTTCCTGGACATACATACCACATATGCGAGCTAATGCCTCCTCCATGGCCATCATGACACCAGTCTCCCATCCTGGGTACATCCTCAAGTACTCCACTGTCTCTGTGGGGGTGCCAATGGTGCGCCCTTCGATCCTGGTCTCGATTTCCCAGCGGACGATCTCTGGAACCACGCATGGTATCACTCTTCCCCAAAAAGTGGGAGGGGTTAGGTTCAGCATCCGAGAGAGGCGAGAAAGCTGATTGCTGAAGCACTCTGTGTCATCGTCAAAGGGAACCTTTAGCTTGGTGAACTTCATCTAAAATTTTGAAAGAAGAATAGTATAAGTAAATGAAAGTGATAAGTCTTACGAGGAAATAAAACAAATAGTACCTGTAAAGCAATAAAATTTTCAAACACATCCTAGACGCAACGATACCCATTTGATATCATTCTAGGGTTTCCTAGTCTAGTTGAAACCTAGGGTCTCGCTCCTACAGGCAACACTAGGCTCTGATACCATTTTGTAACGCCCCACCTTTGGATTAAGGTGGAACACCTATGTTAAGTGTGCCATTCCCTGGATCAGTAGATAGTACCACAGTACAAAATTTAGTAATCATTGCGTTAGCATGAATACTACAATGAAAATCCAGTTACATAGGTCTTCAACCTTACGAGTACACAGCATAAAACATAGCAGCAATGAGCCTCCATCTTCATCAAGTGCCACAGGTAGACATGCTAGAATGTAAGCTCGAGATCCTACTCCTGGTTCCTTTCCTGACAATAAAAATCTACACATTTGAATATGCAGCCCCAGAGGGGTCAGTACAATGATGTACTAGCAAATGACACTTATTTGGTGGCTGTTGTAAAAGAACTGTCTACATGACATTTGGCTGGTGTATTTCATAGGCTAATTTGTGTAAAGCCAACTTTATCCTAAAATCCTTTTCAGTACTTTCTTACAAAATTTTAATTTTCAAGGGTCAAGACAACCCCATACATTACATACTGGACGGTATGTAGTTTCTGGGCGAAACTCAACATAGTTCTGAAGCACAGACACCACCACCCCTCGGAGTGTATGGCCCTGAGCCTTCTCCTGATTGTTGCTAGTCAAGTTTTAAAGCATTCAGAAATGGTGATGAGATTCTTCTGTACATTCCATGTCTAGAGACTCAAATTGTCCATGACCGGGGACATGGCTAATCGATTAGTTTTGACACCCTGCAGGGGTTGTGCACTTTCACCTTACGACTCATTTTACGCCCATACATAAAATGAGATGAGACCTTTTAGAGGAGAGAGCAACTAACTGGCAAGATTTGTTCCCAACCTATAATTCAACTACCTCCACTTCTTGCACACAAGTTGCACCCTCACATCTACTCAGTCAAGACAGAGCCCATATTGTCATAAGGCTGCACTGGAAGCACTCTAAGCATGGAAGACATGGTAACCTCTTTGTTCCTGGGTGGCAATCCAAAAATGAACGCCCAGGCAGCAACTACACAATGTGTAGCCCCGGGTAGCCACTCAACATCACCTCCATCAACAAACCACTCCACCCAGGTGTTTCATTTTAGTTGAAGTTCTTAATTTGTTCACAAAACACCTTTAACCAGTGATCATAGCATATCATCAATATTATTCCAAGTATTTTGCATCCTAACAGGTAGGGTTTAAGGGATATCTAACCACTACTAGGATCTAGCAAGCAACTCTTTTCCTTGAAAACATCACCAATCATGCATACTACAAGAAGTGAATATACTAATGCATATAGTAAGAAAATGGGTAAAGGGACATGTGTGTCACTTGCCTTTTTGAAGAATACGATGTTCCACTTCTCTCAACTAAGCACGTAGCTCTTCGCACAAACTATAGCACAAAAATAACTTAACATAAACATACCATACAAACACAATCAAACCAATCAAACCAATCAAATAATTGAAAAGTGTTTGTTTACCAAATTTAGATTTATTGAGATGTTATGACAGGAAAGATGTGGCAAGGGATCATGAGTTGTGAGATATGAACTTGAGAGCTTAGTTGGGAAAGATCAATATGATTGGAGAGGTAATTGGACTGGGCAAAAAAAATATAATTGATGAAGTTTTTATGTTTTATTAAAGCATAAAGGAGTTTTGGAATGGTTCATGTGAAATAAATTACACAAGAGTCAATTTGTGCAACTACAACACTATTGAGTAAATATGACAACAATTACTCTTAAATAGTATCTATTGCACTTTGGTACTAGGCTAGGTTTTAGGTATGCTGGAACTACTCATTTAGCACATTTGCGAGTTGAACAGTTCAATACATGTGAACAAAACTAAGTAGGCATTAGATTGGGTATGAATGATTGATATTTGAGGACATGGCTCAAATGGTTCATGGATCAACATGGTGTATTACACATACTATGGTACAGTTATAACAACTTTTCATTAATAGAATCTAGGTTTGAGATGAATTCATATTTCTACTCAAGTAGCACAATTGCAATTTGAGTACATATATGAATTAGATAAATTATGTTTAGTTGGACAGGGTATGGATCAAGATAATGTTTAGATAATATATGGATACTAAAATGTTGATGAGATCTACTCCACAAAGATAGCAAGAATAAAATCTATGATTTAGATGTATCACACTTTTACCCAAACAACACAATTGTAATTTGAATATGTGTGAACTAGACAAGGTCTAAGTAGACAAGGCAACATTGGTGACTAGGTATGATTATAAGATTTGCTATGGTGGAAGGAAACATTACTAAACAGAAATAGATTTATTCTTATAATGGAAATTACTCAAATCCTCATAATTGACTTTGGATATTTGCAAGGGGTTTCAATACTTTTGCACAGTAATGCTACTGGATAGGATACAGTAACATGAAGCTACTACAAGTGGTTTCACTCCAAAATCATTTTCAGAATTCAAATGGTGGTTAAATTAGTGGTTTGGTTAAATTTAACAGTGGCAAGTGTGTGCATGTAACAACTTCAAGTTTTCTTGATCCTATGATGTTCTACGAGTTTAGAGGATTCCAGAGACTACAAATTTATAATTTTTGGACACTTGGTCCTAAAGGTATGAATTAAACAAGCTAACAGAAGGTTTGATTCCAATTTGAAATTAGTTTCAAATTGAACCCATAAAATATGAAGTTTTATTGTACTACTGGATTCTACACTTCCTAGGGATTCCAATGAGATATTATTTGTTATTTTTCGAGTTATAGATCAAAAGTTATGAATTTTACAAGATTCAATTGGATTCTGGTTTGAAATTTCTATTTGGATCGGGTTTAAATCGTGAGCCGACGCGTGGTGCGATGCCATTGGCTGATACCGGTTTGGCCGGATCGTGAATGTGGAGCATCAGATTAAAAGAGATCTGGGCAGCCCAGATCAATTCGTACCTCCTCGGTTAAGTGATTCTTTCGGGGGCATTTGATTAAGATCTAACGGTTGAGATCAGATGAAGAGGGAGCTCACCGGTTGAAGCTAGGGTTCTGGTGATCACTGGTGATCTGCACACTAGAGGTGAACGGCGGCGATGAAGCAGGGGTTCCCAGAGGCGATGGAGTTGTGCACGGCGTGCAGGAGAGTGTGGCGGAGTTGATAGCGTGATTGCCAAGGTCATTTGCTTCCCAGAGCGTCGACGGGGGATGGCCAGAGGTGTTCAAGGTGACGGTGAGCTTCTGGTCTGTGCGTCAATGTCGATCTGCTGCACCAAAAAGCAAGCAAAGAGCATCACCAGGTGCGCCAGGAGATAAGATAAGAGTTAGGAAAAGAAGGAGGGGCTCTCGCTCACCGTGGGCGCCGAAATCGAGCGAAGTTTCCTGCAGATGCCGTGGTGGCCAGCGAGCAATTCGAGCAGCCTAGGGGCACAATCTGGAGAGAGAGAAGGGGAAGAATGGAGAGGAGAGGAAGGAGGTTTTATAGCTGTGGGTAGGCGTCGATTAAAGCCGGGAGTAACGGTGAATTGAATGGGGGAGGAAATGCGCGCGGCTCGATCACCGGCAAAATTTTTGGCCGAGGTTGAAGATGACTGACGGGTGGGGCCCACTGTCAGTGAGAGCGAGGGAGGAGAGTGTACCGTTTTGGAGGGGGCATTGCTGGGCCGTGGGCTCGTTCTGTCCGTGGGCTGGAAGGGTTCCCCGAGGCCCTTTTCTATTTTTCTTTTCTTTTCTTGTTTTCCTTTTCTATTTTTCTGAATTGAATCAAATCTTTTACAAAGCTCCTTTGAATCAAATCAAACAAAATTCTAAATTCTTTTAATATTCTATGCAATGCTCCAAACCAGTAAGAAATATGTTTTCAAGATAAAAGCTAATTTTTGAATATATCTTTACAAACATAGTAAGGGGTTTGGTTGCATAAAAGAAATAGAAATAGGATTCCAAAATACTTCCCTTTTAAAGTCAAGGAATAAACTTCATAGAAATAGTGTTTGAAATTTTATTCAATTTATGCTTTTGGCATAGCAACTTTATCTGATATAAATTCTCTTTTGTAAATTGTTTCCTTTGCAATTATTGCTTGCATAGGATAAAAGCAAAAATGGTAATAGAGAATTTTCTTTCTCAAAATAATTTCTCAAGATGAAAATAATCTTTCAAAATAGCAGGTTGATGAAAAATAGTTTTGAAGGAAGGAATTGGATAAATAATTTTGAAATAGTTGAGATATGGGAATGACTTTGGTATTTTAGTATTAGGGTTTCAGGGTTTTTGATTTGATCTTAATTTTTTCAAGGCAACTTTTTGTTATAGTTCAAAAAGTTTTAATTTCTTGTGATTTTTCAATCAAGTCAAACATTTACAAACACTTATTTTAATTTTTTTTTATTTTCCAAGAATTGGAAAAGTTAGGGATGTTACAGCGGGTTAGGGATAGGGTGCGAGCCTGCAAGAGGATATTTTGGGCCACGACGCAAGTGGATCGCGCAAGTGGATGCAAACCAATGCGTAAGTGGGAAGGGCATTGTCCACTGACTACTGGAGCCCAAGAATTTGGTCCCACCTGTCATTGACTTACTGGCTGAAATATCCGGTGCAAAGAAAAATACTGTAGCGTGCAGGGAAAAAAATAGAGAGCAGATGGATGGCTGAGATCATCCCGGGGTGGCGATCCGATGGTCCAGAACGTCAAATCGCTGTGGAGGCGAGTTGGCTATGCACCAATTATACCTTTAGATGACCAATGCTGCCACAAGTAGCACACTTTTAAGTTCAAGATAACAACGTGATATACCATTTGTTATGGACATCATTATTCATTTGATATGCACTTCATTATTCAGATGAGGCCAAAAAGTCAACTACAAAGAGCGCCATCCTAAGAACTAGAAAAACAGTCCGGCTTCGCCTGGCCTGTGTGCACCACGTCTTGGCACAACCTGACCAACGAGGTAGATCTGAGAACATTTTATTTAATATGCTATATAAATGGAATCTAGCATAACAGAAAAAACCTCACCAAATTAAACCCCAGCATGAATCACCTACAAACCTCACCATGGTACTGCCCACGGTTTTCTTAATGATCAAGACCTGATATAAGGCGTCGAAATATCAAAGTAAAATCTCATCAATTATGCTTAACTTAAATGGCAAAGAGATTTTGCCATACCTTATATAGTGAATCATCTATCTTTCAATTTGGAACAACACTTTCAATCCATACATATTTGTATTGCATATATCTATGACTCATTATTATTGTGTTAGTGTATATGAGAAAAGACAGCCTCACCCGAAACAACTATCCAGATACAACCACTGTGCTGAAAACTTTGAACTTCAGATATTCACTCATGTGAAAGGACAACAAAGGGATGCATTGATGTGAGACGACCAAAGAATTAACATAGAAACACGTATATACCGAGAATCCAGAAATCAACACCGAAGCATGTATTTCTCCACTAAATGAGAGCCGCAATGTAAAGTATACTAGGAAATTTCGCATGGCGGCACGCCGCGCCCGTCGCATTGCTGTGTATAATTGCACTGTATATTGTAGTGTAAAAAAATATAAATGGTATATAAAGTATGGACAGTCAGTGTTTAGTAAAGGCTGATCGAAGTAGGGGGCGTGAAGTGTAGCTGTTCACGTGGATATGAAGTAGAGTGCATGTGTTGTGATGACGAATCATGCCGTCATGCACTTGATTCTAATCCTTTGGTGCAAGCAGATAGTGGTAATTGTTGTCTAGAATGTGTTTTCTTTTTATGACTGTGTGCATCTTAGGATACAGAAGCGGGGTTCTCTCAGTTTGAAAAAATGTGTTTTTTTAACAATTTATGGAGTGGTATGTTCAAATTATTTATTATGTATACAACAAAATAAAGATTTTTTTAGAAAAAATAAAGAATTAGTTGACATAAAGCGGAACACTTGTGCTATTTGATAGCTGTCTGTAACATCAACAGATAGCAGGAGAGAATGGACTATTAAGTGGAATGAATAAATAACAGTTCATAGAATGGACTATGTTTTGACAACGAATGCGATTGAGTCTGTTCCATTACATATTACAGTGTTTATGGTCATCAAGATACATCTGATGCCATGCAATGCCTAACTACAGAAGCAAATTATGGATGATAACAGCGGTCATCTTGCTGACAACCAAAAGTAGACCGTGGATCGTGGCAGGGTACATATAGGTTATTGGTTAGGGAGGCGGCCTATTGATCCTAGCTTACTATACATTTTCTAGGCAGATTACGCAGTGGAGGTACGCATTATGTGGAGAGGAATCTAGAGATTCAGAACGTCAGTGTTGCTGCTGCCCAAAATTAATTGTATTTGTATGTGCTTAGCTCGAGCTCATCAGTACCATGCATTGTTATCCCACTCTATTCTAAAATGCAAGTGATGTTCTTACCGATAAAAATTATGCAGGTGTACTATAATTCTTATAAAGTAACAGTATTATTTGTTGGAATTTTGGCCTTTATGGCCGAGCCTATAAATAGTCAGTCCAATAATTCCTAAATTCTAGAGGCCCATGTGGCCCATTCATACATGACAAGGGGTGGGACAAATGTTTAGTCCCACCTTGCAAGTTTAGAAGGAGTTGGACCAACATATAAGGTGACGAGGGTTAACTCGACAAATGTCCTAGATGAAGGACTTAGGATTGGGGAGATAGGGCATCGGATGAACTCGAAGGTAAGGTTAGTCGAAATAGGTGTGTATCGAAAGTAAACTTGGGTGTTCAACCTGGCTTGCTTTCAATCTGTCCCACGCTGTCCCCTCCTAGCCCCTATATATAGGTGGCCAGGTCTCGAGGATTGGGTGGGATCCGATACAGATTACAATATCGACATACGGTAAAAACTCGTATCTCGACTATCATTACAATTGGGCCTAGCTTAAAGGACCTCAGGGATACTCAACTAACGGGCTCTATTAGCTATACCCTTGTCAGTAGCCCCTGAGATTCTACCAGAATTGCAGATTTGGGTTGAATCTCTAATCTTTAAATCTTCGACTTGATCAACTCTTTGACTTCTTCATATCTTTAAATCTTTGACTTGGTCTTTCGACTTAATTTAATGATAATATCTCGCAAGGGGTTTTGATGAACAAGCCTGACAACTCTAACGGATCAAGAGGTCAGTTAACTACCGGAACAGATACTTGCCACCTACTTCAAATTCTATCCTCTTGGACTTGAATTCGGGAAATCGGTCAAACCCACTCTTTTGCCGCATTTAGGACTTACAAAGAATGAATCCCAGTGATTCTTAGGGTACCCAGTGTGTCCACCAGGATTTTCTTCGCATCGTAGACACGGATACATACCAGCAGAGCGCATCCATGTGCGTATACCAGGCCTCATAGGATGGATCCCAGGGTCTTACCTTTGTGAATTATCATGGCATTCAAGTTTCATTGCGATAACGCAACTCGAGAATCGCATGTCGCAGTCTTTATTTGACTGATCGTATATCCAAATTTTTTGAGTTGTATTTGCCAACTTTTTCATGAATAACTCCCGATGGGAGTAATCGCCATACATTTTGTCGACTATGTACTCAAAGTTTCATCATTGCTGAAATGTTGGCGACTTGTCCCTTAATTCCTTTAGTCGTTACTTTGTATCTTTATTTCTGGCTGTTTTATTCTATCGGGTGCGCGCTCAGTGCTCCCGATGGGAGTAGCCCCCGAGGCTATAGCCGGAATGTTTTCGGGTATAGGCTCAAAATATAAATCCTTTAATATGCTTATTGTCTTGTCTCCTTTTTTTTCAAGCCACAAGCCCCTGAGTTCAAAACGAGGTTTCTCATACTTTCTTTGATATATACTTCTTTTGTATTATCGTCTGCCTTGTGTAGAATTTTAACTCCTTTGTAAAATATTGTACTGGGCCTTGATTCTGGTAAGGCCCATTAATATCTGCCTATAAATAAAGCCGCTTAGTGAGGGTAAAAACCCTAAGTAGATTCCTCCTACGCTGCATTATCTTTCCTTCATCTAGGGTTTCTCTTTCGCAAGCCATCCTCCATGGCCGATGCTGAGGGAACCCATCTCAATCTCAGCGGCCGCGGGGTCACGGCCGCCCTCGCGGTAGCAAGAATAAAATAGCACCAGATGCTGTAGGACCTTCATCTTATGATTCGATAAAGCATCGTCCCGACCGTCCGGTCGGGACTAAGAATAAACCAAAAGTGCCTCTCGCTATCCCAGGTCCAACCGCTCCTCCTTGTAATACTTCTTCTCCTCAGCCAAGGGTATTTTTGTTTTTCTGTATTGCCGGCGCGCAGTGCCATGAAATTCAATGGCTGCCACTAAAATTCACCAATTTCATGGATGGATGTGAGTTGTGCGAAGCAATTCTTCATGAACATTCTGGGGGAGGAACCCTCTATGAGACAGCGCTGGCGAGCAGTACTTCAAGGGTGGCTGGTCGCAGTTTGTGGATGATCACAACATCTAGCGAGGTTTCTTCATGTCCTTCGACTTCCACATTGGCATGTCAAAGTTTGACGTGAAGATCTACAACAGCACTCAGTGCCAGAAGGAGTACAAGGCTGAAGTGCACTTCCACTAGAGTCTCCCTATGTAATCTCCTTTTCGAGTTACTCTTTTGCTGTAATGAACAATTATATTTGGTTTTATGCTTATCTTTAATAGCCCAAGGGAACAGATCATCGTTCCGAGGTGTGCTATATATATATATTAGGGATTTCTATTTTTGTGCCCTCGGGTCCTTAGTTGTACTCAGTTTTCCCCAGCTCCTTAGTTTTTCCTCTGTTTTGTCCAAGCCCTTGTCTGAAACCATCACCAGTGCTGGAACGGCCGGTTGCCCGACGGTTGAACACCTTTGACCGTTAACTGCTGACTAGTAGGGCCACATAGAGCCCGCAAAGACACGTCAGAGCATCCATCTTTGTTTGAACATAAGCATCACCGTATCCCTGACCAAAACACGGATGAGTGGGGCTTCGGTATATCGAATGACAAGTGGGGCCATGACGCTGATACAAGGGGCAATACACGGGTAGGATTAGATTTTTAAACGGAGCTCTACAACGATTGCACGGAGGAGGTGGCCTGCGGGGTGCTGAGATGAGATTGACGTCCACAAAGAACTGCATGAGGCGTGACCAGACGCATTAGATAGATATGAAGTAGATGCGTTTAACCATGCAAAGAAGAGAAGAAATGGTCGAGGACATCGACGACGACCTCAGCACTTTGACTGACGATGTTAGACACGAACGCGAGCAATGTAGAGAAAATTAGTGTCTCTCCTTTCTGGCATGTATAGGTAGGTGCTAGGGGAGTGTGGTGGCGAAGGGAAAGACCTCGCGGTGGTCTGTGGCATCCAGCTTAGCGGGGCGGCGTGGCCATGCCCACAGCGGCGTGCATTTTCGGCATTGGCATCAGCATGTACATTCGTCATTGGCCTCGGTGGTATCTCTGGTGTGTCAGTGATCGAATGAGGGGATGGGATTGAGGGTGCATCCCGATGGTGACCTAGCAGTGGCGGCGAGCATGCATACCCATTCTGGCCATGCTGATATCGGCATCGACATCGTTTGGAGGCCGTGGTGCTCGAATCATAGTGGAAATTGTGATTCCCTATTATTTTTACATGCATAATATATAGAAAATAGCTAGATCTATAAATCGATGCATATGAAGCTACATATATATTCTTGGTCATAATCCCCTTAGATGCATGGCTTCACGTCGTCGTCGCTTTCATCGTCAGTATCTTCGTCGTCCATGTAGTAGTACTTCCTACACGTTGTTCCATCGAACACCTTCACTGTGAGCACATAATCACCTTCATATTTGAAGTGTAGGAAGCAGCCGAAATCCACACCATGCGCGATGGCAAAATTCTCCCAGCCCTTGTCGAGGTACATACAGCCTTGTCCGTCAAATAGGACCTCCACAGTCCAGAGACGAGGACCGTAATCAGCTGCTCACAAATACACCTTTGCGGGCTCCTGGCCATCAAGATAGTCCGCAAACTTTTGTGGGAGTGCCTGCAAAGAGATCGAGTGCCGATCATTTGAAATTAAAGGTTTTTTAGAACATGCACATAATTAATCACATGCATCATATATGTGGGAACGCGTACGTACCTTCTTGGCCAAAGGGTCTTCATAGATGGTGATGAAGAACTCCTCTATGATCAATGGCAGTGTTGACGGTGGTGGTGGCAATGATGATGATCCACCACCCCAGCCACCCCTTCCCCTTCCCCTTCCCCTTCCCCTTCCGGTCGGCGTCCGAGACGTGGAAGCCATGGCAATGGATCAAGTGTATGTGAACAAAGAAGAGAGAGGCAGAAACGAAGAAGAGAGAGGTAGAACCTATTGACATGAGGGATGGCCGTTGTGGGGGTTTATAAGGGAGAGATGACCGTTGTGGGGTTTACACCATAAATTAAGATAGAGATGACCATTGTGGAGTTTACACAATAAATTAAGGAGGAGATGACCGTTGTGGGGGTGGTTTATATCTCAACAAAAAAGTAATGCCTAAAAGAAATGGAAATTCATGAAAGTTCATCATTTTACCATGAAAAGTAAAGCCTACAAGAAATTGAAATTCGTGATAGTTTATCATTTCAGCGTGAAAAGTAATGCCTACAAGAAATGGAAATTCGTGATAGTTTATCATTTTACCGTGAAAAGTAATGCGTAAAAGAAATGGAAATTCGTGATAGTTCCTCATTTTATCGTGAATAGTAAAGCCTACAAGAAATGGAAATTCGTGATAGTTTATCATTTCAATGTGAAAAGTAATGCCTACAAGAAATGGAAATTCATGATAGTTTATCATTTTACCGTAAAAAGTAATACCTAAAAGAAATGGAAATTCGTGAAAGTTCATCATTTTACCGTGAAAAGTAAAGCCTACAAGAAATAGAAATTCGTGATAGTTTATCATTTTACCGTGAAAAGTAATGCCTACAAGAAATTTGTGATTAGCCAACTTGTTGAATCCGGTGGCAAACTCATCATTTAGCATACATAGAGGGGTAGTAGTTTGCCACTGACAGATAGAGAGAGGGTGGCACGATCCTGCCCGTTGGATCATAGGATCGATGGTAGGTGGGCACGATCCGTGTGACAACAGCTCGACCAATCAGGCCAAGTTTGGGCTTCTGTGAGAAGGGAGAGGGTAAAACTTAGTAGTATCAAGGATACAAGGGCAAGTAAATAGTAAATAGGCTAAGGAATTCAAATAAGAGATTTAGAAAAAGAAAAACACATGTTTTGTACAATGAAACCCAGGTTGGCCTACCTCAAAGTATTAGCAATTCAAATATACGTGAGTGTAAAAATTATGGCCTCATTCAGACAAACTATATTTTGGGTATAGATGTTTTGAGAAGGGGTTTGAGTGGAAAGCCATGAACCTTCATAGCTACTAGTGATTTTAGAAGTGGCCATTTGTGTGAAAACTTGATTTATATATGTTGTTATGATTTCCTACGTGGCAGGTCACGTAACAAGACTCCATGAGTAGGAGGCACTATGATTTTATATTTTTGAATTTTTTTGCGCATGAAATGACTCAATTAGATGGCTTAATCCCATCTGTTGACTCTCTGTTGACCAGCCACTTGAGGGTAAAACTGAGTATATTGCACTAGGCAGTATTAGTACTCGAGGGGAAAACTGAGTACAGATATTTTTTCAGTGTAAGATTCGAGGGTAGAACTGAGTACACGTAACGGTGCTGACGTGCAGTCCCACAGACGCGTGTCGTGGTGAGCAGCGGTTAGCCGCGCGATGCACGTGTTGAGACCAAAACATCAACTGCTGAGACGAACCATCACTTTGCCAGTACAGAGCCCCTCTCCCTCCCTCTGCACACAGTCTCATTAGAACTCATGCACACAACCATGCCTCTCATGTCCTATCACCTTCTCCAAAAAATCCCAGCTGCCCTACGCACGCTCCCCTGCCGGCGATGGAGAAGAAGAATGCGCCGGCGGCCGTCGCCCCCGAGCCCATCGCCTCTGAGCCCGTCGCATCCGAGCCCGTAGCCGCCGAGCCCATCGCATCCGAGGGTGGCACATCCAAGCGTGGCGCCTCCGTGAACTGGGCCTCTCTTAAGGGTGATAGACCACTTGACAAGATCGGCAACTGCTTACTGGCGAACAAGGAGTACGTGGACACCTACGCTGCTTTGAGGCAAGTTTGTACAAATTGCCGCTCAGATCTACCTGAGCCCAATGTGCACCTGCATGAATGGATCGTGGTAGAACACGTCCTTCCACGCACCGCTGAGTTTTCCTACCTCAACCTCCGCACATCCTGCTACGTCACCATCGATCTAACGGAAGTTCATGCAAGGTTCAAATTCCTCCATATCTATGGAGTTAATCTATTTTTATTTTCAATCGTAAACATCTTAGTGCTGAATGTTATGTTCATCAACTCCCTTTTAGATACTACTTTATCGGCTTTTACCATGGCGTCATCATGCTTGCCCAGAGGAACTAGCTGCACAAGATACGGCTTCTGAACCCACTCACAAAGACATTGAACGCTACATTTGAGGCGCAGATGCCATCTATGATTGTGGAGTCAGTCGCTGTAATGAAGTCCCCGACTATGGTCTTCATTTGCACAGGTTACCCCAATGAAATTGCTTGGGTCGATGAGAGCTCTCCTACCAAGGATATAGATGTAGAAGATTGGGGAGAAGGAAGATTTTTGATTGAGGACGATTCTCTGCATTGCCTTACCCCGTTCAATGGTGAATTGTATGCAATAGCTGTGAACAATTTTGAGTTCGGAACATTAGTGTGCACCAACAATGTCCAGTTGGAGAAGCGCACGAGCACTATCAACATGGAGACACTATTTTCATTTCTAGAACTTGGAAATGACAAGTTCTACCTTATGGAGTCTGATGGTGATCTGCTGCTTGTGTTGTTCGGCGGCAGCACTGGCAACAGGCATTTGGAGGAAGGTCAACCATTGGTGTACCATGTGGACACTGAGAGCCACTCTCTCCATGCCATCAACATTGGCAGTCATGCCTTCTTCGTCAGTTATAAATGGTGTATCTCCGTCGACACCAGAGTGCACCCGACAGTTCGACCTGGCTGCATCTACTACGAGGGCGGTTATATCAGACAGTACTTTGATGATAGAAAGGCCTGGGATGAGTGGCCACGACATGTGGATAGATTAGATTACGATGGTATGAAAATAGAACAAAGGCCATACCGTTTGGAGGATCTATTGGCTGCACACTGCAGACAAAAGGAGTTCAGTCAATATTTTTTTTGTCTCATGGAATATAGCGACTCCGAAATATATGATGAAGAATGAAGAACCTTCATGTTGGGCATACATTGCGTCTTATATTATTTTTAGCTTAGTTTGCCATGAACATTAACATCGTTATTGGCTTCTTTTGGCTGCTGTATGCATTTTATGTATTATACTATACTAGCTTCTAGATTAGCTTCTAGATTTGTTACCATATTGGGCAAAAAACGAGGGCCAAAAGGCAGCAATCATTGAAGAAAGACAGAAATAGAAGCTTCTCTAGATTTGATACTAATTTGGCGAAAAGAGAGAGAACTGTTTAGAGAGAGAGAGGGGAAAAAGGCGCTCTGAAAAGGCGCTCTGAAAAGTCAATGCCAATTTGGCCCGAGAGAGATAGAACCGAGCTCTCACATACAACCAAACGCGGTCTCGTCCTGTCCCACGCGGTCCCTTTCTACCAGCCCCACGCGACGCGGCCCCACACGATGCGACCCCACATGTCAGCACGGAAATGGTCAACTTAACGGGAATCCTCCCGTCCGAGCTCCTTCTGAGGGTTTCAGACAATGGCTTAGGGAAAACTGAGGAAAAACTAACGAGCTGGGGAAAACTGAGTACAACTAACGACCTGAGGGCACGAAAATAGAAATCCCTATATATTATCGGGTTCCTTTGAACCAATTATGTTGCTTGTAGCATATCGGGTTGTTTCTCAACCTAGTAATATGTGTTAAAAGATCTTCATACTGTATTGAACTTTTATTTCATACGACCCGAGGGTTTAAGCCCCCGAGCGGAAAGATAATACTTGTACAATTTGTCAAGTTAACCCAAGGAACTGGACCTATGGCCTCATGTTCTGGGTTTAGAGGGTCAACTCGAAGTTGCTGCTGTCGCTAGATTTCCTCTATGCATAAAAATGCCGCAGCTGCTCTGTGTTCCACGAGTTGCTTTCATCTTTTCCCATTTTCTTGTCTTGTAATCGATTAGCTCCTCCTTGTATCACTTCTGTAACGATGTAAGGTCCCACCCAAGGGGACTCTAACTTGCCGTGGCCATCTTGTTTGAGTCGTAAGACTAGATCTCCCACCACAAAGGATCATGGACAAACTCGACTACTGTGGTAGTTCCGCAGACTGTGTTGATACTGCGTGGCTCTTTCCAGTGCTTTATCTCTTGCTTCATCTAGTGCATCGACGTCGTCTTGTAATGCTTCTGTTTATGTTGTCTCATCGTACACTGTCACTCTTGGAGCTTCGTGCATAATTTCTATTGGAAGCACGGCTTCTGCTCCGTGAACCAAGAAGAATAGAGTTTCTGAGTAGCTGTGTTAGGCGTAGTTCTTAGACTCCAAAGAACAGAGGGCAGTTCATCTACCCAAGCGCTCTTGGCTTTCTCTAGAGGTGCTAAAAGCCTCTTTTTTATCCCATTGCATATTAAGCCATTGGCTTTTTTGACTTGCCCGTTTGTCTTCGGGTGTGCTATGGATGCAAACTTTAGTTTGATTCCCAAACCTTTGCAGTAGTTCTTGAATTCCTTTGAAGTGAAATTTGTCTCGTTGTCTGTGATGATGCTATATGGTACTCTGAAGCGAAATACTATTGACTTGATGAAGTTGATTGCTGCTGTCGAATCTTGAGTTGTTACCGGGGCCGCTTCTACCCACTTGGTAAATTTGTCGACTGCCACTAGCATATAGACATGCCCTCCTGGCCATGATTTATGCAACTTTCCCACCATGTCGAGGCCCCACTGTGCGAAGGGCCAAGACAATGGTATTGGCTATAACTCTGCTACTGGCGCGTGTGGTTTAGCTGCAAACTTTTGACATGCTTCACACTTTCGAACTATATCTTTCGCGTCTTTGATGGCTGTTAGCCAATAGAATCCTACTCAAAATGCTTTTGCCGTGATTGCCCTGCTACTAGCATGATGACCACATACTCTGGCATGTATATCTTTTAGTATTACTTGTCCTTCTGGAGGCGTTGCGCAACGCTGCAGAACGCCAGTTATGCTTCTTTTGTATAATTTTCCCTACAACACGACAAATACTTTCGATCATCGAGTTATTCTTTTGGCTTCCACTGCATCTTCTGGTAACTTCTTATTTACTATGTATGCGAGATACGGCTGCATCCAAGCTTCTTCTATCATCATGACTTCTTCAGGTTCTGGTGTCTTTCTGCCGTCTTTGGCGCCAGCCCCCGAGTCTACTGCAGGAGTCAAATTTTTAACGCTTTTTATTGATCTTTCGACTATCTCTTCCCAGAAGACTCCTGACGGTACAGGCATGCATTGTGATCTGATATTTGCCAGATTGTCGGCTTCTTCATTGCTGTTTCTGCTGACGTGCGAAACTTCACACCCATCAAATGTTCCTTCGAGATAGTGATATAAGTTCTTGTAAGCCATCATGTTGTCATTGATTGTATCGCATCTGTTCATAACTTGCTAGATGATGAGGTTCGAGTCCCCAAATATTTTTAGTCGAGTTGCTCCACATGCCTTGGCCATCTTCATTCCATGCAGCAGAGCCTCGTACTCTGCTTCATTATTAGAGGCCTGCAGAAAACTCATCCTTAAAACGTACTTCAGTTTGTCGCCTTGTGGTGATATCAAGACTACTCCTGCGCCTAAGCCTTGGATTCTTTTAGAACCATCGAAGTACATTGTCCATACACTCAATAAATTTGGCTGTCCCGTGCTCTGTAGCTCCAACCACTCTGCTGTGAAATCTGGCAAGATTTGCGACTTGATCGCCTTCCTTTTTTCATACGTGATGTCCAGGGGAGATAATTTGATTCCCCATAAGGAGACACATCCCGTTGCTGAAGGATTGTTCAGTATGCTCGATAGTGGTGCTTCATTGACCACTATGATTGGGTGCACCGCAAAGTATTGTCGCAATTTTCATGCCGTTCTAAAGACGCTATATGCGAGTTTTTGATAATGCAGATACCTCTATTTTGTCGGAGAAAGTACTTCACTTATGAAATACACTGGTCTTTGGACCCCATGGGCTTTTCCTTCTTCACTTCTTTTGACTACTAACACTGTACTCACCACCTGATGGGTTGCAGCGATGTAGAGTAGTAGAGGTTCTTTTTCTTTTTGTACGATCAGCACTGGTGGTGTGGAAAGCACTTTTTTCAGCTGCGCGAAAGCTACGTCTGCTTCTTCTGTCCATTCAAATTTATCATCAGATTTCTTCATGAGCGCATAGAAAGGGAGTGCTTTCTCTCCCAATCGAGCAACAAAACGACTTAGTGCCACAACGCGTCCTGCGAGTTTTTGTACGTCATGCAATTTCGTGGGTTTCCCCATTGTTAGAATTGCTTGGATCTTCTCTAAGTTCGCCTCTATTCCTTGTGCTGATACTAGAAACCCTAGCAGTTGTCCTGCTGACATGCCAAAGGAACACTTTGTCGGGTTAAGCTTGAGCTTGTACCTATTCAGGTTATCGAAGGTTTCTGCCAAGTCGCTAATTAGGGATTCTTCCTTTCTTGTAGTAATGACTACGTTGTCGATGTAGACTTGGATGTTGTGTCCTATTTGGCTTCTGAGGCAATTTTGCATCATCCATTGATAGGTTGCTCCTGCATTTTTTAGGCCAAAAGGCATTACTTGATAGCAGGACACTCCATATGGCGTGATGAAGGTTGTCTTTTCTTCATCCTCTTTCTTAACCTTAATCTAGTTGTAACCAGAATATGCATCTAGAAAGGAAAGCCTTGCGCACCCACTGTTGAATCAATTATCCGATCAATGCGGGGTAGAGGGAAGGGATCCTTTGGACAGTGTTTGTTGAGAGATGTGTAGTCGACATACACTCTTTGTACATCTATATTTTTCTTGGGTACGATGACTGGATTGGATACCCAACTCAAAGTTTTTATTTCTCTAATAAATCTGGCATTTTCTAGCCTATGCAGCTTCGATGCTATCGCCTTTCTTTTGGGTTCATCAAAATGTCTTAGCGGTTGCTTAACTGGCTTTGCTTTAGGGTCCACATTTAGTGCATGCTCGACGAGTTCCCTGGGAACCCCTGGCATGTCTGAAGGACACCAGGCGAAGATTTCCCAGTGCTCATGGAGGAACTCAATGAGCGTGCTTTCCTATGCAGGATCCAGGTTTATTGCAATCGATGTAGTCTTGTTCGGGTCTGTAGGGTGGACCTGGATTTTCTTCGAGTCCTGGGTTGTGTTGAAAGCCTTATCTGGCAGGGATCGTCCAACATCAAGTAGCACATTATGATCAGTCTCTCCTTTAAGTCTCTCGTATTCTGCTGTCATGCCAAAAGTTTGTGCCATTCTGTTGAATTCTTTGTCGCAAGTATTGGATACTTCAAAGCTTCCTTGCACTGTTATCGTTCCTTTGGGTCCTAGGATTTTTTGTGTTAGATACGCGTAGTGTGGTACTGCCATGAACTTTGCAAATGCTAGATGCCCTAGAATTGCATGGTACTATGAGGGCCAGTCCATGACTTCAAATTCCAACTTCTTCCTGCGATAGTTGCTGCTACTGCTGAAATAGACGTCAAGTTCTATGTTCCCCAGAGGGTAATTTGCGGCCCCTGGTACTATTCCATGGAAAGAGCAATCCGTTGGCTTTAAGTTTGTCAGCGAGATACACATTGCCTTCAGCGTTCTTGTGTATATTAGGTTTATGGCACTTCCTGCGTCCATGAATACTCTCCCGATGTCGTACCCTCCTATCTGCGCTTTTAGCACCATTGGCGAGTATCCTGGCCTGGGTACTTTCCTCGGGTGGTCTGCTCTGCTAAACCTAATTGGTTGATCCGACCATCGCAGGTACTCCGTAGTGGCTGGTGGTGACGATATTGCTAGGTTTACCTGCCTTGATATACTCTTTTGCTCTTTTTTGACTTGGGCACTGGTTGAATCATTGCGGATATGTAGATTTTCGACTCCAGGTGCCTTGCTAGCCTTTGTGCCTGCTATCCTTGGCTTTTGTGTTTCTCTCCTTGCCACCCTTCTTGGGTTGAACCCATGGCACTTTGTAACCTTAAGAAAGTTCTGCAATCCTTCATCTGGTGGTTGGAGACTCTCTTTCCATCAAGATACGCGTAGTGGATTTGACAAGATCCATGTAGCATGTCTTCAGTCGAGGGTCCGGAATATCTTGGTTTTTCTGTTCTTTGGTTGCCTCTTGCCTGAAACTTCCTGTTTTCGTAACCTTCCTCTTCCTTTCCTTCGTATCCCGTGGCTACCTAATTTCGCCTTGTGTGGTTATCTCTGCTGCGGTGTTTTCTCCTTTGTCTGCTTGCTCTGTGGACTTTTGGTGAGCGTAATCTTTTGTTGTTATATGCATCCTCTCTGTCAGCAAATCTATTGGCTTCTTCCATTAGTTCGGCTATTGTTTTTGGCTTTGTTCTTCCTATCTCTTCCACGAGGTCTGAGCGACGAAGGCCAGCCGACAAAGCATCTATTGCTCTTTCATCGGAGACGTCCTCTACTGAGTTTTTGATTACACTCCATCGTTGTGTATAAGAACGTAGAGTTTCACCTTTCCTTTGCACGCATGCTTTGACTTCCTCCAGCGATGCTGGGTGCTTATATGTCGAGCGAAAATCTCTTATGAATTGGTTTTCGAGTTCTCCCCACTTCTGATGGATTCATTGGGTAGGGTATTCAACTAGGACCATGCTGCGCCGGTGAGGTGTAATTGTAAATTTTGCATTGCTATCGCTTTTGTTCCCCCTAATATCTATACTGCTTGCAGATAATCTGACAACCATAGGGTTGGTTCTTGCGACCCATCATATTTTTGCTGGTCGTGCGGTAATTTGAATCCTTTGGTTACCCACGTTTTGCGAACCCTGCGGGTAAAGCATAACGCGCCCATCTCTTTTAAGTCATTTTCATAATTTTCTTCCTTCCATGCGTGACGTGATTAATTTACTTGAGCTTGTGCTATTATATTTCTTGTGTCCTCTTGTCGCCTTTCTTCTTCTGATGATTCGCTGGACTCGCCTCGCGTGGTTTTGCACTTGTACTCTTCCTTTCGCCTTTCCTTGTAGCTTGTCGACTTTGCCTCTACATTCTTTCCCATGATCTTATCTTCTATTATCCTGAGACTTCGCAGTGCGGCTTGGTGCATATCCTCCCTCGGATCTCCAGGCTCTGGCCGTGTGGTTAGCAGGTACGCCTGTGCTGCTATCAACGCTGCTTCTGGTGTTTCTTGCACAAAGTCTTCTTCCTTCTCCTCTGGCCATGGGGTTATACTTCTCGAGTATCTGTCTTCTCTTCTCTGCACCATTGTCCTTCTATTGTGCTTTGGGTCTCTGTGCCTTTCCCTGCTGTACTCTGAATCATCGCTATAATCATCCCATAACTCTTCACTTGACATACTGTTATTGTCCCGACTCTTCGTAAATATGTCTCTTTCCTCTCTTAGTTTCTTCTTATACTGGTGTAATGCGTACTGGTATCCCATTAGAACTTCTCTTCTTGATCCTTCAGGTATTTCTGTGCCATGATTGACAGCTGACATGATGATCCTCCACTCTCCAGTTGAAAAATGAATTTTCTCCTTCTCATTTTTATTGGGCTCCCTTGCCTTGTCGACTTGCCTATCGATCCCTTCATTTCCGTCGTGGTTGTTTTCTTCTTATACTTCAGTGATAATGACGCATAACTGATGTATGCTTTTGGAGACGCTGCTACATCCGGCGGCAAAGTCCCTTGTACTATTGTGCGTTTTAAACACTTCTACTTCCATGTCGAACTTTTCCTGAATTTTGTCGCCTTCTGCGATTTGTGCTTCTCCTAAGCTGACCGGTGAGATTACCTCGCCGGAAGAGCCTTCAGATGATTCTGCCATTGCTACTGCCTTGGGCTCAATTGCTGATGGATCTGTTTTTGCCGGATCCGAGAGGCGAATTGAACCCGAAGGTCCGATGAAGATGCTTAGACTTCTGATCGTCAACTCCGTCTCTTGACTTTTGTCGACTCCTGCGCTGCTGTTGGCTAAAAGCAAAAAAGCCATCAAATTCATGATTCCAATGCCCAGAGTCCCCACGGTCGGTGCTAATTGACGAGGGTTAACTCGACAAATGTCCTAGATGAAGGACTTAGGATTGGGGAGATAGGGCATCAGATGAACTCAAAGGTAAGGTTAGTCGAAATAGGTGTGTATCGAAAGTAAACTTGGGTGTTCAACTTGGCTTGCTTTCAATCTGTCCCACGCCATCCCCTCCTGGCCCGTATATATAGGTGGCCAGGTCTCGAGGATCGGGTGGGATCCGATACAGATTACAATATCGACATACGGTAAGAACTCGTATCTCGACTATCATTACAATTGGGCCTAGCTTAACGGGCCTCAGGGGTACTCAACTAACAAGCTCTATTAGCTATACCCTTGTCATAAGGTGAGCTCTTTCCCTTGTGATAAGAGTGTGTGAGAAGAAGACTCTTTCACATGCGCTCCTCCTCCACCGCCTGCCTCGCTACGATGCGTGCGCCGTGATTTACAGAATGTGCCTCGGTGCCGAGCCTTTCTTTTTGTCACACATGACTGGACTATGGAACCGAACAGTCACATGGAAGCTGGAACGTTTGCTTGAGTGGAAGTGAATACGAGTCTGTTTGGTTCATCTCCTGGCTATTCGTTTCATCTCCCGCCGCTGCTGTTCGCCTCCCTCTATGACTATAAAAGAGAGGTCGCACTCCTCTCAGCGGACACATCACACAGCCACCACTGCCTCCTGCTTCCAAAGCTTTGTGTTTCCTCACAGTCGTCTCCATCCCGTCCTATGGCGTGCAATGCTGATACGTCTCAAACGTATCTATAATTTTTGATGCTCCATGCTTCGTTTTACACCATTTGCCTATTGTTTCGTTACACTTAGTGGCATTTTTATAGACTTTCCGGAACTAACCTATTAACGAAGTGCCACAGTGCCAGTTTCCTGTTTTCTGCTGTTTTTGTGTTTCAGAAGTGATACACAGGAAATATTATCGGAATTGGACGAAACAAGTTCCTGAAGTCATATTTCACCGGGGAGCTCCCAAACATCCGAAGACCTGATGGAGGGGGGCCACGAGGCCCCCACACACAGGGGCGGCGCGGCCTGGCCCCTGGCCGCGCCACCCCCTTGTGAGGCCACGTGGTCCACCCTCTCACAGCCCCCTTTCGCCTATATATACCCCCTGACGAGAAAAACCTAAGGCCAGATCAGTTTTCCAGAATACATCGCGATCCGCCGCCGCCGTCGACCCGAAGATCGGGAGGGTCCAGAAGCTCTTCCCGGCACCCTGCCGGAGAGGGGAATCGCCACCGGAGGTCTCCTTCATCGCCATGATTGCCTCCGGAGCGATGAGTGAGTAGTCTACCTTGGACTATGGGTCCATAGCAGTAGCTAGATGGTTGTCTTCTCCACCATGTGCTTCATGTTTAGATCTCATGAGCTGCCATACATGATTGAGATCACTGTTATGTAATTCTATGATGTTGGTTTGTTGGGATCCGATGAATATTGGTGCTTATGATTAAGTTGCTGTACTGAATTATATCTTTTGTTATCTCTATGTTGTTTATGATCTTGCATGCTCTCCGTTGTTAGTAGCTATCTTGGCCGAGTAGTTGCTAGTGACTCCAAGAGGGGGTATTTATGCTCGATAGTGGGTTCATGCCTCTATTTCACCTGGGGGAGTGACAGAAACCTCTAAGGTGGTAGATGTGCTGTTGCTACTAGGGAGAAAACAACATTCATATGCTCAAGGGCATATGCTTTATTTACATTACACACTTTGCTTAATGCAATTATCTGTTGTTCGCAACTTAATACTTCTAGGGTGTTCGGATGATATCCCCGGGGGTGGATTATTAGTCATAGATGCAGCTGGATGGCGGTCTATGTATTTTGTTGTAATGCCCAGAGTAAATCTCATAGTGATCTTCTTGACATAACACGTTAGCTCTATTCTATCAATTGCCCAACTGTAATTTGTTTACCCAGCATGTTATTTTATCTATGGAGAGACACCACTAGTGAACTGTGGACCCCGGTCCTATTTTAATCATATTGAAATCAACTGTTTACTTTTCCCGCACTGTTTACTTTACTCGCATACTATATTGTTTTCCACTCGATACACTCATAACCTTTGTTTCAAGCAAACCGGTGAGATTGACAACCTCATCGCAAGTTGGGGACAAAGTATTTGTTTGTGTGTGTGCAGGTTCCACAAACACCTTCAGTCGTCATCGTCTCTCTTCTCCTGATCGATAAACCTTGGTATCTTAACTGAGGGAAAACTAGCCGCTACACTCATCATACCTTCCTCTTGGGGTTCCCAACGGGCTGGTCATCACCACGCACAAGGACATCTGCTTCCACATCAACCATACGCCAACATCAATATTTTCTGGCGCCATCACCGGTAGCAGCTACTTTTCTGGCGCCGTTGCCGAGGAAGAGAGAAGACTTCTGCGAGGGGAGTTCTTCGCACACACATTCTTTGCTTTGTTATTTGTTTTGCTTTACTTTATTTTATTTTACCTGCATTGTTTTTATATCAAAAACCCAAAAAAATTAGAATCCTTGGTAGTTGTTATTTCTTTGCTTTTAGTTTATCATGTCTAGTTTAGTTGCTACTACTATGTCCCCCGCAGACATGATCTTTACGTTTAAGCAGAAAGATGAGGAAAGCTTTAAAGAAGCTTGGTCTAGAATTTATGAATGGCATGGAAAAACTGAACCTAAAATGACTTTGAGTTTGCTTCTTAGTAGTTTTTACTTTGGACTTTCTCTTCGTTATCGATATGCTTTGGATGCTACTGCAGAAGGAGATTTCCTTCATTGTGATGGAGATCAAGCCTTCAATATTATAAAGAAGTTGATTACAATTTATAGCATGCCAACCTATTTTGATTCCTCTCTTGTGACCATTTTTAATAGACTTAATAATCTTGAGACTCACACTGCTAGTTTGCATTCTTGCTACAATACTTTGCGCCAGCATTTTGATTATGTGCCAACCAATACTGAACCTTCGAGCTGGTATCCTACAATAAAGATCACCATTAGTGGTGAAACTTTTCATGCTCGTTGTGATATTATGTCTGAATTTTGTCTCATGCCAAAGGATGTTTATGAATCTTTGAGTCTTTGGAAGCTTTCTGAGGGAGGAGAAGAAATTTTCCTTACTAACAATGCTACTATATTTCCCCTTGGAATAGCTGAAGGAGTCTTTACAAAAATCCTAGGAAGGATGATATCTACTGATTATCTTGTTATTGAATGTGTAGGAAAGGGACAAATCACACTTGGAAGATCCATTCTGAAGCTCCTTGGCGCTGTTATCGATGTGGGGAAAGGCAATATAACATTTACTACTCCACCTTGCAATAACCATGTCTTTCCTAGAGTCAAGAGCAAAGGTAAGAAAGGGAGACGTAAGGCACGTGCTGATCCTAGCACTTCATCTCTTGATATTACTTGATTCGCACTTTTCTGCGCCTAGCTCAAAGGCGTTAAAGAAAAGCACTCTTGGGAGATAACCCAATGTTTTCTTTACAGTACTTTTTCTTTTATTTGAGTCTTGGAAGTCATTACTACTGTAATGACCGCTCCTTATCTTGTTTATTTCGTTTTTGTGCCAAGAGAAGCCTCTAATTTGAGTGAGGTAAAGATTTGGGGAAACTGCTGTCCTGAAACTGTTTTCGGTGCTGCACCGTAAAAATTCGTGAAAATTCTCTGTTTATCTTTTGGACCTGCGATTTCTTGTGCCTATGCCCCAGGTTATATCCAAACTTTTCTTAGTTGAACACTTTTTGATTTGAGCAACGGAAAATCCCTCAAAAATTCGTCCTTTGTCAGCTGTTCAGTTTTGACAGATTTCTGCCAATATTTGTTTTTGCCACTTTATCGCTTTCTTTTGAGTTCTTTTTGATCATGAAACTCTTGTGGAAGTTGCTACAGTAGTATATACTTTATATGTGGTGGTTTTGGGTTGAAACCTGAAGCTAAAGGAGGTTGAATATATTTTATGCTTACACTAATGTTGCTAATAGAATTGTGTTTAGTTTTGTATGAAGGAAGTTTTCAAGTGTAGGGATTGGAGAATGATGAGATGAGTTGAAGAATGGACAAAAGCTCAAGCTTGGGGATGCCCAGCACCCCAAGAAATATCCAAGAAGTACAAGCGTCAAAGCTTGGGGATGCCCCCGAGGCACCCCTTCTTCATCGGCAAAAATCAGGTCACCTTTCAAAACACTATATTTTTATTGCTTCATGCACTATGTGTTTTTCTTGGAGCGTCAGTTGTTTTAGTTTTCTTAGTTTGCTTAGTTTGTTTGTTTGCTGCAATAAATGGTTGGACCCCAACAAATTCCCTTTGGAGGAGATGTACTCGTTTTCATTTGCAAAGAACGCTCTAGTTTTCACTCTTATTTAAAATCGAGCGTTTATCTTTTTCTGCTACTGCTTTTGGTTTTCGTTTTCGCCTTGATTTGCATTCAGATCTTTTCATATCTTTTCATCAAGGTGTATTTTTTGCCTCTGGACTTTATTGGTTTTCATCAAAAGAGGTATCTTTAAAAATTTCAAATGGTGTTGGAAAAGAGGAAAAGCTTTGTGCAAAATAGTGGTACAAGAAGGAGCTTGTGTAGACTGCGGCTTAGGCTTTTTCATGTCATGCTAGATGTCTTTTTGATAGTATGCTTAGTGGTTTTGCTGTAGCATGACTTGTCTCAAATAACTGAGATCGCTTAATGAGCCTTTGAAAAAATCATGCGTTGTTTTTATTGTATGGAAGCATTATTTTGGTTTTCTCCTTGATGCTTTATTTGGGTTGACTTGGCGCATGCTCACACATGTTAGACTCTTACAAAGTCGCCAATAGCCTTCATGATCATTTAGTTTTTGACTTTTGATGCCATCGTATGCTTCTTTTAATGTCGCTTTGTCGCTTTGCATGATTATGGCCATTATTGCTCTCTTAGTTGGTCGCTCCCAGTCTTTTGCTAGCCCTCACCTTGTACTGAGTATGAGCTCTACTCGTGCATCCAACTCCTAAAAGCCAAGTTTTCCATTGTGTCCACCATACATACCTACTAGCAATTTGCTATTCCAAGTAAATTTGACTTGCTTTTATATTCTATTCAAATTAAACTCTTACCAGTGTTATGCGAAATTCGGTCAGTAAAGCTCTCACGAACCGGAAGGCACACTTTACTTTTTCCTGTTCTTAAAATTTTGACATTGTGGTCTCTTATGCTGAGTTGTTATGCTTGCAAGTTGTAAGTTGGATTCTAGCCCAGCCATGCTGTCATGGGGCAAGCTTTCAACATTGCACTTCTATTTGAGTTGATATTGTGATCTTTTGTTTATGGATGCCCGCTATGGGAAATGAATTGGGAATCTTGTAGGGATCATGGAGTTTGTATATGTGTTAGAGAAACGCCAGGCCGCCAATCTAAGCCATGCATAATTCATGGTGGAAATTTGCAGCATACCCATGGTGAACATTCGACGACGCATCTCACAATAAAAAGCTAAACAATATAGCAAATAAAAGAGATGTCGAGGTGTTCATTGTCTGCTTGTCCTGTCATTTTGGTGTGGGCTTGTTCCATGTCATCGGGCACGGAGGTACCCCATTGGCGGTTCTCAATGATATGCATATACTTACAATGACAAGAGCCTTGCTTGGGACTCTAAGTAAAGTAGCATAGCTTGGGTACTCGTATTCACGGGACACGAGGTTTTCAACTTATGATTTGTCAAGCATATGCATCATAATTGTTCTCGCATTAACTTTAACCATTCAAGATGCTTATGATGGGGGCAATGAGAGCTCAAAGCCGGTAAGTACCATAATTTTTGAAGGTTATAAAACTTGCAATCACTGCTTCCCTCTGCGAAGGGCCTTTCTTTTACTTTTATGTTGAGTCACCACCTTCTTTCTTTATGCACCATTAAGAGAGCATAGTTGTTATTCTTAGTGTGATATGCATTGTCCCAAGGTTCATTGATTGACTCATATTGTTGGTTTCACTTGTTCTTAAATTATTTGTATCTAGTCGCCCTCGTAAACTTTGAGGTGTCCTATGCATTTATGTTTTGCTCTCTTTGAAGGACAAGCTGAAACCACTTGTATGTTTTTCCTTATAATTTGAACACACGTTTGACTTTCATTGTTTCATTATCATGATCTTTTGTTTGTGTTCATTTGCATGTTTACAACATGGTTGCTAAGTTCTTATTGTCATGATTATATCTTCATGCCATGTTTTAAGTTCTATTGATCCCAGCTCACCAATGCTTACATATATGATCAAGATTGTGTAGGTGCATGTCACCTCAAAAATTATTCTTTTGTTATCACTTACCTACTCGAGGACGAGCAGGAGTTAAGCTTGGGGATGCTTGATACGTCTCAAACGTATCTATAATTTTTGATGCTCCATGCTTCGTTTTACACCATTTGCCTATTGTTTCGTTACACTTAGTGGCATTTTTTATACACTTTCCGGAACTAACCTATTAACGAAGTGCCACAGTGCCAGTTTCCTGTTTTCTGCTGTTTTTGTGTTTCAGAAGTGATACACAGGAAATATTATCGGAATTGGACGAAACAAGTTCCTGAAGTCATATTTCAACGGGGAGCTCGCAAACATCCGAAGACCTGACGGAGGGGGGCCACGAGGCCCCCACACACAGGGGCGGCGCGGCCTGCCCCCTGGCCGCGCCACCCCCTTGTGAGGCCACGTGGTCCACCCTCTCACAGCCCCCTTTCGCCTATATATACCCCCTGACGAGAAAAACCTAAGGCCCGATCAGTTTTCCAGAATACATCGCGATCCGCCGCCACCGTCGACCCGAAGATCGGGAGGGTCCAGAAGCTCTTCCCGGCACCCTGCCGGAGAGGGGAATCGCCACCGGAGGTCTCCTTCATCGCCATGATTGCCTCTGGAGCGATGAGTGAGTAGTCTACCTTGGACTATGGGTCCATAGCAGTAGCTAGATGGTTGTCTTCTCCACCATGTGCTTCATGTTTAGATCTCATGAGCTGCCATACATGATTGAGATCACTGTTATGTAATTCTATGATGTTGGTTTGTTGGGATCCGATGAATATTGGTGTTTATGATTAAGTTGCTGTACTGAATTATATCTTTTGTTATCTCTATGTTGTTTATGATCTTGCATGCTCTCCGTTGTTAGTAGCTATCTTGGCCGAGTAGTTGCTAGTGACTCCAAGAGGGGGTATTTATGCTCGATAGTGGGTTCATGCCTCTATTTCACCTGGGGGAGTGACAGAAACCTCTAAGGTGGTAGATGTGCTGTTGCTACTAGGGAGAAAACAACATTCATATGCTCAAGGGCATATGCTTTGTTTACATTACACACTTTGCTTAATGCAATTATCTGTTGTTCGCAACTTAATACTTGTAGGGTGTTCGGATGATATCCCCGGGGGTGGATTATTAGTCATAGATGCAGCTAGATGGCGGTCTATGTATTTTGTTGTAATGCCCAGAGTAAATCTCATAGTGATCTTCTTGACATAACACGTTAGCTCTATTCTATCAATTGCCCAACTGTAATTTGTTTACCCAGCATGTTATTTTATCTATGGAGAGACACCACTAGTGAACTGTGGACCCCGGTCCTATTTTAATCATATTGAAATCAACTGTTTACTTTTCCCGCACTGTTTACTTTACTCGCATACTATATTGTTTTCCACTCGATACACTCATAACCTTTGTTTCAAGCAAACCGGTGAGATTGACAACCTCATCGCAAGTTGGGGACAAAGTATTTGTTTGTGTGTGTGCAGGTTCCACAAACACCTTCAGTCGTCATCGTCTCTCTTCTCCTGATCGATAAACCTTGGTATCTTAACTGAGGGAAAACTAGCCGCTACACTCATCATACCTTCCTCTTGGGGTTCCCAACGGGCTGGTCATCACCACGCACAAGGACATCTGCTTCCACATCAACCATACGCCAACATCAATATTTTCTGGCGCCATCACCGGTAGCAAACGCGAGCCGGGATAGTAGGTGTAACATCCCAAGATTTTATCAAATTTTGGGGGAAAGTTTCTTTTTGCCTTTGTTTTGTGTTCATTGATTGAAAGTTCACAGGGATTTAAAACTTTTGAGTTTATTTAAAAGCTTTAATTGGAAAACTATTTTTAAACTCTCTAGTATTCATTGAAGAACTTCTTTGAGAAAACCAAGTATTAAATATTACTCTCCTTTGTTCAGACTTATGCAAGCCTTCTTGCAAACGGAATGAATCACCAAAAGGTGTTGTTTACCAAAAATTTGTTTCCTTCAAACTATGATTGAGAATGATTCCCAATTATTATTTTATAAAGTATTTTCAAACAAATTCTAAAAGGTTTTATTCCTAAACCCTAGTTTATATTTTATGTATACAAGCAAAGTTCTTTTCTAAGTCCAAAAGGTTTTATTGAAAATCATGTTTTGTTTCTGAAAACTTATTACTTACTGGTTTAAAACAATGTGCTGAATTTTATAAAATTGCTGAAAGTGGTTTGAGTGGTTTTGTTGCATTTTTGCAAAAGATAGAAAATAAAAACAGAAAATAGGAAAAAGAAAATGGAAAGGAAATAAGAAAAGAAGAAAGCCCAGGCCGAAATGGCCAGCCCAGCCCAACACCACCCGAACCGGTACGCCCCCTTTCTCCCCTACTGCTGACACCTAGACCCCGCCCGTTAGATCTTCCCCGCCCCGCTGACACACCAACCCCACCTGTCAGTCGTCTTCTACCTTGAGCAGGAGACCGACCCGAACATGGCATCGCGCACAACCATTCGATCCTGCCTAAACCCTAACCCCCTCACCAAGCCAGGGCAGCTATAAAACCCCCTCGATGTCCCCTCTAAACCCCCTCTCTTAATTGCATCGAAGTGCCACCGGGCTGCACAAATTTCTCTCGATAGACTTCGTCGTCTCTGCGGAGATCGATGTCCAATTCAGACCACCACGGTGAGCACGAGCTTCCCTCTCTACCTTCAATCTTCTTCAATTCCTCTGGCGCATCTACTGACACTCTTTTTCTTGCTCAATTCCATAGTAAAACAAGCACAACACCACCACAAGAAGGTCACCGACACCGCGCGAAGCTCCAGCCATGCTTCCTCGTCGATACTAGAAGCGATCGACGACCTTGTTCACGCACCTGAGGTCGCCTTGCTCCGCTGAATGTCGTAGTACCCTCACTGTTGACCAAGGATTGCCGGAGCGACACCGGAGACCACCACTTGGATGCACCTCATTGGAATCTCGTCGGAACCCTAGCCAGGTCTGTCTCCCTCCCTCGTTTTAAATCATCGCCTTCTGACCTAGATCTAACATATCTGATAGATCACTTAAAACGAAATGGTACAATTCAATCTCATGCATCCAATCTCACTTAAATCCAATGTTCCTCGCTCGTTATCCACCCGAATGGTATCATGCAATCAGAAGCAGCCACATGTCTGTCTCTAGATCAAACTTAATTTGAATTAGAAATTTGAATCTGAATTCTATCCAAATTAGGAAATTCATATCTTTTGATCTCTACATCCAAAATTAACAAATAATATACCTCTGGAAACCTTGTGATGTGTAGAATCTATGAGTGCAATAATATTTCATACATTTAGTATTCAACTTGAATTCAAATTTCAGTTGAATCAAACCCATCTGTTAGTTTATTTAATTCATATCTTTTGTTCTATATATCCAAAAATTACAAATTTGTAGTCCCTGGAATCCTATGAATCTATAGAACATCATAGAATCAAAAGATTTCAAAGTTAATATGTGCACACACTTTGTGCATTTAAATTTTTCCAAATCTGTAATTTGACCATAGTTTGAATTCTATAAATTATTTTAGGATGATTCCAATTGCTTTAGCTCTATATTGCTGTAAGCCATCCAGTAGCATCACTTTCTAATTTTATTGAAGCACTTCATTGCTGTTCAAATTCTAATATGAGGATTTGAGCTCTATCCACTATAGAGTTAATTCTAATTCTTTTAGCATTACTTATTTCCACTTTAGTGAATTCTATAATCTTAGCTACTTATCAAATGTCATCTTGACACTATCATGAACATACCTTGTCCATCTAAATCACATCTTAATTCAATGTCATTCCACTTAGGTCTATTTTGCCTTGCTCACACTTATTCAAATTTCAATTGTTTTATTTGAGTAAAGTGTGGTACAACCCAATCATAAATTCGATTTTTTGCGATTGTGGTGCTTATTAAATCATCATGGAATATACCCATACTCCATGTAACCAATAAAGACCTTGGGCCCTTTTCTCAAATATTATCTAAACTTGTTCACTACCCAGAACCACTTATTAAAGTTCACTTAATCTTGTTCACTTTTAATGAACTATTCAATTTGCAAATAAGTTAATGGAGTAATTCAATGCTTCACAAAATCTATACCTAAAGCCTAAGTATAATGCATGCTATTTATGAGTAATTGTTTTCACACTTATTCAATAGTATTGCTATTGCACTATTTTGTCTCTTGAGTGATTTAACCCACATGATATATAATCTAAGCATGAAGACTATATCAAATATGTTTTGCTTAACCAATTCTCAATAGACTTTTGATCTTTTCCAACTAAGCTCTCCAACCCATGTCACACAATCCATATTTCCTTTTTTCCATATCTATTCTATCAATATCTTGACTAATCTAAAATGTTGAACAAACCCTTTTCATTGTTATTTGTTATGTTTGATTGTGTTTGTATGGTGTGTTTATGTTATGTTATTTTTGTGCTATAGTTTGTGTGAAGAGTTATGTGCTTAGTTGAGAGAAGTGGAAAGATCGTAATCTTCAAAAAGGCAAGTGACACACATATCTTGTACCTATTTTTATTATGCATTAGTGTCTTTATGTAGTATGCATGATAGGTGGATTACAAAATGTTTTACAAATTGCTAGATCCTAGTAGTGAATAGTCAACCATCAAACCCCACTTGGTAGGATGCTAAATACTTTGAAAAATATGATGCTATGCTATGATCACTTTGTCATAGTTATTTTGTGAATAAATTAACAACTTCAACTAAAATGAACTACCTGGGTGGATTTGTTTGTGATGGAAAGTGAAGTAGATGGGTCCTAGGGCACATGCTTGTACATATGTGTAGCTCAAGATGCTGCTCGGGATGGCCACTCAGGATTAAAGAGGTTAATATGTCTTCTATGAATAGATGTACTTCCAGTGCAGCCTTATGACAATATGGGCTCTGTCTTGATTGAGTATGATTAAGGGTTCAACCAAGGGTACTGATAGCATGTGGTAGTATAATATAGGGGGAACGGTCAGATCCATGTGGTTGAATGCTCTTTTTGAAAGGTCTTGTTTCATTTTATGTATGGCCATAAAATGAATCTTAATGTGAAAGTGCACAACCCTTGCAAGGTGTATAAATCTAATTAATTAGCCATGTCCTCGATTATGGACAATTGAGTCTCTAGTCATGGAATGTTCAAAAGAATCTCATCACCATTTCTGAATGATATAAATTTGACTAGAAACTGTTAGGAGAAGGCTTAGGGCCATGCACTCCGAGGGGTGGTGGTTCCTATACTTCAAACTTTGTTGAGTTTTGCCCAGAACTACATGCCTAATTAACATGTAGTGTATGGGAGTTATCTTGACACTTATAGAACTAAAATTTTGAAAGAAAGTTTTATAAAGATGATATGATAAAATTGGCTTTATGCAAATTAGCCTATGAGATCCACTAGCCAGATATCATGTAGTATAGTCTTTTCACAAATGCTACCAAATATGTGTCATTTGCCATTGCTAGTACGTAGTTGTACTAACCCCTCTGGGGCTGCATATTTAAATGTGCAAGTTTTCATTCAGTTAAGGAATGATAAGTAGAATCTCGAGCTTACATTCCAACATGTTTGCCTGTGGCACTTGAAGAAGGTGGAGGCTCACTATTACTGTGCTTCGAGCTGTGTGATTTTGTAAGGTAGATGGTCTGTGCAACTCGATTTACGTTGTAAATTTGATGCTATTGCCTTGATTACTATATTTTTGAACTGTGGTGCTATCTATTGATCCAGGGAGTAGCACATTAACATAGGAGTTCTACCTTAGCAAAAGGTAGGGCGCTACAGAATGGTATCAGAGCCAGGTTGCCTTTAGGATCGAGACCTTAAGTTTGGAATAGACTAGGAGACCCTAGCAACCTCATCTTCTTACATTTTTCGCATATCCACATTAACTGCTTTTGGATTAAAATTTTCTTGTACATACTTATCATATTCATTTAATTAAATTCCATCTTTTATCTTTAGATGACCTTCACCAAGAAGAATATTCCCTTTGTCGATGACGCTGAGCCCTTTAGTGATCAGTTGTCCTGCTTTACCTGAATGCTGCACTTAGCCCCTCCCACCTTTTGGGGTAGAGTGATACCTTGCGATATTCCGGAGATCAATTGCTGGGAGATAGAGACAAAGATCGAAGGACGTACCATTGCCCCACTCACTGAGACAGTGGTGTACTCAAAGATGTACCCAGGCTGGGAGACTGGAATCATGATAGCCATGCAGGAGACATTAGCTCGCATCTGTGGGATGTACGCTTCGGAGATTGAAAAGTGGGACAACTCGGTTTATCAGATTGGAAGACGCAACTCTGATGGATGGGCTTTGAGTACTCTAGGACTTCGTGATGAGTTGCCATGGACCGAGATTCAGTTGGAGGATATGGAGGCCTATGCCTTCAACATGGGACACATGCTTCACACTGAGATAGATGATGTGGATGATGCCAAGTACGAACTCCATGAAAAGGATGAGAAGATTGAGCAACTGGAGAACATGATTCAGAAGCCGAAGGAGAAGAACGCACTACTCGACGCCATAAATGACAAGTTGACAGCCAAGACAGAGGATCAAACTGCATGCAATATAGGACTGCAAGGACAGTGTGCATATCTCAGCAAGTATCTAATGAAGTATGAGCCTTGGCCTACTAAGAAGAAGACATTATGGGAGGCCGAGGAGACAACCCCGGAGATGCCCAAGGAAGCTCCCAAGGAGCTAGTGGTGTTCGAGGCCACTAAAGAGGAGACACCCATGGAGAAGGACAGCGAGGAGCCCATTGGTACCAGGGTGAAACACCGCCGTACAGGAAATACTAGGACATACCTGGCGCAATTCAAGTAGTATATACCACCAAGGATATTAGTCTTAGATTCTCACGAGCTTTACGATACGCATTTTGATCATACCGAGTTGTGGTATGACCATGTTGGAATTATGCCCTAGAGGCAATAATAAAGATGTTATTATTATAATTCTTATTCATGATAATGTTTATATTCCATGCTAGAATTGTATTAAGCGGAAAGTTTAATACTTGTGTGGTTTATGAACAACACCATATCCCTAGTACGCCTCTATGGACTAGCTCATTGATTAATGATGGTTAAGGTTTCCTAACCATAGACATGAGTTGTCAATTAATAATGAGATTATGTCATTAGGAGAATGATGTGATGGACAGACCCAAATAAAGCACAACAATTAGATCATGGCATTGTGTTCATCTTTGTGAAGATTTTTCCTATGTCAAGTATTGTAATCCTTAGACCATGAGATAATGCAACTCCCTAGTGCTAGAAGAGAGCTTTGAGGTCATCAAATGTAGTCCTATAAAAGGGTGATCATAAAGGTGTCTCTTAGGTAATCGGAAAGTACTTGTTGGGTTGTATGTATCAAGATGGAATTTGTCCCTCCTGAGTCTGAGAGATATACTTTGGGCCCACTCAGTAATCGATATCAACACCACTTGCAAGCATGTGGTTAAGGAGTTAATTACAAAGTGATATCGGATTACGGAATAAGTAAAGTACTTTATGTGAATGAGATTGAACTAGTACGCCAATACCGATGATTGAATCTCGGGCGAGTAAAATATTGAGAGACGAAGGGAATACGAATACGGGATTGAGTGAATCCTCGCATCGTGGTTCATCTGATATGATCATCGCTGAGTGCGTGGGAGTCAATATGGATTTCTAGATCCTGCTATTGATTATTGATGAAGATCATGTCCGCATATTCTCGAACCCGTAGGGTCATACACTTAATGCAAATCAACGCTAGATTAGTTTGGGATATATGTGAAAATGTTTCAAAGAGTTATGAAATTGTTCTAGGTGGAAATACAATATTTATTGATTGCATGAATTAATAAATATTAATCAATATTTATTTAGAAGAAATAAATAAAGAAAAAAAGGAAGAAAAAAAGGAAAAGCAGTGCAGCAGTTAGGGAGCCCTGGCTCGCTCGCATCGATCAGAGCGAGGCGGCCAGGCACCCTCGCTGGCTCGCTCGCTCGCTAGCAGGGGTGGCTGGCTGGGCCCTGGCCAGTTGGGCCTAGTGCTCCTAGGCCGGGTGCCAGGCCAGGCCGCATCGGCCAGACCCGATCGTGCACTCCACACCACTGCATGCTCGTGCCTTGCACGCTAGCTCCTAGCGATGTGATCGCTGGCGGCTGGCCTGGCTTGCGTGCGCTACACATTTTTGCTTGACCTAGCTTTTTCTTCAAGGCACTAGATGTCTATAAAAGGATGTGAGCCGCACCGCTTTAGGTTTGACCTAATTCCCGCAAAGCCGCTGTCCGGTTTCTGAAGCTTCCTTTCTCTGTGCTTCTTCCACCACGCAAACAGGCGAAGCCCTGTCAGCGCATACTCTCCACCATAGACACCATGCCGTCGTGCTGTCAATCTCATCTACCACTCCACCATATCTCGCTAGACCAAGAAGGCAGAGTCGTTGGTGCGTTGTACATGTGCATCTCTCGGAGGCATCGCTACTTGCGGCGTTGGATTAGATCAGGATCGCGAGGAGGAGAAGGCTAGTACGACTGCATCATCCATGTTCTATTGAACGTTTCCACTGTGCAATTTCTTCAAGGGTATGAAGATCTCATCTATCTCTCTTGTTGATTACATCTCCTAGATTAGATCTTGGCTTTCTCGTTCGAATCCGTAGGAAATTTTTTAATTTACTATGCTGCGAAACCCTTTAGTGGTATCAGAGCTAGATCTATGCGTAGATGTGTTTCACGAGTAAAACGCAACATGCTTGTTGCGGGCATCGATGTTTTCTATTGCAAACCTCTTTTTGTGATTTCTTATGGCATGGCATAGTGAGATCGAAGCAGTCCAGGCCAACTTTACACGACCTCGTTCACGAGACCGGCTTCGCACTTGACGTGTGGCTTGTCCCACACATGCGGCTAGTGGATGCCAGTTTTTCTCACCATAGTAGTCATGAGATTTACAACGGATGTTAGCAACCATAATATCACCATTGTGGCTTCTCGTAGGTAAGAATCGTTCTTAACATGTTACTCCCATAAGCCACGAAAAACATGCAATAACATAGTAGAGGCGTCTAACTTGTTTTTGCAGGGAGTGTTCTATGATATGGTATGGCCACAAGATATGATGTGATATATATGATGTATGCGATGATCATGTTTTGTAATATTTCACGACTTGCATGTCGATGAGTTCACAACCGGCAGGAGCCATATGGTTGTCTTTATAATTATGTATAACCTGCGTGTCAACTTCTTATACGCCATGTAATAGCTTTATGTAACAACCCAAATTTTTTGAAAATGGAAATAAATGGAGTTTATTCAAATACCAAATTTTGGGGCCAACAAAAACTTTTACTTTTAAATGCACAATTAGTTTCTTGTCTTTTAACACTGCATTTTGTTCCCATGCTTCAAATAAAAATAATGGGAGAAAGTTTTAGAAATCGAAATCTTGGATCCAATCTTTCAAATTCTTCAAAAAGAAAATATTTGTAAGGAAGATAAAACCTTATGTTAAGGATCCTAGCCTGGTTTTTTTATTATATAAATAAAAAGAACCGCTTTGAAAATTATTTCTTTTATTTAGTTGATATTGCCAAAAATGATTTGACTAGGTATTCAAAATAACCCTGCCTTAGGACCTCTTTCCCAAAAACTCATTACAAAAACCCTTTTCCAACCACTCATGATCTCTTAGCCAAGTTTTGAGACCCAACATGAGCCCTTGTTTGTAAAGTACCTTATTTGATATAAAAATTTGGTTTCTACCTATTTAAATTTTTGCATGAATGCATGCTAAAACTAGATGAGATTATTTCTAAAACAATTAGAATCACTCCAACCCCACTAACAATGGTTGAAACAGAAATAAATAAGAAAATAAGCAGAACCCTAATTGGAAACTAATAAGATAACTGATCTTGAGAAAGTTAGCCACTACCCCTTTTCCCTCACCTTTATTAAGAAAATATTGATCTAGACATGGGTGTTTTTCTGCAAGTCATCCAAGAACAACTAATATTGTTTCAAGATCTAGTTGTAACTTTCCAAAAACCGCATGCTAACCCTATTTAAAATTTGGTCAAAGTTTGAATTCAAAACAGTGATCTTTCCAACACCCTAAGCTTTTGCAACCAAACCAGATCCTTTTGGGCCCAAATAAATCACAGAGCCTTTAGACTAAATATCGAAGCCAATCCAAATAAAAAATTTCAACAATCAAATTTAAAATTTCTTGCGCGCATTTCGTCCAACAGTTGAGGTGCACCGTTGACCTAGGAGAAGACTTGAATGGTGGCTGTAGGTCTAGCAGCCTAGAAGGAGAGATGGCATGCTCTTGCTTACCTAGCCATACCCTCCACCCTAACTCCTCTGCTCCTTGCTCCCCCTCTCACCCGACATGTCCAAGATCAGAGCAATACCACTGCCGCCCCCTTCCTTGTCCTCCTCTGCACCAGACCATCTCAACCCCTCCCATCGCACCAGGACGCGCCTGCAACATGCCACAGCCCACAGCACATGCCAGCGTCCCTCTCTTTACTCTCTTGCCGCTCCCATGGCTGGCACCAAGGTGACCCGTATGCCCCAGTACACCGCTAGCACTCCCTTCTCCCGCCTATAAAAGGAGCCCAAGAGCATTCCATCTCACTCACCTCACTCCACTCTCCCTCCTAGACAACATCACTCCTGCCCTCGTTTCCTATCGAGCTTGACATCACCGACGAGGAGCTCCCAGGCCTCCGCCCATTCCCGACGAACCCGATGTCCTTCTGCACCGCCGTTTGATCAAGGTGGCAGATAAGACCTTCCGCCGCCACCCTGCACCCTCGCCGCCACTCCCCGTCACCGCCGGTGAGCCACCCGAGCTCCGCCCTCTCCCAGACCTCGCTCCCTCTCTCACTCCTGTCAGGCTAGGGGAGATGACCCTCGGCTGTCGGATCCGATTCTAATCGGACGGTCGAGACGCCCTCATACCCCTTCGGTTTTAAGTGCACTGACCGGTGGGCCCCCTTGTCAGTGCATCTTTTTTTCTGCCCGCACTCAGGAATGCCCGATAGGCCGGCCCGTTAACCTCTCCACACGCGGCCCATTGCTAGGAAAGCTAGAAAAAAATGTAGAATGGAATCTAGAAATTTCAAATCGGAACCCCTTTTAGATTTAAGATTCCCAGATTTATAGGAGTTCAAATTTAGCAAACCACATATCCCTGGAAATCTTAGAATATTGTCTATCCTATAGAAGTGGTATGGACCTATTTATAGTTATAAACATTCTCTGGTAAATATAACAAAATGGGAGTTTTCCAAGTTTAGAAAACTCATAACAAATCAAATCAAATTCAAAACAATGTGAATCCAACTTTAAAAATTCACAAGTAGTATTATCTATCTATTGTTGACAATAGTTTTTGAATATAACCTTTTAAATTAAATGCTAGTTTCCAATTGGTTAAATAGGCATTCTTAACTTAGGAATATGACAAAATTTATGTTTAAATAGAAGTTTTATTAATCCACTTGTACTAAACCCTATTTCCCAATATTAATATGTAAGAATGGGACTTATTCCAAGTTGAGCTTGTAGAGATATTGGAAACTCCAATAGTTGATAATAGCTATCTATCGACTTGAAACTTGCCCCAGTAATTCAAAAGAAATCAAAATGATATCTACCCACATTGACTGAACCCTAATCGCAAATATCTACTTGTAGTCCATGACCTTTGGTCAAATAAGGACTTGTAGGAGATATTTTCTTGATCCAAAATAAATGAACCCTACTTAAATATAGCCACTCAATAATCTCATCCATCAAAACTGAATTATCTTTGAAACCACTCTCCATAGATTTCCTAGATCATTTCCCTTACCCAAGTATCCTTATTGTAGTGAATATGTGTTGTTTGTGAATTGTGTGGTGATTGTATGCTTATTTACTATTCTACGATTAGACAATAGCGAGAGTAAGGAGAATGGATCTCGAAGTCAACCAAGGAATGGTGATGGAGACTACGCAAGACAAGATGAAGATAAAGACTATTACAACATTGCCCAACTAGGCAAGCCATCTTTTGAATCATACCCAATACCTATCTTTCAAATTTCATACTTTCTTGTCTTCAAAATTAAATTGCATGATTGAATTGCTAGAGTAGAGGAATAATTGTGATGAGGTCTTGTTTAGCAAGATTACCAAACAGAGCTATCTACTACTCCCTTAGTTCAATCATTATTCCATTAGTTGCTTAGCCGCTAATAAAATTGGAGTATTATAGATGGGAACCCTGATACATCTCTAATGTATCTATAATTTTTGATGCTCCATGCTTGTTTTTACACCATTTGCCCAATGTTTCGTTACACTTCGTGATACTTTTATGCATTTTACGGAACTAACCTATTAACAAGTTGCCACAGTGCCAGTTCCCAGTTTTCTGCTATTTTTGTGTTTTAGAAAAGTTACAAAGGAAATATTCTCGGAATTCGACGAAACAAAAGCCAGACGTCCAGATATTTCATGAAGCTTCCAGAGAACCGAAGAGGAGTAGGAGTGGGGCCACCAGGGGCACTCACGCCAGGCCAGCGCGGCCCAGGCCCTGGCCACACCGCCTAGGTGTGCGGCCATATGGCTCCACTCCTGACGATGCCCCTTCGCCTATAAAGACCCCCCGATGGGAAAAATCTAAGTACCCGATCAATTTTCCAGAAACACATCGTGATCCGCTGCCGTCATCGACCCGAGATTGGGAGGGTCCAGAAGCTCTTCCCGGCACCCTGCCGGAGAAGGGAATCACCACCGAAGGTCTTCTTCATCGCCATGCTTGCCTCCGGAGCGATGAGTGAGTAGTCTACCTTAGACTATGGGTCCATAGCAGTAGCTAGATGGTTGTCTCCTCCATCATGTGCTTCATGTTTAGATCTCATGAGCTGCCCTACATGATTGAGATCACCGTTATGTAATTCTACATGTTTGGTTTGTTGGGATCCGATGAATATTGGTGTTATGATTGAGTTGCTATACTGAAATATATCTTATGTTATCCCTATGTTGTTCATGATCTTGCATGCTCTCCGTTGTCAGTAGCTATCTTGGCCGAGTAGTTGCTAGTGACTCCAAGAGGGGGTATTTATGCTTGATAGTGGGTTCATGTCTCTATTTAACCTGGAGGAGTGACAGAAACCTCTAAGGTTGTAGATGTGCTATTGCCATTAGGGAGAAAACAACATTCATATGCTCAAGGGCATATGCTTTGTTTACATTACACATTTTGCTTAATGCAATTATCTGTTGTTCGCAACTTAATACTCTTGGGATGTTTGGACGATATCCCCGGGAGTGGATTATTAGTCATAGATGCAGTTGGATGGCGGTCTATGTATTTTGTTTTAATGCCCAGAGTAAATCCCATAGTGATCTTCTTGACATATCATGTTATCTTTATTCTATCAATTACCCAACTGTAATTTATTTACCCAGCATGTGTTATTTATCTTATGGAGAGACACCACTAGTGAACTATGGACCCCGGTCCTGTTTCCATCATATTGCTATCACCTGTTTACTTTACTCACATACTTCTACTATTTTCCACTTGATACGCTCATACCCTTTGTTTCAAGCAAACCGGTGAGATTGACAATCTCATCGCAAGTTGGGAACAAAGTTCTTGGTTGTGTGTGTGCAGGTTCCACGTTGCTACTGGCCAAAGATGAGTCAACAAGTGTCATAAACGGCACCCTTGTTGGAGTGCTATTAAGCCAGTTCGCATCACCTTCAGTCGTCATTGGCTTTCTCTTCTCCTGACTGACATACCTTGGTTTCTTATTGAGGGAAAAAGACTTGCCGCTATTCTCATCATACCTTCCTCTTGGGGTTCCCAACTGCCTAGCCATAATAATTATCTACTATATTTTCCTATATCAGCTAGGCCCATCAAGCTCTTTTTTGGCATCGTTGCCGGGGAATAGAAAGAAGACCTGCGCAAGGGGAGTTTTTCGCACACACATCCTTTACTTTGTTTTATTGTTTTGCTTTACTTTATTTTTACTTGCATCGTTTTATCAAAAAACCCAAAAAAATTAGAATCCTTGATAGTTGTTTTTACTTATTTGCTTTTAGTTTGCTAAAATGGCTACTCCTGAAAATACCAAGTTGTGTGATTTTACTAGTACAAACAATAGAGATTTTATCTGCACTCCTATTGCACCACCTGCTCCTGCTGCAAACTTTTATGAGATTAAGCCTGCTTTATTGAACCTTATTATGAAAGAGCAATTTGTTGGTGCTAGTACTGAAGATGCTACAAGTCATCTCAACAATTTTGTTGAGTTATGTGAGATGCAGAAATATAAGGATGTAGAAAGTGATATTATTAAGCTCAAGCTGTTTCCTTTTTCTTTGAGAGGAAAAGCTAAAGATTGGTTGCTATCTTTGACTAAGAATAGTATTGATTCATGGACTAAGTGTAAGGATGCTTTCATTGGTAGATATTATCCTCCTGCTAAAATTATATCTTTGCGTAGCAACATTATGAAGTTTAGTCAATTTGATAATGAACATGTTGCTCAGGCTTGGGAAAGAATGAAATCTATGATAAAGAATTTGTCGGTGTTCTGGATACCGGGGTATCCCGGTCCACCTGCTCCTGGGCCCCGTCATCAGCCCATCTTCAGCCCAGGGGAAAGACAATGACCCAAGCTACGGAGAAGACCCTCACGAGGAGGCGCTTCGTGAGGAGAACGACGACCAAAACTGCTAAGGACCAGAAGACCTCCTCGCGAGCCCCTGCTGGTGAGGAGAGGAAGTACATCCACGTCAGCTCAACATGTTTGTGTGCAGAGCAAGAAGATAACGGGCAGAAGACCGCGTACCACCCATGCTACCCTCGATAGGGAGGAGACCAACTTTCACCGTGCCTGCCTAAAGCGGCACAGTGGTTGTTGGCCACCCCCCTAAAAATAGCGTGGACGGTACAGGGCGCCAGGGGAGGATGTCAGCTTCCTCCACCCACTCCGGTGGACCGGTGCCACTACTCTACGAAGACTACGTCCACAGAAGAATAGAGTCTACAGCTGTCCTCCCTCCTTGGCCGTGTGTGGCAACCCCTTCCCCAAGAAGATAAGGGGAAGGAGGACCTTGGCGCTATAAAAGGAGGGGGAGGCCACCCCTTAGGAGGGGATCGAATCTCCATCTTCTTGAGGCTGCTAGTTGGGCACGCAGGTTCTTCAACCTCTGGCCAACTAGAGCTTTGTAACCAAGACCTTGTACTCCTCACGAGGTGTCGCGTTGCAATACAAGAAGGCAGGAAGTAGGGGTTTTACCTCACCACAAGGGCCTTGAACCTGGGTAAAGCTCGGCGTCTCTCTCTCTGCAGTGCGTAGTGCGTTCGACAACTCGAGGCTTCCATCACCGTGTTTCGTTGCGATCCAAGATCTCCCACGTTTAGCCCACTGCGTTCAAATCCTTGGGTCCATCGCGTGGTACCCTGTGTTCTTGCGACACGAAATCCATCGACATTTGGCGCGCCAGGTAGGGGGCTGTGGTGTGTTTTCTTCTAGATCTGCTTTGACATGGCCGACGCCAATGCAAGGCTCGAGCGTCTTTGCCAGCGCAACGCTGTCCGGGGGCAGACCGAGCCCATCTTCTGTCGTCGTGAAGCTTTGGCCGAGGAGGAAGAGGAGGAAGATCTGGAGTCCTCCTACCTCCCATCCGGGCGTACAGAGCCTTCGCTCTCCTTCACCGCCACCGCTACTTCTCGCGCTCGTTCTGGGAGTCAGCTGTCTCCTGCACAGGCTCTCGCCATGGCGCAGGAGCTGCTGCGCTATCAACCCACTAATGACGGGCGTGAGGGGTGGCACGCTCGAATCGCCGAGCTCGTCGCCATCGCCAACGAAGACCCGGCCCAGGGAGGAGCCCAGGGCGTGGGAGGCCCAGATCCGGCAGTGGGGCGGCGCGCCCCGGGCGCCAGAGATGGGAGGGCCACCAAGTCCAAGAGGGTGGTTTCCCGCGCCGCATCTTCGCCGCGCGGGGAGCCCAGTTACCAAATCGTCCAACGCGCTCCGAAAGACGCACGCGTCTCCCTCGAGCGCCGCCGCAAAAACCATGACCGCGCCATCGATGACATCGCCGCGACGACGACCGCGAGGAAGGTCGCCACCACGAGGGTCTGTCTCGAGCCGATCCCGAGCCGCTGCCGCTCCCCCCACCAGCAAATGATCATCATGAGGAGAACCAAGGGGGCTATCAAGAGCCACGAGACTTCGCCGCTTGCCTCCTGGGTGGAGCTCAGGCTCCTTTGTCTAATCGACACTTCAAGCAGCTGTCGCAAGAGATCGCGGCGGCACAGCCCAATGTCGACAACCGCCTTATGAAGTGGTCAACGTGCTAGATTGGCTTCGACGAGGAGGATCATCCGGCCTCCACCAGGGGCGTAGGCACAATTCCCCTCTTGTGCACGCCTACGATCAACAACGTCACCGTCAATCGCACTCTCATCGACGGAGGGGCGGGCCTCAACATCATCTCGGTCGAGATCTTTGAGAAGATGCAGGTGTCGTACCACCGGCTCATGCCAACTCGGCCATTCTTCGGGGTAACCGAAGGGTCTACAAGTCTACAACGCCAATTGGGCAGGTAAGCCTGCCCGTCACCTTCGGCACCCGGGACAACTACAGGACAGAAAGCCTCGACTTTGACGTCGCCTACATCGCCCTGCCGTACAATGCCATCCTCGGCTATCCAGCCTTGGCAAGGTTCATGGCAGCAACACACCATGGCTTCAATGTCCTCAAGATTCCGGGCGCCAATGGCACGATCACCATGCGCTGCAATGAGAAGGATGCTCTCCAATCAGTGGAGCACGTCGTCTACCGTGAGGCCGCCACCATGTTCCCCGCCGACGAAGATCTACTGGAACACTCCGGCGACCTCGCGAGGAAGAAGCAGCTCGTATCCCAAGAGCGGGCTACTGCGAAGAAGGCCTCTCTCAAGCCCCACCCGCTGGGTTTGGCAGGGAAGAAGTTCGCCGCCTCAGCATCGTCTACTCCTAGTGAGGACCTGGTCTATCCGATGCTGGACATGAGCATTAGGGAAGCTGCGGTACCCTCAGGCAGGAGGCCCCAGTTTACCCAAGAGCACTCGGCAACCAAGAAGGTCCCGCTGCAGGCTGGGGGCTGCGAAAACTTTGTCACCATCGGGGCAGGGCTTTCCCCCAAATAGGAAAGCGCGCTCGTCACCTTCCTGCGGGCAAATTCTGACATGTTCGCTTGGACTCCGTCAGATATGCCCAGTGTTCCCAGGGAGGTGATTGAGCACCACTTAGCCGTGTGCCCTTAGGCACACCCCGTGAAGCAGAAGACTAGGAAGCAAGCGCAAGAGAAGCAGGACTTCATCGTCAAGGAAATAGAGAAGCTGAAGAAGGCCAAGCTAATACGCGAGGTAGCCCACCCCACCTGGATTGCTAATCCGGAGGTCGTCCCAAAGTCTAATGGCAGTGGGCGCCTCTGCGTGGACTTCACAAGTCTCAACAAGGCATGTCCCAAGGATCCATATCCACTCCCGAGGATAGATCAAATCGTCGACTCCACCACTGGCTGCGACCTCCTTTGCTTCTTGGATGCTTTCTCCAGCTATCATCAGATCAAGATGGCAAAGGAGGACGAGGAGAAGACCGCCTTCATCACGCCTTGTGGTGTGTACTGCTACGTCTGTATGCCCTTTGGCCTGAAGAACGCAGGAGCCACCTTCCAAAGGCTCATGCGTAGGGCCTTGGGGGCTCAGATGGGAAGAAATGCGGAAGCCTACGTCGACGACATCATCGTCAAGACTCGCAAAAGTCACACTTTCATCGAGGATCTGGAAGAAACATTCGTCAACCTGAGAAAGGTAAACATCAAGCTCAACCCCGCCAAGTGCGCCTTCGGCGTACCATCGGGAAAGCTGTTGGGGTTCCTCGTGTCTCATCGTGGGATAGAGGCGAACCCTGACAAGGTCAAGGCTATCGAAGAAATGCGTCCTCCGTGCAATCTAAAGGAAATGCAACGCCTCGCGAGATGCATGGCAGCCCTGGGATGCTTCATCGCGAGGAGTGGGGAGAAAGCTCTGCCTTTCTTCAAGCTCATGAAGTGCACCGGGAAGTTCGAGTGGACTCCGGAAGCTAACAAGGCCTTCGCTGAGTTGAAAAAGTACCTCACGAGCCCACCGATCATGGTTGCCCCAACATCTGGTGAGCCCTTGCTACTCTACATCGCGGCAACTCCAAGGACTGCAAGTGCCGTCCTCATCGTGGAGCGAGACGCCAAGGTGATCGCCAATGAGGAGGTCGATCCTCCCGGCCTGGGGGCTCCTCGCGAGGGAGAGGCCGCTTCACCTCCCGTCCCTCAAGAAGAGCCGCCCACGGCACCTTCGCCGACCGAGCCACTATCTCAGAGTAATGCTCCAAAGCCTCCCGAGGAGGAGCCTCCCGAGGGAGTCGTCAAGGTGCAAAAGCCCGTGTACTTCGTCGGCACGGTACTGCGCGACGCGCGCGAGCGCTACACCATGCAGCAAAAGCTGCTCTACACCTTGCTCATCGCTTCAAGGAAGCTGTGTCACTACTTCCAATGTCACCCGATTAAGGTGGTCACTGATCGTCCCTTGGAAACCATTCTACGCAACCCCAATGTCACCGGGCGGGTGGCTGAGTGGGCCGTGGAGCTTCAGCCCTTCGAGATCTCCTTCGAAACCACCAAGGTAATCAAAAGCAAAGCTTTGGCTGAGTTCACCGCTGAGTGGACCCATCCGTTCACTGACGAGCCTCCGGAGGAGGAGTCAATGCTCCCAGGAGAGGAGGCCCCAGGCCTCTGGGTCATGCACTTCGACGGCGCCTTCAACCTCCCCGGCGCAGGAGCTAGTGCTGTCCTGACCTCTCCATCTGGAGACAAGCTCTTCTATGCCGTGCATCTCTGCTTTAGGCCTGAGCACAAGGTCTCCAACAACACCGTGGAGTACGAAGGACTACTCGCCGGCCTAAGGGCAGCGAATGCTTTGGGCATCAAGCGCCTCATCGTCAAGGGAGATTCACAGCTGGTTGTGAACTTCTCGAACAAGAGCTACACTCTAAAGGATGAGCACATGGCGGCTTATCTCGAGGAGCATCGAAAGATGGAAAAATGCTTCCAAGGCCTGGAGCTGAAGCACGTCCCGAGAGGAGAAAATGTGGAAGCCGACGAGATCGCCAAGCGCGCCTCGCATCGCCGGGCACAACCTGCCGGCGTCTTTGAGGAGCGTCTCTTCAAACTGTCCGCTTCTCCATCGACATCCAAATCACTCCCTCCTTCTGCCCAGCCGCCACCGCCAGAGCAGGGGGCTCCAGACTGCGGGCCTCCTTCGGGTGGCCGCGTCCTTCTGGCATTGGCACGGCAGGAGGGAGTGGATTGGATCCTCGTGCTCAAGGCCTACCTCACCAGCAGCAGGCTTCCTGAGGACGAAGAGGAGGCCGAGAGGATTGTACATCAAGCTTCGGGCTACTACGTTAAGGACGGTGACTTGTACCGGCGTCGCCCAAATGGCGTCGCTCTGAAGTGCATATCTACTCACCAAGGCCAAGAGCTTCTAAGGGACATCCACGCCGGCGAATGCAGGCATCACGCTTCTGCTGCGACTCTAGCCGCAAAGGCATACCGAAGTGGGTTCTACTGGCCTTCGGCGCTCGGAGATGCGGCGGAGATGGTCAAGAGGTGCGAGGCATGCCAATTCCATGCCAAGCAGATACATCAGCCGGCGCAAGAGCTGCAAACCATCCCACTCACTTGGCCCTTTGCAGTTTGGGGGCTGGACATTCTCGGTCCATTTCCCAGAGCGCAAGGGGGCTATCGCTACCTCTACGTCGCCATCGACAAGTTTACCAAGTGGGTGGAGGTGGAACCGGTGTGCACAATCCTGGCCAGATCCACAGTCAAGTTTATCCATGGACTGGTATGTCGCTTTGGTGTGCCTAACCGCATAATCACCGACAATGGCAGCCAGTTCACTAGCGGTTTGTTCCAGGAATACTGCACATCGACCGGCATCAAAATCTGTTTTGCCTCCGTCACCTACCCCAGGAGCAATGGTCAAGCCGAGCGTGCCAACGCTGAAGTGCTCAAAAGGCACCCGCTAAGGACCTACACCTCGTGAGCAACCCTCACGAGGAAGCAAGAACACGTCGATGCGCAAGGCATCCGCAGGAACATTCCCTCTCACAAGGAAGGCCTAACGTGGCAGGATTATTGAAGACCAAGGCCGCTCCGATCATCTTGCGAAGGAGACGCAGATCCGGAGGTCCGCGCCAGGCCCTTTACCTCATGAGCAACCCTTGCGAGGTGTCGACGGTCTCTGGGCTCTCTTAAGCATCGATGTTTTCATGTCCGTGAGGGTCCAGCTTCACTCAACGACGATGAAGGCCCCGTGAATCGCCACGCGCGGCAATTTGCTCTTAGCTGCTGGCACAGATAGTGCCGCGCTCCTCCACGACGGAGAAGGTCCCTGTGCCGGTCACAGGGGCATCTTATTCGCCTTCTTTTTTCGTTTGTCTTATCGATTTGTTTTTTCGTTTTTGGGGATTTGGGGTTTTTTGTTTTCCAACTCTTTCTTCAACTTCTTCTCAGGAGTCGTCCGATGTGTCGCCGGCGCCGACCCCGTTTTGAGCTCTAAGGCGCAGGGAGGCCTCCCGTCGACGCTAACAGCTCGCTAGGGCTCTCGAGCAAGCGAATGACCAGGACAATGAAGAGCAACAGGAAGCAAAAGTAAGATAGCTAATCAGCGGATTTCATTAAAGTACCCCCAGCGGGGGAAGGAGCGAAAGCATGGCGGGGCATACCCCGCCGGCAAGGACTATGCAGCAAAAGAGGAGAGAAGACTAGCTCCCCTCCCCAGAAGACTACCACGCCAGGATCTCCTCTTCACTGCGCCGCGGGCTGGGGGTAGGTGCGGCGGACGCCGCCTACGGTGAAGATCCGCACCGAGGCCTCCAGCGCTCCTAGCTTGAAGCGGAAGACGAGGTGGTCGCCGACGCGGAGGCGATGGCCGAGGGCGAAGGCCCTCCAGCGGCCGGCGAGGACGGCATTGCCGCCCGCCCCTAGAAGGATGTCCACAGGCCAGAGGAGCTCTGGCATGCTCTGCTCCCCTAGAACAATCTCCCCGGCGGCCGCGCCAGGGGCGTAGATCACCCTCCGGACGGCGTCGGGCAGCCGAAGGGAGCTGAAGCCCGGAGCGTCGACGACGACGAGGAGCTCCAGGAAGCAGGACCCTGGGCTGATGAGGGGTCCCAGCATCGCTGCCGCTAGGTGGCGCGGAGTGGCGACCACTCCATTCTCCGGCGGAGCCGGAGGATCTACAGCAGGGGGAGGGGGGCCCAGGGCGGCCGCTACCTCCCGAAGCGCCCGGTCAATGCTCCCTGGAGCACGGGGAGCGGGCGCCACCGCCAGCGGCGATGGCGAGTTCAGGGCGCCACCAGTTGCAGGACCCCTAAGGGTCAGAGCGCCGGAGGCCCCCGTGGCGGCGTGGTTTGCCTTGCCTTGCCTCTGCGCGCCAATGTGGAGGGGGCCATCGGCGTCGGGCGTCCACCGGGCCTGGATCTTCGCCTTGCTCCTGCTACCCGGGGGGCGTCCGCGGCGCTTCGCTCCAGAGCTCGGTCCAGCGGCGGCGGAGGAGTTGGTGGGATCCATGAGCTCGGGGGCGTGGAAGCAGAAGTGGCACTGGAGGAAGGAGGTGAAGTGCCTAAGGTCTCGAGGAGACTCTATTTAAGGGGGGCATCCGGCGTCGATGCGTCAAATCCCTGTGCGGGAATCGAAGCGTTGGCGCAGCGCTCTGCAGTCAAGCGATGAATCATTATGACGGTTTGATGCCTCGGAGACTGTAGCGTCGCCGCCGCTTTGTCTCACCAGCTGCGGGGGCGCCACGTGCCCATGACCCCCACTTCTTCACATGGTCCTCTGACCACGTGGTTGACGCGTGCCGTTGGAGGGCCCAACAGCTTCTGGGGCCCCCGGCCCTTCGCTCCCTCAAGAGGGCGCGTTCATGGGCCGGGCTCCTGGGGGCTACTGTTGGTGTTCTGGATACCGGGGTATCCCAGTCCACCTGCTCCTGGGCCCCATCATCGGCCCATCTTCAGCCCAGGAGAAAGACAACGACCCAAGCTATGGAGAAGACCCTCACGAGGAGGCGCCTCGTGAGGAGAACGACGACCAAAACTGCTAAGGACCAGAAGACCTCCTTGCGAGCCCCTGCTGGTGAGGAGAGGAAGTACATCAACGTCAGCTCAGCATGTTTGTGTGCAGAGCAAGAAGATAACGGGCAGAAGACCGCGTACCACCCACGCTACCCTCGACAGGGAGGAGACCAACTTTCACCGTGCCTGCCTAAAGCGGCACAGTGATTGTTGGCCACCCCCCTAAAAATAGCGTGGACGGTGCAGGGCGCCAGGGGAGGACGTCAGCTTCCTCCACCCACTCCGGTGGACTGGCGCCACTACCCTACAAAGACTACGTCCACAGAAGAATAGAGTCTACAGCTGTCCTCCCTCCTTGGCCGTGTGTGGCAACCCCTTCCCCAAGAAGATAAGGGGAAGGAGGACCTTGGCGCTATAAAAGGAGGGGGAGGCCACCCCTTAGGGGGGGATCGAATCTTCATCTTCTTGAGGCTGCTAGTTGGGCACACAGGTTCTTCAACCTCTGGCCAACTAGAGCTTTGTAACCAAGACCTTGTACTCCTCGCGAGGTGTCGCGTTGCAATACAAGAAGGCAGGAAGTAGGGGTTTTACCTCACCACGAGGGCCCTGAACCTAGGTAAAGCTCGGCGTCTCTCTCTCTGCAGTGCGTAGTGCGTTCGACAACTCGAGGCTTCCGTCACCGTGTTTCGTTGCGATCCAAGATCTCCCATGTTCAGCCCCTGCGTTCGAATCCTTGGGTCCATCGCATGGTACCCCGTGTTCTTGCGACACGAAATCCATCGACAGAATTGTCCCACTCATGGACGGACTACTTGGATGATTGTCCAAACTTTTTATGCATGACTGAATTTTTCTTCACGGAACCTACTTGATTCAGCTACTGGAGGCACTTTTATGTCTCTTACCTTGGGCGCCTGCAACAAAGCTACTTGACAACATGATGGTAAATTATTCTGAATGGCACACCGAGAGAGCTCCACAAGGTAAGAAGGTAAATTCTATTGAGGAAACCTCTTCCTTGAGTGATTAGATTGATACAATTATGGCTATGCTTGCTAATGATAGAACTCATGTTGATCCTAATAATGTTCCTTTAGCCTCTTTGGTTGCTCAAGAAGAGCATGTTGATGTGAACTTCATTAGAAATAATAACTTTAACAACAATGCTTATAGGAACAATTTTGCTACTAACAATTATAGGCCGTATCCTTCTACCAATGGTAATGGTTATGGTAATTCTTATGGTAATTCCTCCAACAACACTAGGGCCGCGCCCTCTGAACTTGAAGTCATGCTCAAGGACTTCATAGCTAAACAAACTTCTTTTAACAAGTCTGTTGAGGAAAAGTTAGGCAAAATTGATATTCTTGCTTCTAAAGTTGATAGCCTTGCTCATGATGTTGAACTTCTGAAATTAAAAGCGTTTCCTAATGATGTGAAAGAGAACAATGTTTTTGCTACTACTAATGCTATTCAAGTTGGAATTGATGAAAATATTAGATTGTTAGCAGAATTGCATGCTAGATGGGAAAGAGAGGATGAGATTGCTAGGAATATGAAAGTTCGTACTATTACTACCTCTAATGATGTTGTTCCTAATGCTAGCAATCCTCTTACTTTGATTGGTGTAGAGAAAACTCCCACTCCTTGTGTTAAAAAGCCTAAAACTGCTAAAACTTTTTCTCCAAAGAGTGCTGAAATTTTTCGGAGTGTAGGAGATGATAGCTCTATTTCCTTTAATGATTTTGATGTTGATGGTTGCAATATATCTGAAGTAATTTTGTTCTTGCAAAAGCTTGTTTTGACTCCCAATGCTAGCTCTATAAATGTTGCTTTTGCTAAGCATATTACCAATGCTCTTATGAAAATTAGAGATGAAAAGTTGGAACAGGAGTTAGATGGTTGGGAACCCATCATTGATATGCATGTTAATGGTTTTGATTGCCACGCTTTATGTGATCTAGGTGCTAGTATTTCTATTATGCCTAGAAAAATTTATGACAGGCTTGATTTACCACCGCTTGAAAAATGTTATTATGATGTTCCTATTGTGGATGTTTCTAAGAAGAAACCATTGGGAAGGCTTAATGATGTTCTTATTGGGGTTAATAATAACCTTGTTCCCATTGATTTTCTTGTTATGGATGTTGAATGCCATGCTTCATGTCCTATTATTTTGGGAAGACCCTTTCTTCGAACTATAGGTTCCATCATTGATAAGAGAGAAGGCACCATCAAATATCAATTTCCACTAAAGAAAGGTATGGAACAATTCCCTAGGAAAAGAAATAAATTACTTTTTGACTCTATTCTTAGAGCAAATTATGAGCTTGATGCTTCATCACTTGATGTTACTTGATTCGCAATATTCTGCGCCTAGCTCAAAGGCGTTAAAGAAAAGCACTCTTGGGAGATAACCCAATGTTTACATTCAGTACTTTTTCTTTTATTTGAGTCTTGGAAGTCATTACTACTGTAATGACTGCTCCTTATCATTTTTATTTCATTGTTGTGCGAAGAGAAGCCTCTAATTCGAGTGAGGTAAAGATTTGGGGATGTTACTGTCCTGAAACTGTTTTTGGTGTTGTGATGCGTGGTGAATGACCAGCCCGTTGGGAACCCCAAGAGGAAGGTATGATGAGTATAGCATCTAGTTTTCCCTCAGTAAGAAACCAAGGTTTAATGTCGATCAGGAGAGGAGAGACAATGACGACTGAAGGTGATGCTTGCTAGATTGCGTCGGCTTCGGACAATTTATATATGGTGCCTCGTCCAAGCTTTGCTTGCTAGCTGCAACGCGGAACCTGCACACACACAAACAAATACTCTGCTCCCAACTTACGATGAGGTTGTCAATCTCACCGGTTTGCTTGAAACAAAGGTTATGAGTGTATCGAGTGGAAAACAGTAATAGTATGCGAGTAAAGTAAACAGGTGATTGCAATATGATGTAAATAGGACCAGGGTCCACAGTTCACTAGTGGTGTCTCTCCATAGATAAAATAACATGCTGGGTAAACAAATTACAGTTGGGCAATTGATAGAATAAATATAACGTGATATGTCAAGAAGATCACTATGAGATTTACTCTGGGCATTACAACAAAATACATAGACCGCCATCCAACTGCATCTATGACTAATAATACACCCCCGGGGATATCAATCCGAACACCCCAGAAGTATTAAGTTGCGAACAACAGATAATTGCATTAAGCAAAGTGTGTAATGTAAACAAAGCATATGCCCTTGAGCATATGAATGTTGTTTTCTCCCTAGTAGCAACAGCACATCTACCACCTTAGAGGTTTCTGTCACTCCCCCAGGTGAAATAGAGACATGAACCCACTATCAAGCATAAATACCCCCTCTTGGAGTCACTAGCAACTACTCGGCCAAGATAGCTACTAACAACGGAGAGCATGCAAGATCATAAACAACATAGAGATAACAAAAGATAATATTCAGTATAGCAACTTAATCATAAACACCAATATTCATCGGATCCCAACAAACCAACATCATAGAATTACATAACGGTGATCTCAATCATGTAGGGCAGCTCATGAGATCTAAACATGAAGCACATGGTGGAGAAGACAACCATCTAGCTACTGCTATGGACACATAGTCCAAGGTAGACTACACACTCATCGCTCCGGAGGCAAGCATGGCGATGAAGAAGGCCTTCGGTGGCGATTCCCCTCTCCGGCAGGGTGCCGGGAAGAGCTTCTGGACCCTCCCAATCTTCGGGTCGACGGCGGTGGCAGATCGCGATGTGTTCTGGAAATCTGATCGGGTACTTAGGTTTTTTTCCGTCGGGGGGTCTTTATAGGCGAAGGGGCGATGTCAGAGGGGGTCCCAGGCACCCTCACACGGGGCCGGCACAGCCAGGGGTAGGGCCACGCCACCCCTATGTGTGGGGCCCTGGTGGCCCTACTCCTTCTCTCCTTCGGATCTCTGGAAGCTTCCGGGTAAAATATGACTTCAGGAACTTGTTTCGTCCAATTCCGAGAATATTACCTGTGTATCACTTCTGAAACACAAAAACTGCAGAAAATAGGAAACTGGCACTGTGGCAACTTGTTAATAGGTTAGTTCCAGAAAATGCATAAAAGTGCCACTAAGTGTAACGAAACAATAGGCAAATGGTGTAAAAACAAGCATGGAGCATCAAAAATTATAGATACGTTTGAGACGTATCAAGCATCCCCAAGCTTAAATCCTGCTCGTCCTCGAGTAGGTAAGTGATAACAAAAGAATAATTTTTGAGGTGACATGCACCTACACAATCTTGATCATATATGTAAGCATTGATGAGCTGGGATCAATAGAACTTAGAACATGGGCATGAAGATATAATCATGACAATAAGAAACTTAGCAACCATGTTGTAAACATGCAAATGAACACAAACAAAAGATCATGAAAATGAAACAATGAAAGTCAACGTGTGTTCAAATCATAAGGAAAAACATACAAATGGTTTTCAGCTTGTCCTTCAAAGAGAGCAAAACATAAATGCATAGGACACCTTTAAGTTTAAAAGGGCGACTAGATACAAATAATTTAAGAACAAGTGAAACCAACATCATGAATCAATCAATGAACTTTGGGACAATGCATAATGCACTAAGAATGACAACTATGCTCTCTTAATGGTGCATAAAGAAAGAAGGTGGTGACTCAACATAAAAGTAGAAGAAAGACCCTTCGCAGAGGGAAGCAATGATTGCAAGTTTTATAACCTTCAAAAATTATGGTACTTACCGGCTTTGAGCTCTCATTGCCCCCATCATAAGCATCTTGAATGGTTAAAGTTAATGCGAGAACAATTATGATGCATATGCTTGACAAATCATAAGTTGAAAACCTCGTGTCCCATGAATACGAGTACCCAAACCTCATGCTACTTTACTTAGAGTCCCAAGCAAGGCTCTTGTCATTATAAATATATGCATATCATTGAGAACCGCCAATGGGGTACCTCCGTGCCTGATGACATGGAACAAGCCCACACCAAAATGACAGGACAAGCAGACAATGAACACCTCGACATCTCTTTTATTTGCCATTTGTTTAGCTTTTTATTGTGAGATGCGTCGTCGAATGTTCACCATGGGTATGCTGCAAATTTCCACCATGAATTATGCATGGCTTAGATTGGTGGCCCGGCGTTTCCCTAACACATATAAAAACTCCATGATCCTCACAAGTTTCCCAATTCATTTCACACCGTGGGCATCCATAAACGAAAGATCATGATATCAACTCAAAAGAGAAGTGCAATGTTGAAAGCTTGCCCATGACAGCATGGCTGGGCTAGAATCCAACTTACAACTTGCAAGCATAACAACTCAACATAAGAGACAACAATGTCAAATTTTTAAGAACAGGAAAAAGTAAAGTGTGCCTTCCGGTTCGTGAGAGCTTTACTGACCAAATTTCGCATAACACTGGTAAGAGTTTAATTTGAAGAGAAAATAAAAGCAAGTCAAATTTACTTGGAATAGCAAATTGCTAGTAGGTATGTATGGTGGACACTTCGGAATACTTTGGTTTTTAGGAGTTGGATGCACGAGTAGAGATCATACTCAGTACAAGGCGAGGGCTAGCAAAAGACTAGGAGCGACCAACTAAGAGAGCAATAATGGCCATAATCATGCAAAGCGACAAAGCGACAAAGCGACATTAAAAGAAGCATAAGATGGCATCAAAAGTCAAAAACTAAATGATCATGAAGGCTATTGGCGACTTTGTATGAGTCTAACATGTGTGAGCATGCGCCAAGTCAACCCAAATAAAGCATAAAGGAGAAAACCAAAATAATGCTTCCATACAATTAAAAACAACGCATGATTTTTTCAAAGGCCCATTAAGCAATCTCGGTTATTTGAGACAAGTCATGCTACAGAAAAACCAGTAAGCATACTATCAAAAAGACATCAAGCATGACATGAAAAATCCTAAGCCGCAGTCTACACAAGCTCCTTCTTGTACCACTATTTTGCACAAAGCTTTTTCTCTTTTCCAACACCATTTGAAATTTTTATAAACACCTCTTTTGATGAAAACCAATAAAGATCAGAGGCACAAATACACCTTGATGAAAAGATATGACAAGGTCTGAACGCAAATCAAGGCGAAAACAAAAACCAAAAGCAGTAGCAGAAAAAGAAGAACGCAGGAACAACTCCGTTTTTCACTCTTATAAATTCATCGAGCGTTCTTCGCAAATGAAAACAAGGCAACTTCTCCAAAAGAAATTTGTTGGGGTCCAACCATTTATTGCAGCAAACAAAACAAACTAACAAACTAAGAAAACTAAAACAACTGACGCTCCAAGAAAAACACATAGTGCATGAAGCAATAAAAATATAGTGTCTTGAAAGGTCACCTGATTTTTGCCGATGAAGAAGGGGTGCCTCGGGGGCATCCCCAAGCTTTGACGCTTGTACTTCTTGGATATTTATTGGGGTGATGCATGGGCATCCCCAAGCTTGAGCTTTTGTCCATTCTTCAACTCATCTCATCATTCTCCAATCCCTACACTTGAAAATTTCCTTCATACAAAACTAAACACAAATCTATTAGCAACATTAGTGTAGGCATAACATATAATCAACCCCTTTTTGCTTCAGGTTTCAACCCAAAACTACCACATATAAAGTAAATACTACTGTAGCAACTTCCACAAGAGTTCCATGATCAAAAGAACTCGCAAAGAAAGCGATAAAGTGGCAAAAACAAATATTGGCAGAAATCTGTCAAAACAGAACAGCTGACAAAGGTAGAATTTTTGAAAGGTTTTCTGTTGCTCAAATAAAAAAGTGTTCAACTTACAAAAGTTTGGATATAACCTGGGGCATATGCAAAAAAAATCGCGGGTCCAAAAGATAAACAGAGAATTTACACGAATTTTTACGGTGCAGCACCGAAAACAGTTTCAGGACAGCAACATCCCCAAATCTTTACCTTGCTCAAATTAGAGGCTTCTCTTACCACAAAAATGAAATAAAAAGGATAAGGAGCGGTCATTACAGTAGTAATGACTTCCAAGACTCAAATAAAAGAAAAAGTACTGAAAAGAAAACATTGGGTTATCTCCCAAGAGTGCTTTTCTTTAACGCCTTTGAGCTAGGCGCAGAAAATTGCGAATCAAGTAATATCAGAAGATGCATTAAGATCAACTGCAGAGGTCTTATCAATAAGGCATTGTATTTCATCCACATAATTTTTTGAAGACCCATTGTGATCATGCTTTGGTACACTACTTTCATCAAAAAGATTTTCAGGACAGATCCAATCAAAATTATTTTCGAAAGCTTCACTCAATCCCAAAAGCTTGCAAGGTATAGGTATTTCGGCTTCCTTATCATCTGTACTAGTAACCCTTATAGGTGAACCAAGTTTATTAAAACGTTTAAGAACCTTCCTAGCTTCAATAACAACATCTTTAAATTCTAAGCCAAAGTTTCCAAGATAAAAGCCTTCTTTTCGGGATCCTCAATTTCATGAAGCTTAAGGAACATGTATTGCATATAGGGATTAAGACTAGCAAACCTAGTTTCCAACATGTAAATTAAATAAATAGAAGCAACTTCAATACTAGGAGCAAGCTCAACCCAAGACTTTTCCTCAACTTCCTCATGCATACTAATGTGAGTAAAGAACTCCTTAATGATACTTTTGCCAATAATCGAACCACTACCTACTGAGAGGTCCTCCATAACGAACTTACGGAACAACATGATAAACTAAAAGCAAAGAAATAACAACTACCAAGGATTCTAATTTTTTTGGGTTTTGATATAAAACAGTGCAGGTAAAATAAATAAAGTAAAGCAAAACAATAACAAAGTAAAGGATGTGTGTACGAAAACTCCCCTCACAGAAGTCTTCTCTTCCTCCCCGGCAACGGCGCCAGAAAAAGAGCTTGATGCATGGTGAATGACCAGCCCGTTGGGAACCCCAGGAGGAAGGTATGATGAGTATAGCAGCTAGTTTCCCCTCAGTAAGAAACCAAGGTTTAATGTCGATCAGGAGAGGAGAGACAATGACGACTGAAGGTGATGCTTGCTAGATTGCGTCGGCTTCGGACAATTTATATATGGCGCCTCATCCAAGCTTTGCTTGCTAGCTGCAACGCGGAACCTACACACACACAAACAAATACTCTACTCCCAACTTATGATGAGGTTGTCAATCTCACCGGTTTGCTTGAAACAAAGGTTATGAGTGTATCGAGTGGAAAACAGTAATAGTATGCGAGTAAAGTAAATAGGTGATTGCAATATGATGTAAATAGGACCGGGGTCCACAGTTCACTAGTGGTGTCTCTCCATAGATAAAATAACATGCTGGGTAAACAAATTACAGTTGAGCAATTGATAGAATAAAGATAATGTGATATGTCAAGATGATCACTATGAGATTTACTCTGGGCATTACAACAAAATACATAGACCGCCATCCAACTGCATCTATGACTAATAATCCACCCCCGGGGATATCAATCCGAACACCCCAGAAGTATTAAGTTGCGAACAACAGATAATTGCATTAAGCAAAGTGTGTAATGTAAACAAAGCATATGCCCTTGAGCATATGAATGTTGTTTTCTCCCTAGTAGCAACAGCACATCTACCACCTTAGAGGTTTCTGTCACTCCCCCAGGTGAAATAGAGACATGAACCCACTATCAAGCATAAATACCCCCTCTTGGAGTCACTAGCAACTACTCAGCCAAGATAGCTACTAACAACGGAGAGCATGCAAGATCATAAACAACATAGAGATAACAAAAGATAATATTCAGTACAACAACTTAATCATAAACACCAATATTCATCGGATCCCAACAAACCAACATCATATAATTACATAACGGTGATCTCAATCATGTAGGGCAGCTCATGAGATCTAAACATGAAGCACATGGTGGAGAAGACAACCATCTAGCTACTGCTATGGACCCATAGTCCAAGGTAGACTACTCACTCATCGCTCCGGAGGCAAGCATGGCGATGAAGAAGGCCTCCGGTGGCGATTCCCCTCTCTGGCAGGGTGCCGGGAAGAGCTTCTGGACCCTCCCGATCTTCGGGTCGATAGCGGCGGCGCATCGCAATGTGTTCTGGAAATCTGATCGGGTACTTAGGTTTTTTCCGTCGGGGGGTCTTTATAGGCGAAGGGGTGATGTCAGAGGGGGTCCCAGGCACCCTCACATGGGGCCGGCGTGGCCAGGGGTAGGGCCACGCCACCCCTGTGTGTGGGGCCCTGGTGGCCCTACTCCTTCTCTCCTTCAGATCTCTGGAAGCTTCTGGGTAAAATATGACTTCAGGAACTTGTTTCGTCCAATTCCGAGAATATTTCCTGTGTATCACTTCTGAAACACAAAAACAGCAGAAAACAGGAAACTGGCACTGTGGCAACTTGTTAATAGGTTAGTTCCAGAAAATGCATAAAAGTGCCACTAAGTGTAACGAAACAATAGGCAAATGGTGTAAAAACAAGCATGGAGCATCAAAAATTATAGATACGTTTGAGACGTATCATGCTGCACCGAAAAAATTTGTGAAAATTCTCTGTATATCTTTTGGACCTGCGATTTCTTGTGCATATGCCCCATGTTATATCCAAACTTTTGTTAGTTAAACACTTTTTGATTTGAGCAACAGAAAAGCCCTTAAAAAATCAGCCTTTATCAGCTGTTTTGTTTTGACAGATTTCTGCCACTATTCATTTTTGCCGCTTTATCGCTTTCTTTGCGAGTTCTTTTGATCATAGAACTTTTGGGAAGTTGCTACAGTAGCATACACTTTATATGTGGTGGTTTTGGGTTGAAACCTGAAGCAAAAAGAGGTTGATTATATGATATGCCTACACTAATGTTGCTAATAGATTTGTGTTTAGTTTTGTATGAAGGTAGTTTTCAAGTGTAGGGATTGGAGAATGATGAGATGAGTTGAGGAATGGACAAAAGCTCAAGCTTGGGTTTGCCCATGCATCACACCAAGAAATATCCAAGAAGTACAAGCATCAAAACTTGGGGATGCCCCCCGAGGCACCCCTTCTTCATCGGCAACAATCTGGTCACCTTTCAAGACACTATATTTTTATTGCTTCATGCATTATGTGTTTTTCTTGGAGCGTCAGTTGTTTTAGTTTTCTTTATTAGTTTTGTTTTGTTTGCTGCAATAAATGGTTGGACCCGAACAAATTTCTTTTGGAGAAGTTGCCTTGCTTTTCATTTGCAAAGAACGCTCTAGTTTTCATTCTTATCAAAAACCGAGTGTTCTTCTTTTTCTGCTACTGCTTTTGGTTTTCATTTTTGCCTTGATTTGCGTTCAGATATTCTATTATTTATTTATCAAGGTGTATTTTTTTCTCCGGACCATATTGGTTTTCATCAAAAGAGGTGGATTAAAAAAGTTTGAATGGTGTTGGAAAAGAGAAAAAGCTTTATGCAAAAAAGTGGTACAAGAAGGAGCTTGTGTTGACTGCGGCTTAGGCTTTTTCATGTCATGCTTGATGTCTTTTTGATAGTATGCTTAGTGGTTTTGCTATAGCATGACTTTTCTCAAATAACTGAGATTGCTTAATGAGCCTTTGAAAAAATCATGCGTTGTTTTAAATTATATGGAAGCATTATTTTGGTTTTCTCCTTGATGCTTTATTTGGGTTGACTTGGCGCATGCTCACACATGTTAGACTTATACAAAGTCGCCAATAGCCTCCATGATCATTTAGTTTTTGACTTTTGATGCCATCTTATGCTTCTTTTAATGTCACTTTGTTGCTTTGCATTATTATGGCCATTATTGCTCTCTTAGTTGGTCGCTCCCTGTCTTTTGCTAGCCCTCGCCTTGTACTGAGTATGAGCTCTACTCGTGCATCCAACTCCTAAAAAACCAAGTTGTTCCAATGTGTCCGCCATACATACCTACTAGCAATTTGCTATTCCAAGTAAATTTGACATGCTTTTATCTACTCTTCAAATTAAACTCTTACCAGCGTTATGTGAAAATTGGTTAGTAAAGCTCTCACAAACCGGAAGGCGCACTTTACTTTTTCACATTCTAAAAAATTTGACATTGTGGTCTCTTATGTTGAGTTGTTATGCTTACAAGTTATAAGTTTGGAGATTAGCCCATCCATGCTATCATGGGGCAAGCTTTCAACATTGCACTTCTTATTTGAGTTGATATCACTTTTGTTTATGGATACTCGCGGTGTGAAATGAATTGGGAATCTTGCGAGATCATAGAGTTTGTATATGTGTTAGAGAAATGCCTGGGCCACCAATCTAAGCTATGCATAATTCATGGTGGAAATTAGCAGCATGCCCATAGTGGACATTCGATGACGCATCTTAAAATAAAAAGCTATACAAATGGTAAATAAAAGAGATGTTGAGGTGTTCATTGTCTGCTTGTCATGTCATTTTGATGTGGGCTTGTTCCATGTCATCGGGCACGGAGGTACCCCGTTGGCGGTTATCAATCATACGTATATACTTACAATGATAAGAGCTTGCTTGGGACTCTAAGTAAAGTAACATGAGGTTTGGGCACTCGTATTTACGGGACACAAGGTTTTCAACTTATGATTTGTCAAGCATATGCATCATAATTTTTCTCGCATTAACTTTAACCATTTAAGATGTTTATGATGGGGGCAATGAGAGCTCAAAGCCGATAAGTACCATAATTTTTGAAGGATTTAAAACTTGCAATCACTGCTTCCCTCCGCGAAGGGCCTTTCTTTTACTTTTATGTTGAGTCACCACCTTCTATCTTTCTGCACCATTAAGAGAGCATAGTTGTCATTCTTAGTATAACATGCATTGTCCCATAGTTTTCATTGATTGATTCATATTGTTGGTTTCACTTGTTCTCAAATTATTTCTATCTAGTCGCCCTCTTAAACTTGAAGGTGTCCTATGCATTTATATTTTGCTCTCCATGAAGGACAAGCTAAAAACCATTTGTCTGTTTCTCCTTATGATTTGAACACACGTTTGACTTTCATTGTTTCATTTTCATGATCTTTTGTTTGTGTTCATTTGCATGTTTATAACATGGTTGCTAAGTTCTTATTGTCAAGATTACATCTTTCATGCCCATGTTTTAAGTTTCTTTTGATCCCAGCTCACAAATGCTTACATACATGACCAAGATTGTGTAGGTGCATGTCACCTCAAAAATTATTTCTTTTGTTATCACTTACCTACTCGAGGACAAACAGGAGTTAATCTTGGGGATGCTTGATACGTCTCCAACATATCTATAATTTTTGATGCTCCATGCTTGTTTTCACACCATTTGCCCAATGTTTCGTTACACTTCGTGGCACTTTTATGCATTTTCTGGAACTAACCTATTAACAAGTCACCACAGTGTCAGTTCCCTGTTTTCTGCTATTTTTGTATTTCAGAAAAGTTACACAGGAAATATTCTCAGAATTGGATGAAACAAAAGCCAGACATCTAGATATTTCATGGAGCTTCCAGAGAACCGAAGAGGAGTAGGAGTGGGGCCACCAGGGGCCCTCACGCCAAGCCGGTGTGCCCCAGGACCTGGCCGCGTCGCCTAGGTGTGAGGCCACCTGGCTCCACTCCTGACGATGCCCCTTTGCCTATAAAGACTCCCGACGGGAAAAACCTAAGTACCCGATCAATTTTCCAGAAACACATCACGATCCGCCGCCATTGACCCAAGATTGGGAGGGTCCAGAAGCTATTCCCGGCACCCTGCCGGAGAGGGGAATCACCACCGGAGGTCTTCTTCATCCACTAGAAGAAATCTGTTGACTAGTGACCCTTCATTTTGGTCACTAGATGGTCATTGTTGCTCAACTTATGACCCTCTTCTGACCAAAAATAGTTGGTCGACAGTTGAGCATCACTGACGGCTTGCGATGACCAATTTTTCTAATTGGTCATAAGAGATTATGACCAAAATAGATGGTCATAAGCATTATGACCAAAAAATTGGTCACGAGCAATTTGGCCAGGCCACGTCGGATCCTATGTGGCCAATCCTACGTGGCAGGTCGTAATACGAATTTAGCCCGGTCCAGGTTCATTGTTCTACATGGGCCAAGCCCAATAATTCAGCTTTTTGATCTTTTTGTTTTTTTCAATTCTGGTTAACTAGCTGGGCCAAGCCCAAAAATTTTAGCCTTTTATTTTGGATCATGGCCTTTTATGCCCAACAAATTCTGATTTCGTTTTTCTTTTATTTTTCTTTTAATTATGGGTCCCAGTTGTCAGTTTTGGTCAATGGGTCCAGTTGTCATTGTCAACTCAGTGGGACCCAATTGTCAGTGTCAACTCAGTGGGCCCCAGTTCTCAACAACGGGTCAATGAGTCCTAGTTGTGCTGTTGCATTTTCTACTATGTTAGTTTCTCCAATTATCCAGTAAATAATAACTCATATTTAAATCAAAATAGACATAAAAATACACATAGTACTTTAATTAACAGCCACAAGTCTGTATTACACCATATCACAACACATACATTGACAATCACAATACAACTCTACAAATACAATAACTACAACCTGGAGCTCCGTCAGCACAAATATGATAACTAGATACATTTCACAGTGCTTCAAACTTCAACCTGGCTGTCGATAGTGATCATCTGGGCTTTATGTTCCTACCATATGAACCATATGAATAGCTATGAGAGTACTACCAGCAATCAAAAAATATTATATTGGTGAGAGACGGTAATGTAATTGGTAGCAATGATTGGTAATCAGACCAAAAATAGATTTCCAATTTAAACACAAGAAAAAATGAGCATGCACAATTAGACAAAAAACCTACAGTTTAGCAAGTCAGCAGGGCCTCACCTAGCTATTTGTTTTAACTTTAGTTGCAACGTTTACCAGAACACAACAATTCTCATGAAACAAAAAATCTTGAATTCAGACCAGAATGAAAACATCATTTTTTTGAACTTGTAAAGAACATGTAAGACAGTGCTAGTTGGTAGGCTAGAATCAAACCGCAAGAAAACATACCATGGGCTGCTCAAAGACAAAGGAGTGATATGTTTGTTCTTGGGCATCTTGGTGATCTGTTTGTCTCGATTCAACGAGTCAAAGCATGCAATGATTCCAGAGGACCTACAAATGGCAAGAATAGAAGAACAAATTATTCTATATAAGAAGTGTCATGGCAATACAAAAAAGCACTTAAGAGATACCAGGACATTTGAGTACATATAATTAAATTTAAATAGTGCAAAGCTATCATATATCTTATAAGTATTGCCTATGATATGAATACCTTACTGCTAGGTACCATTTTGATACCAAATAGGATGATACCTCAAGAAGCAGATCAAAGTACAGGATCAAACACCAGCACAATAAAAACAATCATGGTTTCCTCTCACAATAAGCATGTTCATATGCATTTATCAATGTTTAAGCAGATTGCACCCAAAGGGAAAATAATAATTGACATGGAACAACACAAAAAATCAGATCAGACTGAATCTTGTTTCTAGCTTTATCTTTCCAAAGTATGGCTGATAGAATAATTAAAGAGTATATCTTGAGCCTTAATTTAACAAACAAGTAGGTGTACAGAGACAAACTATCCATTACTTGACAATACACTGGTGCTTCATTGGTTGTTGTGGCTTAAACTAAAGAACCAATCTCGTTTCTCATGCAGAAGTATCCATTTATATAATACAGAAGCAAGCTTAGAACTACAAAATCAAAGCCACATAAATCCAAGTAGGATATCTCTCCATAAGCTTAGAACTATGGAAACCCACATACATAGGATTCTATGGTGTTTTCTGCTAAAGGAACAACACAGAAACAACACAACCGAATAAAACAAGTCGTAAGCTACTACTCTAACCTTACGAAGCAATGAACCTCATTTGCTAAAGCATATACCACCAGCAGAACATCACATGTACAAGAGAGGCTACCTCACTAGTGGCAAAATATGTTGCCACTGACATCTTCCTGAATAAGGCCAAGCTGCTTCATTAACCCTTTTCTATATCCGTATGTTAAGAGACAAAATCAATGATCACATAGGCACACACATGCCAATTAAGCAATTATGATGAACTAAGGTGCAAATTTAAGGGGAATGGAATTAAAATTGCACATAAATGTCTACAAGCAGTATATGGATATGATCAGCATAAAACATTATCACCATATATAGAGCAAGAAATGCAGTTCATACCTCAAGAGGAGAACAAACAGAGGTAATTCATGCAAGGCTAAACTGCTAGCTAACAGAGCATAGCTAATGATCAATCAACATTCAGCACAGATGTAGAAGTGCAATTTATGCTAGTAAATAAAATCACACTAGTACGACTTCTATTGATTATTCTGCTCTTGCTAGACATTGGTAGCAGTTAGTTAATGTGAATCAAAAAAGACCACACTCATTCCAGGAAGGGTCAAACTGGTCCATCTTCAAGTTTGGTCGTGCTGCACATCTTCCTGCTTGGCCACAGTAGACCCTGTTAGAGGGTAATCAACGAGATGGGTTAGATACCAGAGAGAATTAACGTTGCAAAAATATACATACATTTAGGTTTATAAAAATTATAGGAAATCCACTCATATTGCGGTCAATTTGCAGAAGTAAAACAAAGCAACTATTACAAGTGTAAGATGTGTCTCCATACAGTCATCAATGCAGTTTAAAATACATATATGCAATATGAAGATTTGCATCCTATCTCTAAGCTACAAGCAAGGCAAGTAAATAGCTACATAAACTTTATATAAGAAAAAACAGGGGTAGGCAGATGAACTGATAAACAACTCACACACACAGTTCTGATCCTGCTCATACATAAATTTCCTAGTCTTTTTTTTGATGTTTTATAGAGTTCTCCATTTCAAAAGTTGTTTATGCAGTATAGTACAGGAACTGTATCATCTAGAATAGGCATTAAAAAGCACTGGCTTCCACTACATGGCTTCCACTACAGAAGATAATATAGACTAAGCAATTTTTTGCAACCAAACCCCACTACTATTGTTCTATATTATGAACTATATAGACAACCAAATGATAGATTAACTCAGTCTCTTCATGATACAACCAAGAACAAAGCACCTAGCAGACAGCCCAACAAACTATACTAAGCAACCCAGTACCATCTATCAATTTGATACAGCTAGGCTAGGAGATTGGCCGAACCCAACCATCATGATAGTAATAAGAACCAATGAACCATAATAGGGGAAATTTATTTATCGGCGGGGAGATGGGCATAGACCTGGGAGAACATGAGCAGGTGCTCATTGGGGCTGAGGGCGATGGTGCCGGAGACGAAGACGAGGACACCATCCTGGGGCCCCGAGGGCTGGCAGTCGACGATGTCGATCTCCAGCGCGAGCTCCTCGCAGAAGAGGAACAAAAAGGCATGGGACAGCATTAGCTCCTCGCTCGGGACAGCAGCGTCAGTGAGGGCCACGTGATGTCCACTTTCATGGTCTTATCTCAATTGACTGCGAAACAAAACCATAGAAAATCCCTAATTTTTTTTGTGAAGTGCCATGAAGCAGATCTGGGTGACTAGGTATGCCGGAATAGAAGAGGGGGCGGTAATAGGGCTTGCCTCTCCTGGCCGGCAATGTCCTAGCTCTGGGCCTTGACAGACTTGTGGTTGATGACAAGCATGTGTGTCTGGAACTCGACCCCGATGGTGTCCTTGAGTCGAGGCCGAACTCGTTGCGCGCGAACCGCGCCAGGATCTGTGACTTGCTGCCGGACCAAGCCACGAGGTCCTGGGCGCCCTTGCAGCTGCCCTTCTCCATGGAAGAGGTTGAGATGGAGAGAGGAAGGCAGGGTGTACGGTTGGCTCTGGATCGGAAATTGAATAGATAGAGAGGGGCGGTGAGGAGAGGTGGGAGGAGAACATGGTGGCGGCGTGAGAGAGATGTGGGAGGTAGGTGGTGATGCGGAGATTGGAATTAGGGTTAGGTCGATGCAGGCGATAGGTGGCAATGCGGTGGGATCTAAAAAATTTGATCCCGCGTAGATATGCCGCACGATGCTGTTTGATAGGGCTGGGTGTTGGATGGAGGTCACGTGGATAGCTGGATCGGCTTTGGTGGGGTGATCCGTGAGTACTATGGTTTTATCTTCTCATTGGCTAAAAACATATGTCCACATATAAAGCTAAATGATCAATAGCATGGCAACCATGGCATCAATAAAGAGAGTTGCAGAAGGAGTTGTGCAAAAGTATTCAACTTGCAATTAAAAACTATGTTGTTGAACAAAGTTTTTATTTTCTTTGTATGAAAAGCTCATTTTTCATTTACCGAATGCCATAAATCGATGTTTTTGTGAAGGAGCTACCAAAACTCAATTTGACAATTACACCAAAACAATCACTAAAAATAGTAAACCACTTAGAGTTTAAAATTCTGCACTTGGTTAAACAATAATCCATTTGTAGGTGATTTTTAATTTTTGGACAACTTTTTGCCGATTGAGCTGGAAGCGGGCCTAATTGGAACTACAAGTGCTTTATAGTTTGCTCAAGATTTTTTGAAAAAAAAAATTTTAGGTGTAGAAGTTGCTATTTTATCATAGATCTACAAAAAGTTTCAAAAGATTCCACCCCTATCTAGGAACTGTCAAGCTCGCCATTTTGATCATCTTTTAAAATCGACATAAGAAATTCAAAAAAATTCAAAAAAAATTAAAACCTTTGCATTGCATCATGTTATGTGACCTAGTTGCAAGAAAAAATAACAATCTTGGAATATTACAATTTTGTAAAAAAAGTGTTCTCAAAACAGAGCTATCATGTATGAAGATTCCTAACTTTTAAGTCAAACTACCAGTGTTATAGCCACAATCATGACATAGTTTGTTCAAATGATCCTATATTGTGCAAAAGTATTCGACTCGGAATGACAAACAATGTTGTAGAAGGAAGTTTTCATATTTTTTCATGAAAAACTCATTTTTCATTTTCTGAGTGACACAAATCGATGTTTTAGTGAAGGGGCTACCAAAATTCAATTTGATAATTACACCAAAACAATCTCAAAAAATATTAGAACACTTAGGGTTTAAAATTCAGCACTTGGTTGAACAAAAAACCATTTATATGTATTTTTTAATTTTCTGACAACTTTCTGCCAATTGAGCTGGAAGCGGGCCCAATTTGAACTACAAGTGCTTCATTGTTTGCTCATGATTTTTTTTTATAAATATATTTAGATGCACAAGTTGCTATTTTACCAGAGATCTACAGAAAGTTCCGCAAGATTCCACCCATATCTACAAAAGAGCTACCATGTATGAAGATTCTTGAGTTTTAAGCTAAACTACCGATGTCATAGCCACAATCATGGCATAGTTTGTTCAAATGATCCTATATTATGCAAAAGTGTTCGACTCAGAATGACAAACAATATTGAAGAAGGAAGTTTTTGTTTTTTTGCATGAAAAACTCATTTTTCATTTTTCTAAGTGGCGCAAATCGATGTTTTAGTGAAGGAGCTACCAAAATTCAATTTGAAAATTGGGCCAAAACAATCTCAAAATATATTAGAACACTTAGGGTTTAAAATTCAGCACTTGGTTGAATAATAAACCATTTATAGGTTTTTTTTAATTTTCTGACACTGTTCTGCCGATTCAGTAGGAAGCGGGCCCAATTTGAACTATAATTGCTTAATAGTTTTTACATAATTTAAAAAAAATGATTTTTAGATGCACAAGTTGCTATTTCAATAGAAATCCATTAATATTTTCGCAAGATTAAACCCCTAGCTAAGTGTGGTCATGCCACCATTTTAAAAATATTTTGGAAACAACATAGGAGAATTAATAAAGATAAAAAGAATACTTACATAAATGAATAACTCACCAACATGAAAATTATGAGTCTAAGCGAGTTGAACAAAGTTGCTTTTTGGATCATTTCAATCCGAGCATATATGCAAATTTTGTGGTCCAATTACTCAAGTAGTTCCTAAATTATTCATAATGAAATTTTTTAGGAAGCTATTTGGGCCAAAACCATTTGCAAGCCCGTATTACTAATGGGGGATACTTGATGGGCCGGCCAAGTTTCATATAGTCCCAGGCCCAACAGATTCTATTAGGCATATAATGGACTGAAAGCATTGTTTGACACAAGTGATTTGGTGGTGTAGTGGTAGGGGATGGTGGATGACCAAGATGTTGGAGGTCTTGAGTTTGAATCCACTTGGACACATATTTTGCAAGAAATATTTTCCTTGTCCACATGACATGTGGGACCCACATGGGGGCGGGTGGGACCCACCTGGCAGGTGGGGTAAGGGGTGGGGTAGGGCGGGTGGGACCCACCTAACAGGTGGGGTAGGGATGGTGGGACCCACCTGACAGGTGGGGTAGGGCGGGTGGGACCCACTCATCATATTAGTCAAAGAGTCAATATTACAATGGGTCCCAGTCGTCAGACCATTGACACGTAGGCATCAATGCCACCTAGACATTGACACATAGGCCCACCTGACAGGTGGGGTAGGGGGTGGGGTAGGGCGGGTGGGACCCACCTGACGGGTGGGGTAGGGGTGGGGTAGGGCGGGTGGGACCCACCTGACAGGTGGGGTTGGGGGTGGGACCTACTCGTCATATTAGTCAAAGAGTCAATATTACAACGGGTCCCAGTCATCAGAGCATTGACATGTAGGCATCAATGCCACCTAGACATTGACACGTAGGCATTAATGACACCTAGACATTGACACGTATGCATAATTGCTGAGGTGGACATCTAGTCACACTGATTCTAGTGGTATGACCATTTAAATTGGTCGTAAGTGGCAGAAAATCAATTACGAATAATATGCTAAATTCAATTATATCGGTTATGACCAATTCGTGTCTAAGCATTATGACCTTTTAGACTAAATTGGTCATAAGGATTAAGACCTTGAACCCTCCAAAATGGCTTACGACCATTTGATACGAGTTGGTCATAAATCTATGACCAATTTTTCTGTGGTCACTGTGAGATGGTCACTAGTCAACACATTTCTTGTAGTGATCACCATGCTTGCCTCCGGCGAGATGAGTGAGTAGTCTACCTTGGACTATGGGTCCATAGCAGTAGCTAGATGGTTGTCTCCTTCACCATGTGCTTCATGTTTAGATCTCATGAGCTGCCCTACATGATTGAGATCACCGTTATGTAATTCTACATGTTTGGTTTGTTGGGATCCAATGAATATTGGTGTTATGATTGAGTTGCTATACTGAAATATATCTTATGTTATCTCTATGTTGTTTATGATCTTGCATGCTCTTTGTTGTCAGTAGCTATCTTGGCTGAGTAGTTGCTAGTGACTCCAAGAGGGGATATTTATGCTCGATAGTGGGTTCATGTCTCTATTTAACCTGGAGGAGTGACAGAAACCTCTAAGGTTGTAGATGTGTTGTTGCCATTAGGGAGAAAACAACATTCATATGCTCGAGGGCATATGCTTTGTTTACATTACACACTTTGCTTAATGCAATTACCTGTTGTTTGCAACTTAATACTCTTGGGGTGTTCAGATGATATCCCCGGGAGTGGATTATTAGTCATAGATGCAGTTGGATGGCGGTCTATGTATTTTGTTGTAATGCCCAGAGTAAATCGCATAGTGATCTTCTTGACATATCATGTTATTTTATTCTATCAATTGCCCAACTATAATTTGTTTACCCAGCATGTGTTATTTATCATATGGAGAGACACCACTAGTGAACTGTAGACCCCGGTCCTATTTCCATCATATTGCTATCACCTGTTTACTTTACTCGCATACTTCTACTGTTTTCTACTCGATACGCTCATACCCTTTGTTTCAAGCAAACCGGTGAGATTAACAACCTCATCACAAGTTGGGAAAAAAGTTCTTGGTTGTGTGTGTGCAGGTTCCACATTGCTACTGGCCGAAGACGAGTCAACAAGTGTCATAAATGGCACCCTTGTTGGAGTGCTATTAAGCCAGTTCGCATCACCTTCAGTTGTCATTGGCTTTCTCTTCACCTGACCGACATACCTTGGTTTCTTATTGAGGGAAAAAGACTTGCCGCTATTCTCATCATACCTTCCTCTTGGGGTTCCCAACTGCCTAGCCATAATAATTATCTACTATATTTTCCTATATCAGCTAGGCCCATCAAACCCTACTGAAAGTTAGGAATCAAACTTTGAAAACCTTAGATGAAGATTTCTCCACCAAGTTGAGTTTCTGAAAGAAAGGCAATAATGGCTAATGACTGTGAAATGAATTTTGAATGATGAGGTGTGAAGTATATGCCGGACCAACCTTACCGTATGACCACATTACCCTGGTATGGGACGGGGCTTAGTGGAGTAGTTTGTTTCTCCTTAGTGTAGACCCTACACACTGTAAATGGAAGTCCAACCAGGGACTCCTCTTCCAGGGCACCCTGTGGCTATGGCCTAGGTTCGCCTTGTCCTCCTTTTCAGGTGGTTGGGGTACAAGCCGAAGATCCCTCATTGAAAATGGATTATCATGGGTAGGACTCTACCTCGTGAGTGTCATTCTAGAGGTTCAAGCGGCTGGGGACTTTGCACACCCCGGATAGCTTCCTAGACTCTGGTGTTGAGGGGTACAACTCTAGGCGGTTGTGTTTATGCTAAGGCAGGCAGGTGAAACATTAATGGCTGGTTGCTTGTCGTGGCATACATCGTTATGCTGGGATGTCACCCACACAATAAGTAATTGGATGGTGTGGGTAAAGTGTACAACCTCTGCAGGGTGTAAAACTATTCGAATAGCCGTGTCCGCGATGATGGAAAGTTGGGATGGCGGTACTTAACCTTTGTCAGGTGTTGAAATAATAAACTGAATCATGACAAGAAATGACTATGAATGTGAAGGTGACTTGAGTAAAGAAAGTTATCAACAATTGAGGGTTCCATCTCAAACTTACATATCAAGCTAAATGTTTTCTTCCCTTTTAATGAATACTCTTGGAAAAGAAAATTAGCTTTGTGCAAATAAACTTAGAGCTTAGACCATTATATGAGCCATGCTTTTCTCTTTCATTTATTTATAAGATGGTTTGCAAGTGCATCCAATGTACTCATGGCTCTGTCCCTGGCTATTAACTTGGCCAGACTTGATGGAGAAAAAAATCAAGAAGGAAGGATTCATTGACGATTTTGTGAATTAGGCTCATTTCCTACTGTTGGCTTTGCCTGTGCGGTTGAAGCTTGATGATATGGACCCAAAGTATTATTCCAATGCATATTGATGTAATGTAAGGTTTGGTCTGTATGACCACCTATGTAAACCCAGTTATTTATTATTAAGGGCCATGACTGTGATACCAATTATGTTATGTGAATCACAACAATGATTCTGGGATTGTGATGGATTGCATAACGGGCACTTTGAATTTGCTATAAATTCGAGGGTGTTACAAGTTGGTATCAGAGCTATGCTGACTCTAGGAAACCTAGCTATCATGGTCGTTAGAAAATGACATTTCTGATATCACCGGTTTGGTATCAGGATTATCATGGCTGTAGGAGACCTTAGTTTGTTTTGTCGTTAGCTAAGAAAGTGATATTTTGGAAAAATACTTACTTCTACAAAAGAAACTTATTTGCTTTGGTATCCAAAGCCAATCTTATACTCTTCTCTTACTCACTTCAAATATCTTATACTCTTAACTTATGCTCTCAAAATATTTTTGATAGAGAATGTGTTAACCTCTGGATTAGAAAATCTTTTAAAGAGTTGTTTTACTCTATTCCTCATCTACCTCAAATTATACTATGGACGACATACCAACATGAGACCAAAAAAAGGATGGATTAAAAAATCATGTACTCAATCTTTTACAAGACGTCAACATTCGACATCAACTATGATGGCTACCATCGATGGAGAGACAATTCTTCCCGCTACCTAGAAATCTCCCCACGAGAGTCAAATATGCAGGATAAACACTTCAAGAGACAAAACAAGTGTGATTAGAAACAATGAAGACCTCAACAGCCTTGAACTAATAGGACTTATAGGAAATGCTCAATTGTTTGTATTGAGCTACCCTTACATCACGATTATCAAGTGTGCTTAGTACCTTGATTGTTTGAATGATTTATTTTGGGATATGTTGCGCATATGACCTCCGGTAACATGAAGCAGACATCCCGAGAACTTGTTTCTTCAAAAAAATGTTTGTGGACTTGCTGGCCCAAAATTAAACTCTGAACCCTACCAATCCCGCATAAGAAACCTTTTGAAAAATGTTCCCTCTCATCTACTATAGGACTTGACCCCTCTGATGCACCCCAGGCTCTCAAGTCCACAATTTAAGTTATGTATAAACAAAGGTAAGGCCAACACAGAGTTTGAGTTTCACCTCAATAGAATTGCCCGAGAATACCAAAGGAGGTCCCACTTGAATCTAATTCTGACGAAGAAGCAAGGAGATTTTTGCACTCAACCCTTATGTTGTGATTGTGGAGAAGCACTCCACACTAAACCTCCCTGCCCCAATAAAAGTATTCCCAACCTAGATCACCTCAATATGATGGCTTGTAGCCATTGTGGAGAAGAAGGTCATCAAGCTAGCCAATGTACTGGCAACTGTCCCAATTGCAACGATGAACATCCAACTGGAGAATTCCCTTCGAGAAACAACACGTGTTTCTTATGTGAGAGTAGTACTCATGTCCCAACAAATTGCTCCATGAACCACCTGGTGACAGCTATATCCAAGATCAAGCAAAACAGTAATCAGCTAGTAGCACAAGTGGTCAAGACTAGCATAGAGCATGACATTCATAGAAAACAACAGAAAGCTCGTAACAAAAAGAAGCAAGAAAGAAGGATAAGGCATCAAGAAAATAAGCCTCCAGCACCCTCTAACCTAAGCTATGACCTAAACCTATGATCTGGAAGAACCTTGTCAAAGGTACCTATCCCATGCATGGCGACAATACCAACGTCATCTGTTGGAAGTGTGGAATCAAAGGGCACTACTCCAACGAGTGCCCAATGAAACTAAATGCTACACCAGAACATCCTGTTGCTCAAGATCCGGTCATAATTAAAGAAAGTGTCAAACACAGTTGCTGGGAACATCCAACAAATATTCTTTTATCTTTAGGAGGCACCCCTATCACCTCCAATCTGGGCAAGGTTTGAAACCGCGTCATTATTGAAGATAGTGTCAAAGGTCTCTATAGCCTCAACTTCCACAGGGATAGGAAGCAGCCTTTTAGAACACCAGGAAGTGACCTCTCCAATCCAAAGGCATGAAGAGAAGAAAAAGATATCAATCATCGGGAATCAACCACCAAGTACCTTGAAGTTTCTCTTAGCCATAAAGTAGTAAGAATAGGTTGGATCAGGCATTTGAAGACCAAGCCAAGAGGAAGCCTTAGACCCCTTACTAGTACTAGTAGTCTTGCTTATCTCTTTGTAAAACGAGAAGGAGACATGTAATCTACAAGACCCTTTTTAATGAAACCTTAAGGTTTAAACCCAAAAAACTATTGTTATAGAAAGTGTAATTATTTGATTTGAAATTGCTACATGATTGATGAAAATGTGTTTTGGCTCATCTGGCCTTTTCACTTTTTTTTGTGTGTACCCAATCTTTGTCTAGATAGAACTCAATATATACTCATCTATATCTAGTGACCTCATTTCTCAATCTCTCTAAATCTTAACTTGTGAATCTCAGGACAAGATTCTTTTTAAGGGGGGAAGTTTGTAACAACCCAAATTTTTTGAAAATGGAAATAAATGGAATTTATTCAAATACCAAATTTTGGGGACAATAAAAACTTTTACTTTTAAATACATAATTAGTTTCTTGTATTTTAACACTGCATTTTGTTCCCATGCTTCAAATAAAAATAATGGGAGAAAGTTTTATAAATCGAAATCTTGGATCCAATCTTTCAAATTCTTCAAAAAGAAAATATTTGTAAGGAATATAAAACCTTATGTTAAGGATCCTAGCCTGGTTTTTTTTCTTATATAAATAAAAAGAACCGCTTTGAAAATTATTTCTTTTATTTAGTTGAAATTGCCAAAAATGATTTGACTCGGTATTCAAAATAACCCTGCCTTAGGACATCTTTCCCAAAAACTCATTACAAAAGCCCTTTTCCAACCACCTATGATCTCTTAGCCAAGTTTTGAGACCCAACGTGAGCCCTTGCTTGTAAAGTGCCTTATTTGATATAAAAAATTTGGTTTCTACCTTTATAAATTTTTGCATGAATGCATGCTAAAACTAGACGAGATTATTTCTAAAACAATTAGAATCACTCCAACCCCAATAACAATGGTTAAAACAGAAATAAATAAGAAAATAAGCAGAACCCTAATTGGAAACTAATAAGATAACCGATTTTGAGAAAGTTAGCCACTACCCCTTTTCCCTCACCTTTATTAAGAAAATATTGATCGAGACATGGGTGTTTTTCTGCAAGTCATCCAAGAACATCTAATATTGTTTCAAGATCTAGTTGTAACTTTCCAAAAATCGCATACTAACCCTATTTAAAATCTGGTCAAAGTTTGAATTCAAAACAGCGATCTTTCCAACACCCTAAGCTTTTGCAACCAAACCAGATCCTTTTGGGCCCAAATAAATCACAGAGCCTTTAGACTCAATATCGAAGCCAATCCAAATCAAAAATTTCAACAATCAAATTTAAAATTTCTTGCGCGCATTTCATCAAACAGGTGAGGTGCACCGTTGACCTAAGAGAAGACTTGAACAGTGGCTGCAGGTATAGCATCCTAGAGGAGAGATGTCGTGCTCTGGCTTACCTAGCCATACCCTCCGCCCTAACTCCTCTTCTCCTTGCTCCCCCTCTCACTCGACATGTCCAAGATCAGAGCAATACCACTGCCGCCTCATACGTCTCTAACGTATCTATAATTTTTGATGCTCCATGCTTGTTTTTACACCATTTGCCTATTGTTTCATTACACTTTGTGGCACTTTTATGCATTTTCTGGAACTAACCTATTAACAAGTTGCCACAGTGCCAGTTCCCTGTTTTCTGCTGTTTTTGTGTTTCAGAAGTGATACACAGGAAATATTCTCGGAATTGGACGAAACAAGTTCCTGAAGTCATATTTTACCCAGAAGCTTCCAGAGATCTGAAGGAGAGTAGGAGGCAGGGCACCAGGGGCCCACACGCCAGGGTGGCGTGGCCAGCCCCTGGCCGACGCCACCATGGTGTGAGGCCACCTGGCCCCTCCTCTGACATCGCCCCTTCGCCTATAAAGACCCCCCGACAGAAAAACCTAAGTACCCGATCACTTTTCTAGAACACATCGCGATATGCCGCCGCCGTCGACCTGAAGATCGGGAGGGTCCAGAAGCTCTTCCCGGCACCCTGCTGGAGAGGGGAATCGCCACCAGAGGTCTTCTTCATCGCCATGCTTGCCTCCGGAGCGATGCGTGAGTAGTCTACCTTGGACTATGGGTCCATAGCAGTAGCTAGATGGTTGTCTTCTCCACCATGTGCTTCATGTTTAGATCTCATGAGCTGCCCTACATGATTGAGAGCACCGTTATGTAATTCTACATGTTTGGTTTGTTGGGATCCGATGAATATTGGTGTTTATGATTAAGTTGATGTACTGAATATTATATTTTGTTATCTCTATGTTGTTTATGATCTTGCATGCTGTCCGTTGTTAGTAGTTATCTTGGTCGAGTAGTTGCTAATGACTACAAGAGGGGGTATTTATGCTCGATAGTGGGTTCATGTCTCTACTTAACCTGGGCGAGTAACAAAAACCTCTAAGGTTGTAGACTGTTGCTACTAGGGAGAAAACAACATTCATATGCTCAAGGGCATATGCTTTGTTTACATTACACACTTTGCTTAATGCAATTATCTGTTGTTCGCAACTTAATACTTGTGGAGTTCTCGGATTGATTCGCCACAAGTGGATTATTAGTTATAGATGCAGTTGGATGGCGGTCTATGTATCTTGTTGTAATGCCCAGAGTAAATCTCATAGTGATCTTCTTGACATATTGATACGTCTCCAACGTATCTATAATTTTTGATGCTCCATGCTTGTTTTTACACCATTTGCCTATTGTTTCGTTACACTTAGTGGCATTTTTATGCATTTTCCAGAACTAACCTATTAACGAAGTGCCACGGTGCCAGTTCCCTGTTTTCTGCTGTTTTTGTGTTTCAGAGTGATACACAGGAAATATTCTCGGAATTGGACGAAACCACATCCTGAAGTCCTATTTTGCCCGGAAGCTTCCAGAGATCCGAAGAGGAGTAGGAGGTGGGCCACAGGGGCCCCACACACACAGGTGGTGCGGCCAGGCCCCTGGCCGCACCACCCATGTGTGAGGAGGCCCTGGCCCTCCTCTGACATCGCCCCTTCGCCTATATGAAGCTTCGGGACAGAAAACCCTAAGGGAGTCGGCAATTTTCCAGAAAGAGTTCCGCAGCTCCGCCGCCATCGCCGACGAATTTCGGGGGACAGAAGTCTCTGTTCCGGCACCCTGCTGGGACGGGGAAGTGCCCCCGGAGCCATCTCCATTGGTCTCCATTGCCGTCTCCGCCGTCTCCATCGACCTCACCGCCATCTCCATCAACCTTGCTGTCTCCTATGATGAGGAGGGATTAGTTCATCCCCGGGGATGAGGGCTCTACCGGTAGCTATGTGGTTCACCTCTCTCTCCCATGATGTGATCTTTATGTGATCGTGAGCTTTGTATCATGTTGAACAAGTAGATGTTATTATTCAGATATTATGCTACTCCTATGCTTAATTATTATAGTGTACTCTAGTGGTGATTATTAAAGTAATCTATTCCTCCTGCCATGGTGTAACGGTGATAGTGCGTGCATCGTGGTGGTACTTGGTTTAGGCTATGATCGTGATCTCTTGTGGATTATGAGAGCAATTATTACTATGATAGTATTGAGTGATCTATTCCTCCTTTCATGGTGTAATGTTGACAGTGTGTGCACCGTGTTAGTACTTGGTCTAAGTTGCAATGATTTCTATCTTGAGTTGTGATCTGATTTGGATAATCTCTATGAGTGGTGTTTGTCAAGTACTTGATGAACTTTAAGGGGTGCTTCTGTAGCCACTACACAATGATTAGTGTTATTCAATAGGAGAGTAATTCAGAGTACCATAGTGGAGAGAAGTTGTTTATTTGTTCAATCATGTTATATTGTTGGGAGTGTGTCCACTAGTGAAAGTATGATCCCTAGGCCTTGTTTCCAAGCTTTGCACACCGTTTACTTCCTGTTTTGTTACTTGTTTGCTCGCAGCGATATTTATTTCACATCACGTTTGCTACTTATAATCATCTATACCACTTGTATTTCACTATCTCTTCGCCGAACTAGTGCACCTATATATCTGACAAGTGTATTGGGTGTGTTGGGGACACAAGAGACTTTCTGTATCGTAATTGCAGGGTTGCGTGAGAGGGATAGCTTTGACCTCTAACCTCCCTGAGTTCGATAAACCTTGGGTGATCCACTTAAGGGAAACTTGCTGCTATTCTACAAACCTCTGCACTTGGAGGCCCAACAAGTGTCTACAAGAATAGAAGTGCGTAGACATCAAGCTCTTTTCTGGCGCCGTTGCCGGGGAGGTAAGGTAAAAGGTACTCGCATCCTCCTGTGTGAGTGCTCAGAGTTATTTCCTTTAGATTCTGCAATTACATCTTTTTGTTTCTTGTTTTTATTTTCACTAGTTAGGCTTAATGGAAAACAAAGAGTTCTTTAGTCTTTTTCTTGATTTTAGATTTGATGAGAAAATTGAAAATCCTTTGGAGCTTATTTTGCATAGCAATGTTATTAGTACGAATGCTTTGAATACCATTAATGCTAATGCTATAGAAAAGTCTAAGCTTGGGGAAGCTGGTTTTGTTGAGTATGATATTTTTAGTTCCCCAGCTTTAGTGGAGAAAATTTGCTCTGATGATATTTTATCTCCCATATGTGATGTTCCTCCTTATGATGATATGTTTGAAGAATATGCTTTGTGAAATAGCTGTTCTTTAGTTTGTGATGATACTAAACCTCTAGTTTATGATGGCTATGATGATGAGTATAATATTTTCAGTTCACCTACTATTGAGGATAAAATTAGTTATGATTACAATATGCCTCCTATTTATGATGATTATGGTGATGAGAATAATTATTCTGTTGAATCTGCTCCTACTACTATTGTTCCTGTGGTGAGTATTAATTCTTTTATGCATGTGGCTAATGATACGGATGCTTTATGTGATAGTTATATTGTTTATTCTATTCATGATGCTACTGAAAGTTATTATGAGAGAGGGAAACATGGTTTGATGGATCTCAACAATATTGAGTTTCCCCTCTTTATGTTGCAATTCTTGAAGTTGTACTTGTTTTGCCTTCCTATGCTTTTTGCTTTGCGCTTTCATGACTTGTCTCTTTACAAGACTATTTTTTATAGGAAGTGGTTTAGATTTAAATGTGTTCCATACTTGCTTTTCGATGCTCTCTATTGCTTTAAGTTCCTATATGGCGCCTTTGCCTCAAGCTCCCATATGGCGCCCACATGAGCATCTTCGCAATTTTCTGCGCCTAGCTCAAAGGCGTTAAAGAAAAGCACTCTTGGGAGATAACCCAATGTTTTCTTTTCAGTACATTTTGTTTTATTTGAGTCTTGGAAGTCATTACTACTGTAATGACCGCTCTTTATCTTGTTTATTTCGTTTTTGTGCCAAGAGAAGCCTCTAATTTGAGTGAGGTAAAGATTTGGGGATATTGCTGTCCTGAAACTGTTTTCGGTGCTGCACCGTAAAAGTTAGTATAAATTCTCTGTATATCTTTTGGACCTGCGATTTCTTGTGCGTATGCCCCAGGTTATATCCAAACTTTCATTAGTTGAACACTTTTTTATTTGAGCAACAGAAAACCCCTCAAAAATTCGACCTTTGTCAGCTGTTCAGTTTTGACAGATTTCTGCCAATATTTGTGTTTGCCACTTTATCGCTTTCTTTTGAGTTCTTTTTAATCATGGAACTTTTGGGGAAGTTGCTACAGTAGTATATGCTTAATATGTGGTGGTTTTAGGTTGAAACCTGAAGAAAAAAGAGGTTGAATATATGTTATGCTTACACTAATGTTGCTAATAGAATTGTGTTTAGTTTTGTATGAAGGAAGTTTTCAAGTGTAGGGATTGGAGAATGATGAGATGAGATGAAGAATGGACAAAAGCTCAAGCTTGGGGATGCCCATGCATCACCCCAAGAAATATCCAAGAAGTACAAGCGTCAAAGCTTGGGGATGCCCCCGAGGCACCCCTTCTTCATCGGCAAAAATCAGGTCACCTTTCAAGACACTATATTTTTATTGCTTCATGCACTATGTGTTTTTCTTGGAGCGTCAGTTGTTTTAGTTTTCATTATTAGTTTTGTTTTGTTTGCTGTAATAAATGGTTAGATCACATCATGTTTCTTTTGGAGGAGATGAACTCGCTTTTCATTTGCCAAGAACACTCTGTTTTTCACTCTTATCGTTTCAACGAGTGTTCTCTTTTTCTGCTACTGCTTTTTGTTTTTGTTTTCGCCTTGATTTGCATTCAGATCTTCTTATATTTATTTATCAAGGTGTATTTTTGCCTCTGGTCTTTATTGGTTTTCCTCAAAAGAGTTGGTTTTAAAAAGTTTGAATGGTGTTGGAAAAGAGGAAAAAGCTTTATGCAAAATAGTGGTACAAGAAGGAGCTTGTGTAGACTGCGGCTTAGGATTTTTCATGTCATGCTTGATGTCTTTTTGATAGTATGCTTAGTGGTTTTGCTGTAGCATGACTTGTCTCAAATAACTGAGATTGCTTAATGAGCCTTTGAAAAAATCATGCGTTGTTTTTATTGTATGGAAGCATTATTTTGGTTTTCTCCTTGATGCTTTATTTGGGTTGACTTGGCGCATGCTCACACATGTTAGACTCTTACAAAGTCGCCAATAGCCTTCATGATCATTTAGTTTTTGACTTTTGATGCCATCGTATGCTTCTTTTAATGTTGCTTTGTCGCTTTGCATGATTATGGCCATTATTGCTCTCTTAGTTGGTCGCTCCCAGTCTTTTGCTAGCCCTCACCTTGTACTGAGAATGAGCTCTACTCGTGCATCCAACTCCTAAAAGCCAAAGTTTTCCATTGTGTCCACCATACATACCTACTAGCAATTTGCTATTCCAAGTAAATTTGACTTGCGTTTATTTTCTCTTCAAATTAAACTCTTACCAGTGTTATGCGAAATTCGGTCAGTAAAGCTCTCACGAACCGGAAGGCACACTTTACTTTTTCCTGTTCTTAAAAATTTGACATTGTGGTCTCTTATGTTGAGTTGTTATGCTTGCAAGTTGTAAGTTGGAGACTAGCCCAGCCATGCAGTCATGGGCAAGCTTTCAACATTGCACTTCTTATTTGAGTTGATATCGTGATCTTTTGTTTATGGATGCCCGCGGTGTGAAATGAATTGGGAATCTTGTAGGGATCATGGAGTTTGTATATGTGTTAGGGAAACGCCGGGCCGCCAATCTAAGCCATGCATAATTCATGGTGGAAATTTGCAGCATACCCATGGTGAACATTCGACGACACATCTCATAATAAAAAGCTAAACAATATAGCAAATAAAAGAGATGTCGAGGTGTTCATTGTCTGCTTGTCCTGTCATTTTGGTGTGGGCTTGTTCCATGTCATCGGGCACGGAGGTACCCCATTGGCGGTTCTCAATGATATGCATATACTTACAATGACAAGAGCCTTGCTTGGGACTCTAAGTAAAGTAGCATGAGGTTTGGGTACTCGTATTCACGGGACACGAGGTTTTCAACTTATGATTTGTCAAGCATATGCATCATAATTGTTCTCGCATTAACCTTAACCATTTAAGATGCTTATGATGGGGGCAATGAGAGCTCAAAGCCGGTAAGTACCATAATTTTTGAAGGTTATAAAACTTGCAATCACTGCTTCCCTCTGCGAAGGGCCTTTCTTTTACTTTTATGTTGAGTCACCACCTTCTTTCTTTATGCACCATTAAGAGAGCATAGTTGTCATTCTTAGTGTGATATGCATTGTCCCAAGGTTCATTGATTGATTCATATTGTTGGTTTCACTTGTTCTTAAATTATTTGTATCTAGTCGCCCTCTTAAACTTTGAGGTGTCCTATGCATTTATGTTTTGCTCTCTTTGAAGGACAAGCTGAAAACCATTTGTATGTTTTTCCTTATGATTTGAACACACGTTTGACTTTCATTGTTTCATTATCATGATCTTTTGTTTGTGTTCATTTGCATGTTTACAACATGGTTGCTAAGTTCTTATTGTCATGATTATATCTTCATGCCCATGTTTTAAGTTCTATTGATCCCAGCTCACAAATGCTTACATATATGATCAAGTTTGTGATGGTGCATGTCACCTCAAAAATTATCTCTTTTGTTATCACTTACCTACTCGAGGACGAGCAGGAGTTAAGCTTGGGGATGCTGATACGTCTCCAACGTATCTATAATTTTTGATGCTCCATGCTTGTTTTTACACCATTTGCCTATTGTTTCGTCACACTTAGTGGCATTTTTATGCATTTTCCGGAACTAACCTATTAACGAAGTGCCACAGTGCCAGTTCCCTGTTTTTTGCTGTTTTTGTGTTTCAGAGTGATACACAGGAAATATTCTCGGAATTGGACGAAACCACATCCTGAAGTCTTATTTTGCCCGGAAGCTTCCAGAGATCCGAAGAGGAGTAGGAGGTGGGCCACAGGGGCCCCACACACACAGGTGGCGCGGCCAGGCCCCTGGCCGCACCACCCATGTGTGAGGAGGCCCTGGCCCTCCTCTGACATCGCCCTTCGCCTATATGAAGCCTCGGGACAGAAAACCCTAAGGGAGTCGGCAATTTTCTAGAAAGAGTTCCGCAGCTCCGCCGCCATCGCCGACGAATTTCGGGGGACAGAAGTCTCTGTTCCGGCACCCTGCCGGGACAGGGAAGTGCCCCCGGAGCCATCTCCATCAGTCTCCATCGCCGTCTCCGCCGTCTCCATCGACCTCACCGCCATCTCCATCAACCTTGCTGTCTCCTATGATGAGGAGGGAGTAGTTCATCCCCGGGGCTGAGGGCTCTACCGGTAGCTATGTGGTTCACCTCTCTCTCCCATGATGTGATCTTTATGTGATCGTGAGCTTTGTATCATGTTGAACAAGTAGATGTTATTATTCAGATATTATGCTACTCCTATGCTTAATTATTATAGTGTACTCTAGTGGTGATTATTAAAGTAATCTATTCCTCCTGCCATGGTGGAACGGTGACAGTGCGTGCATCATGGTGGTACTTGGTTTAGGCTATGATCGTGATCTCTTATGGATTATGGGAGTAATTATTACTATGATAGTATTGAGTGATCTATTCCTCCTTTCATGGTTTAATGTTGACAGTGTGTGCACCGTGTTAGTACTTGGTCTAAGTTGCAATGATTTCTATCTTGAGTTGTGATCTGATTTGGATAATCTCTATGAGTGGTGTTTGTCAAGTACTTGATGAACTTTAAGGGGTGCTTCTGTAGCCACTACACAATGATTAGTGTTATTCAATAGGAGAGTAATTCAGAGTACCATAGTGGAGAGAAGTTGTTTATTTGTTCAATCATGTTATATTGTTGGGAGTGTGTCCACTAGTGAAAGTATGATCCCTAGGCCTTGTTTCCAAGCTTTGCACACCGTTTACTTCCTGTTTTGTTACTTGTTTGCTCGCAGCGATATTTATTTCACATCATGTTTGCTACTTATAATCATCTATACCACTTGTATTTCACTATCTCTTCGCCGAGCTAGTGCACCTATACATCTGACAAGTGTATTGGGTGTGTTGGGGACACAAGAGACTTTCTGTATCATAATTGCAGGGTTGCGTGAGAGGGATAGCTTTGACCTCTAACCTCCCTGAGTTCGATAAACCTTGGGTGATCCACTTAAGGGAAACTTGCTGCTGTTCTACAAACCTCTGCACTTGGAGGCCCAACAAGTGTCTACAAGAATAGAAGTGCGTAGACATCACATATCACGTTTATCATTATTCTATCAATTGCCCAACTGTAATTTGTTTACCCAGCATGTGTTATTTATCTTATGGAGAGACACCACTAGTGAACTATGGACCCCGGTCCTATTTCTATCATATTGCTATCACCTGTTTACTTTACTCGCACTGTTTACTTTACTCACATACTTTCACTGTTTTCCACTCGATACACTCATACCCTTTGTTTCAAGCAAACCGGTGAGATTGACAACCTCATCGCAAGTTGGGAACAAAGTACTTGGTTGTGTTGTGTGCAGGTTCCGCATTGCAGCTAGCAGGCAAAGCTTGGACGAGGCGCCATACATAAATTGTCCAAAGCTGTCGCAAGCCAGTCTACATCACCTTCAGTCATTTGTCTCTACTCTCCAAGAATGATATACCTTGGTTTCTTAACTGAGGGAAAACTTTCTGCTATATTCATCAAAACCTTCTCTTGGGGTTTACCAACTGGCCGGTCATTTACTACAAGCCAACAAGTTTTCTGGCACCATCATCACTCGGCCCCCATCAAGTTTTCTGGTGCCGTTGCCGGGGAGGAAGTAGAAGACTTCTGTGAGGGGAGTTTTCACACGCACATCCTTTACTTTGTTATTGTTTTGCTTTACTTTATTTATTTTACCTGCATTGTTTTATATCAAAAACCCAAAAAATTAGAATCCTTGGTAGTTGTTTTTACTTATCTGCTTTTAGTTTTGCTAAAATGAGTAATCCTGAAGTAGAAGTTCATAGTTTTAAGCAACAAGGGGGAGAAAATTTAAAAGATGCTTGGTACCATATTAACAATGCTCATCATAGGTGTACCAAAAAGCACTCTACCACGATCCTCCTTAGAAATTTTTATGTTGGTATATCTAGTTGGAATAGGTATGTTCTTGATACTCTTACAGGACGTAATTTTCTGGGTACTCCCGTTGGAGAAGCATGCACTATAATTTAGAGTTTTGTGGGAATACCTCCTATTCATGTTGCTAAAACCGAGACCACCCTGGATGAGGTGGTAGAAAAGCTCAGCTCTTTAGAGAAAAGTTTGCCAACTATCCTAGAAAATGCTAGCCGAGTTAGTGAATTAATAGAAAGCATTGGTAAGAGAATTACCATTTTAGAGGCTAGCACTACTCTTGATAATAAAAATCTAAGGATTGGTAAACTAGAGGAGTCTATGGAAACTCTTAGCTTAATCTTCTCTTCTCTTAAATTTAAGAAAGAGAAAGTGTTTGTTGGAAAAGAGCAAAAATTTATGTATGTTCCCAAGGTTTCTATGCTTAAATCTTAACATGTTCTTAAAATTGGTAAGAATCTTAGTTCCACTAAGGGTTACTTTCAGGTTGAATCATCTTCGGGAACTTCCAAAGTGCTTACTGAGGTAAGTGATGCTTCATCACTTGATGTTACTTGATTCGCAATTTTCTGCGCCTAGCTCAAAGGCGTTAAAGAAAAGCACTCTTGGGAGATAACCCAATGTTTTCTTTTCAGTAATTTTTCATTTATTTGAGTCTTGGAAGTCATTACTACTGTAATGACCACTCCTTATCTTGTTTATTTCGTTTTTGTGCCAAGAGAAGCCTCTAATTCGAGTGAGGTAAAGATTTGGGGATGTTGCTGTCCTGAAACTGTTTTCAGTGCTGCACCATAAAAATTCGTATAAATTCTCTGTATATCTTTTGGACCTGAGATTTCTTGTGCATATGCCCCAAGTTGTATAAAAACTTTTGTTAGTTGAACACTTTTTGATTTGAGCAACAGAAAAGCCCTAAACAATTCGGCCTTTGTCAGCTGTTCTGTTTTGATAGATTTCTGCCAATATTTGTTTTTGCCACTTTATCGCTTTCTTTGCGAGTTCTTTTGATCACAGAACTCTTGTGGAAGTTGCTACAGTAGTATTTACTTTATATGTGGTGGTTTTGAGTTGAAACCTGAAGCAAAAAGAGGTTGATTATATGTTATGCCTACACTAATGTTGCTAATAGATTTGTGTTTAGTTTTGTATGAAGGAAGTTTTCAAGTGTAGGGATTGGAGAATGATGAGATGAGTTGAAGAATGGACAAAATCTCAAGCTTGGGGATGCCCATGCATCACCCCAAGAAATATCCAAGAAGTACAAGCGTCAAAGCTTGGGGATGCCCCCGAGGCACCCCTTCTTCATCGGCAAAAATCAGGTCACCTTTCAAAACACTATATTTTTATTGCTTCATGCACTATGTGTTTTTCTTGGAGCGTTAGTTGTTTTAGTTTTCTTAGTTGGTTTGTTTTGGTTGCTGTAATAAATGGTTGGACCCAACAAATTTCCTTTGGAGGAGATGTACTCATTTTCATTTGCAAAGAACACTCCATTTTTCATTCTTACAATTTCACCGAGTGTTCTTCTTTTTCTGCTACTGCTTTTGGTTTTTGTTTTCACATTGATTTGTGTTCAGACCTTGTAATATCTTTTCATCAAGGTGTATTTTTGCCTCTGATCTTTATTAGTATTCATCAAAAGAGGTGTCTTTAAAAATTTCAAATGGTGTTGGAAAAGAGAAAAAGCTTTGTGCAAAATAGTGGCACAAGAAGGAGCTTGTGTAGATTGCGGCTTAGGCTTTTTCATGGCATGCTTGATGTATTTTTGATAGTATGCTTAGTGGTTTTGCTGTAGCATGACTTGTCTCAAATAACTGAGATTGCTTAATAAGCCTTTGAAAAAATCATGCGTTGTTTTTAATTGTATGGAAGCATTATTTTGGTTTTCTCCTTGATGCTTTATTTGGGTTGACTTGGCGCATGCCCACACATGTTAGACTCTTACAAAGTTGCCAATAGCCTTCATGATCATTTAGTTTTTGACTTTTGATGCCATCGTATGCTTCTTTTAATGTCACTTTGTCGCTCTGCATGATTATGGCCATTATTGCTTTCTTAGATGGTCGCTCCCAGTCTTTTGCTAGCCCTCGCCTTGTACTGAGTATGAGCTCTACTCATGCATCCAACTCCCAAAAGCCAAAGTTTTCCAAAGTGTCCACCATATATACCTACTAGCAATTTGCTATTCCAAGTAAATTTGACTTGCTTTTATTTTCTCTTCAAATTAAACTCTTACCAGTGTTATGCGAAATTCGATCAGTAAAGCTCTCACGAACCGGAAGGCACACTTTACTTTTTAATGTTCTTAAAAATTTGACATTGTGGTCTCTTATGTTGAGTTGTTATGCTTGCAAGTTGTAAGTTGGATTCTAGCCCAGCCATGCAGTCATGGGCAAGCTTTCAACATTGCACTTCTTATTTGAGTTGATATCGTGATCTTTTGTTTATGGATGCCCGCGGTGTGAAATGAATTGGGAATCTTGTGGGGATCATGGAGTCTTTATATATGTTAGGGAAATGCCGGGCCGCTAATCTAAGCCATGCATAATTCATGGTGGAAATTTGCAGCATACCCATGGTGAACATTCGACGATGCATCTCACAATAAAAAGCTAAACAAATGGCAAATAAAAGAGATGTCGAGGTGTTCATTGTTTGCTTGTCCTGTCATTTTGGTGTGGGCTTGTTCCATGTCAGCGGGCACGGAGGTACTCCATTGGCGGTTCTCAATGATATGCATATATTTACAATGACAAGAGCCTTGCTTGGGACTCTAGGTAAAGTAGCATGAGGTTTGGGTACTCGTATTCACGGGACATGAGGTTTTCAACTTATGATTTGTCAAGAATATGCATCATAATTGTTCTCGCATTAACTTTAACCATTCAAGATGCTTATGATGGGGGCAATGAGAGCTCAAAGCTGGTAAGTACCATAATTTTTGAAGGTTATAAAACTTGCAATCACTACTTCCCTCTGTGAAAGGCCTTTCTTCTACTTTTATGTTGAGTCACCACCTTCTATCTTTATGCACCATTAAGAGAGAATAGTTGTCATTCTTAGTATAATGTGCATTGTCCCAAAGTTTTCATTGATTGATTCATATTGTTGGTTTCACTTGTTCTTAAATTATTTGTATCTAGTCGCCCTCTTAAACTTGAAGGTGTCCTATGCATTTATGTTTTGCTCTCTTTGAAGGACAAGCTGAAAACCATTTGTATGTTTTTCCTTATGATTTGAACACACGTTTGACTTTCATTGTTCCATTTTCATGATCTTTTGTTTGTGTTCATTTGCATGTTTACAACATGGTTGCTAAGTTTCTTATTGTCATGATTATATCTTCATGCCCATGTTTTAAGTTCTTATGATCCCAGCTCACAAATGCTTACATATATGATCAAGATTGTGTAGGTGCATGTTACCTCAAAAATTATTCTTTTGTTATCACTTACCTACTCGAGGACGAGCAGGATTTAAGCTTCGGGATGCTTGATACGTCTCTAACGTATCTATAATTTTTGATGCTCCATGCTTGTTTTTACACCATTTGCCTATTGTTTCGTTACACTTCGTGGAACTTTTATGCATTTTCTGGAACTAACCTATTAACAAGTTGCCACAGTGCCAGTTCCCTGTTTTCTGCTATTTTTGTGTTTCAGAAGTGATACATAGGAAATATACTCAGAATTGGACGAAACAAGTTCCTGAAGTCATATTTTACCCAGAAGCTTCCAGAGATCCGAAGGAGAGTAGGAGGCGGGGCACCAGGGGCCCACACACCAGGGTTGTGTGGCCAGCCCCTGGCCCGCGCCACGATGGTGTGAGCCACCTGGCCCCTCCTCTGACATCACCCCTTCGCCTATAAAGACCCCCCGACGAAAAAAACCTAAGTACCTGATCACTTTTCTAGAACACATCGCGATCTGCCGCCGCCGTTGATTGCTGGTTGATTGCGCCAGAAAAAAGTTGGTGGCATGTAGTTGAATGACCAGCCCGTTGGGAACCCCAAGAGGAAGGTGTGATGAATACAGCAGCAAGATTTTCCCTCAGTTAAGAAACCAAGGTTTATCGTTCTTGGAGAGGAGAGACAAACGACTGAAGGTGATGCTTGCTAGTTTGCGACAGCTTTGGACAATTTATATATGGCGCCTCGTCCAAGCTTTGCTTGCTAGCTGCAACGTGGAACCTGCACACACACAAACAAATACTTTGTCCCCAACTTACGATGAGGTTGTCAATCTCACCGGTTTGCTTGAAACAAAGGTTATGAGTGTATCGAGTGGAAAATAGTAAAAGTATGAGAGTAAAGTAAACAATGCGAGTAAAGTAAACATGTGATAGCAATATGATGGAAATAGGACCGGGGTCCACAGTTCACTAGTGGTGTCTCCCCATAAAATAAATAACACATGCTGGGTAAACAAATTACAGTTGGGCAATTGATAGAATAATGATAAACATGATATGTCAAGAAGATCACTATGAGATTTACTCTGGGCATTACAACAAAATACATAGACTGCCATCCAACTGCATCTATGACTAATATTCCACTTGTGGCGAATCAATCCGAGAACTCCACAAGTATTTAGTTGCAAACAACAGATAATTGCATTAAGCATAGTGTGTAATGTAAACAAAGCATATGCCCTCGAGCATATGATTGTTGTTTTCTCCCTAGTAGCAACAGCACATCTACAACCTTAGAGGTTTCTGTCACTCCCCCAGGTTAAATAGAGGCATGAACCCACTATCGAGCATAAATACCCCCTCTTGGAGTCACTAGCAACTACTCGGCCAAGATAGCTACTAACAACGGAGAGCATGCAAGATCATAAACAACATAGAGATAACAAAAGATAATATTTAGTACAGCAACTCAATCATAAACATCAATATTCATCGGATCCCAACAAACCAAATATGTAGAATTACATAACGGTGATCTCAATCATGTAGGGCAGCTCATGAGATCTAAACATGAAGCACATGGTGGAGAAGACAACCATCTAGCTACTGCTATGGACCCATAGCCCAAGGTAGACTACTCACTCATCACTCCGGAGGCAAGCATGGCGATGAAGATGTGACGCCCCACCTTTGGATTAAGGTGGAATACCTGTGTTATGTGCTATTCCCTGGATCAATGATAGCACCACAGAACAAAATATAGTAATCATTGCATAGTATCAAGATTACACGCGGATCCAGATACATAAGTCTCACAAATTATTACAAGTCTTTGGTCTCATGGACCGATAAAGATAAACAGAGTTCAACTTAAGCACAACGGAACTAGAATAGTAGCGAGCCTCCATCTTCAGCATGCGCCACAGGCAGTCATGTTGGTATGTAGACTCGAGATCCTAACACTTCACTCCTCATCAGAAGAACCTGTACATTTGATTATGCAGCCCCAAGTATGGGGGTCAGTACAATGATGTACTGGCAAATGACACATATTTGGTGGCGGTTGTGAAAGATCTAGCTACATGCTATTTGGCCGGTGGATCTCTGGGCTAGATTTGCATAAAGCCAATTTTGTCCTATTTTGAGTCAAGATTTTATTTTGAAGATTTTATTTTCAAAGGGTCAAAATAACCCCCAAATACCACATAGTTGAAAGTTATGTAGCACTGGGCACAATTCAACAAAGTTGGAACCTCAGGCACCACCACCCCTCGGAGTGTATGGTCCTTAGTTCCTACCTAGGGGTTTCTAGATAGATTTTAGTCATTCAGAATCGGTGATGAGATTATTCCGTACATTCCATGTCTAGAGACTCAATTGTCCATAACCGAGGACACGGCTAATCGATTAGTTTTGACACCTTGCAAGGGTTGTGCCATTTCACCTTACGATTCATTTTATGCCCATACATAAAATGAAATGAGACCTTTTAGAAGGAGAGGGCAACTAACTTGGTAAGCTCCGTTCCCAACCTACAGTTCAACTACCACCACTTCTCGCCGACAAGTTGCACTCCCACATCTAATCAGTCAAGACAGAGCCCATAATGTCATAAGGCTGCACTAGAAGTACACTAAGCATGGATGACATAGCCATCTCTTTGTTCCTGGGTGGCAAACCACAAGTGTACACCCAGGCAGCAACTACACAATGTGTAGCCCCAGGTTGCCTCTCAACATCACCTCCATCATCAAACCAATCCAGCCAGGTGTTTCATTTTATTTGAAGTTCTTAATTTGTTCACAAAACACCTTTTGCAAGTGATCATAGCATGGCATCAATATATTTTCAAAGTATTTGGCATCCTAACAGGTGGGGTTTGAGGGATTGCTACACACTACTAGGATCTAAGCATTTGATAAAACAGTTGAACAAATCACCTATCACGCATACTACAAGAGGTGAATATACTAATGCATAAGTAAAATGGGTAAGGTACATGTGTGTCACTTGCCTTGGTAACAGCTTGCACCCTCACAACAGTCACAATAGTAGCCTTGCTCCTCCTCAAAATCTATTCAATCCAAACAATCAAGCAATCAATAATCTATTTCTAATGACAATCATAGACATGTATGCATGTATGCAAATGACATTTTAATTTCACACACTATGTGAGTGTGTGAAAAAGTTGTATAAGATGGAACATGAGGCTTTTGAAAACAAGTGTGGTGTTAGAAAGGATTTTATTTACTAAATAACAAGGTATAGACAAAAATGTTCATTTCATGCAATAGGATAACACTAAAAAAAGGGTTCTGGTTTGTACTGTACTGCAAAAATAAGTTTGAGCTACCTCTGGTTAGGTGACAGTAACTTGAAGCCACTGCAAGTGGTTTCACTCAAAAATAGTTTTTAGAAGTCAAATGGTAAGGAAAATAGAGATTTGGACATATTTAATAGTAGCAAGTTTGTGCACGTATTAACTTTGAAAACTTTTGCTTCTGGAGTGTTCTAAATGTTCCAATGATTCCATAGACTACAAATTTGTAGCATTTGGACTCACAGAACAAAAGTTATGAATTTATTATGAAACCAAAGGTTTGATTCAGATCTGACAATAGATTCATAAAGAACCCATAAAATAACAAGTTTTATTGCATTATTGGATTCTACACATCCTAAGGATTCCAATGAGGTATTATTTGTAATTTTTGGTTAAGTATTTTATTTTCTAACGATTTTACAAGATGCAGCAGCAAACTGAAATTTGAAACCGAATTTGAATTCAATTTGACTGGTTTGACTGGGGAGGGCTGACTGGGCAGGCGCCGTGGCGCAACCTTATTGGTCGATACCGATTCAGTGATGGGATCTAATCCTAGCCGTGCGATGCAGATCCGAGGGCTGGAGACGAAAATGAACAGTGGAGGCTCATCGGCGAGGCAAAGTCTAGCGAGGATGTCCAGGTGGTCGACGACGAGCTTTCTCCGGTGATGATTGTCGGTGATGGAGTGGTGGACGGTGTTCTGTAGATGACAGAGACCTCGATTCCGTGGTCGTCGATGACTGGTACTTCCCTAGGCGATGGCGATGCACGGCTGGAGACGATGGTGGCCTCGATGACCGTTGGAGAGCTCGAAAAGCTGTAGGAAAAGGCGGGGTAATGATGTCATTCGACGTGCCAGAGAGAGGGAAGGAGAATAGGGGAGTCGAGGAGCGAGGGGAGGCTTCACCGCGTCGAAATCGACGACATCTAGCGGCGGCACTTGTGAGCTCCGGCGAGGAAATCGAGCAGCCCGGTGGCGTCTTCTGCAGAGGGAAAAGGGAAGGGCGAGAGAGGAGAGCCGGGGCTTTATAGTGGAGGATCTTGATGGTCAGTTAAGGTGCGAGTAACGTCGGGGAGTAACACCGGTGAGCGTTACTGGGAGGGGGAGTGGGTTGCGGGGAGGGAGATGACAGGTGGGTCTCGCATGGCGGTGAGAGAGGGGAGGGGTGAGCTGGGTTGGGTTGGTTCTGGTGAGCTGGGCCGGCTGGCTTCCCAGGCGCGGCCCAAGTGGGCTCCTGGCCTCTTTCTTTTATTTTTTTCCTTCTGCTTTCTTTTTCTTTTGTTCTGATTTCTGTTTCGAGTTTTTGAAAAGGCTCTTCTATTCAGATTTGAATAAAATCAAAGCTGACCACTTCTGGTCTTTAAAAAGTGTGTTCACAACCTATAAACCAGAGGTTTAGTGATAAGATGGAAAAGAAATAATTTGTAAGAACTTTTAAATGTAGAGTTCAAATAACTAGGAAGTTAATTTTAATAACTTCCCAATTTTTGGTTTTCAAAAATTACTAAAGGAAAATAAAATAGCTCCATACTAATGGAACTCCTTTAAAATACTTTCTTTCTGAAACCTTTTTGTTTCCAAAATTTGGGGTAAAGGGCATTTGAAACAATATTCTATGAAAGAAAAAGATTCAAAACTTTGGAAATGATCTTGAAATGCAATATGCCATGAATGCATGATGAAAATTTTATTTTTGAAAATTTGGGATGTTACAGACTAACCCCCTTAAGATGAAGCTCGCCCTCGAGCTTCGGAAAGGCTAGCAAATAGGTGCGGGTGTTCTTCTCGAAGGGTATCTTCACGCTCCCAAGTGGCTTCCTCTTCAGTGTGGTGACTCCACTGTACTTTGCAGAACTTGATGGTTTTGGTGCGTGTAGTTCTTTCTGCTGTCTCGAGTATCTTAATGGGTTTCTCCTCATAAGTCAAGTCACTTTCTAGTTGAACTTCCTCGAGGGGTACCGTATCATTCAACGGTGTTTCTGACATCTCTGGATGGCATTTCTTTAGCTGGCTTACGTGGAACACGTTGTGTACAGCCGAAAGAATTTCGGGTAGCTCCAATTCATAGGCTACTTCTCCTTTGCGGGATAAGACTTTGAATGGTCCTATAAATTGGGGTGCTAACTTACCCTTAATACCAAACCTCTTAACACCACGAAGGGGTGACACTCTGAGATATGCTCTGTCTCCTACTTCGTAAATGATCTCTCTACGCTTGCTATCCGCGTAGCTCTTCTGATGGGATTGGGCGATCTTCAGTCTATCCTTGATCAATTTAACCTTTTCTTCCGCTTCTTGAATGATGTCGGGTCCGAAGAAACTTTGTTCTCCTACACCACTCCATAGTAGGGGTGTAGTACATTTCTTGCCGTACAAGGCTTCAAAAGGTGCCATCTCAATACTGGCTTGATAGCTGTTGTTGTAGGAAAATTCTGCGTATGGCAAGTTGTCATCCCAACTAGACCCATAGTCCAGAGCACATGCTCTCAGCATATCTTCCAAAATCTGGTTCACTCTTTTTGTTTGCCCATCTGTCTGTGGGTGGAATGTTGTGCTGAATTCCAGCCTAGTTCCAAGTGATTCATGAAGTTGTTTCCAGAAGTGAGAGGTAAATTGGGTTCCTCTATCAGACACGATGCTTTTGGGGACACCATGAAGGCTTACAATCCTCTTCATGTAGATGTCAGCTAACTTTGCACTAGTGTAAGTGGTCTTCACTGGTATGAAGTGAGCTACCTTGGTCAAACGATCGACTATAACCCAGATTGAGTCATATCCTGATTTTGTGCGGGGTAACCCAGTGATGAAGTCCATACCAATTTGATCCCATTTCCAATCCGGCACCTTCAGTGGTTGAAGTAGTCCGGCTGGCTTCTGATATTCACCCTTTACTCTACTGCACACATCACATTTGGCTATATATTCGGCAATGTCTCCCTTCATATTGCTCCACCAAAATCTTTCTTTCAAGTCTATGTACATCTTGGTATTACCAGGATGAATTGAGTATGGGGTTTCATGGGTTTCTTAGAATATCAATCTTCTAATATCAGGGTCATCAGGTACACAGATACGTTTTTCAAACCAGATAGTTCCTTGTTCATCTTCGCTAAAGCCTTTAGCTTTATCCTTCCTCATGTTTCCTTTGATCTTCTCAATCTCTTTATCTCCTTTCTGCGCTCGGCGTATTCTGTCCATCAGGGTTGGTTGCACTACTAGCGATGCTACGTAGCCTTGTGGCACTACTTCCAGGCTGAGGTCTCTCAGATCCTTACACAGATCTTCTGGCAGCACTTCTGTGGATAGACAATTCACATAGGCCTTACGGCTCAAGGCATCAGCTACTACATTTGCTTTACCAGGATGGTATTGCAAAGTCAAATCATAATCTTTGATGAGTTCTAACCATCTTCTTTGTCTCATGTTGAGGTCTTTCTGAGTAAAGATGTACTTCAAGCTTTTGTGGTCGGTGAAGACTTCACATCTCTTTCCCATCAAATAGTGTCTCCAAGTCTTCAAGGCGTGAACAACTGCAGCTAACTCAAGGTCATGAGTTGGGTAGTTGAGTTTGTGTTTCTTGAGTTGTCTAGAAGCATAGGCTGCTACCTTGCCATCTTGCATCAACACACTTCCTAGGCCTTGACGAGAAGCGTCACAATACACCTGAAATTCCTTTTCTACATCTGGTAAGCACAGAATGGGCGCAGACACCAATCTCTTTTTCAACTCTTGAAAACTATTTTCACAAGCTTCAGTCCATTCAAACTTCTTTTCTTTCTTCAACAATTCAGTCATTGGTTTAGCTATCTTTGAAAAGTTCTCAATGAATCTCCGGTAGTATTCGGCCAATCCCAAGAAGCTATGAATTTCTCCGACATTCTTGGGTGGTTCCCATTCCGTTACTGCGGTCACTTTGGCTGGGTCGACTGCAATTCCCTCCTTGGATATAATGTGTCCAAGGAATCCTACTTCATTGAGCCAAAACTCACATTTGTTGAATTTAGCATATAGCTTGTGCTCTCGGAGTTTCTCCAATATTGCACGTAGATGCTTTTCATGATCTTCTTTGCTTTTTGAGTAGACCAGTATGTCATCAATGAAGACAACGACAAACTTATCTAGAAATTCCATGAACACTTTGTTCATCATGCTCATGAAGTATGATAGTGCATTGGTTAAACCAAAGGGCATCACCGTATATTCATACGAGCCATATCTAGTGACGAAGGCTGTCTTGGGAATGTCAAGTTCTCTAATCTTGAGCTGAAAGTATCCAGATCTAAGATCTATCTTGGAAAACACGCTAGCTCCTTCCAACTGATCAAACAAATCATTGATTCTTAGTAGTGGATATTTGTTTTTGATGGTCACTTCATTCAACGAACGATAGTCCATCACTAAACGTTGACTCTTATCTTTCTTCACAACAAACAGAACAGGCGCTCCCCATGATGATGAACTTTATCTAATGAAACCCTTTCCTAACTATTCTGCTAGTTGTTTCTTGAGTTCTTTCAACTCATCGGTGGACATAGGGTAAGGTCTCTTTGCTATTGGGCCTGTGCCCGGTAGTAGATCGATAAGAAACTCTACATCTCTATCAGGTGGCATTCCTGGTAGCTCATCAGGGAACACATCTGGGTACTCATTCACTATGTGTACTTCATCTAGGCTAACCCCTCTTAAGATGGTTTAGCCTAATATCATTAAAATCCAATTGAGATTTGTATCTAATTCTTCTCCCTTCTGGGGTGGTGAGTGTAATTGCTCTGTTCACACAGTCTATGACTCCTCCATAGGCATCCAATCCATGCCCAAGATTACATCTAAACCCTGCGAGTCTAGAATTACGAAATGGGTTGGGAACTTATATTTACCAATTTCCATAATCAGATCCCTGCAACCAGCGTTGACTATCAATTCTCCACCAGGGGAACTTACTTTAATGGTTTTTCCTATGGTTTCAGTAGGGAACCCATTTTTGTTTGCAAAAGTTCTTGATATGAATGAATGCAATGCTTTGGTGTCAAATAAAACTAATGCCGTAAATGAGTTGAGAGGGAACATACCCATTACTGCATCAGGTTCATCCATCACCTCCTCCACGTTGAGGTGGTTTACTTGGCCCTTCTGGAATGGATTGGGCTTGGCAAGTTCAACGGTCTTGTTTTCTGGGCAGCTGGAGGAATAGTGACCATTCTTCTTGCAGTTGAAGCAAGTGATACTAGAGAGGTCCTTCTTGGGTTCAGTGTTGTGGCGATGCTGACCGTTGTGTCCACTGTGAAGTCCACTGGAGCTATTTCCCTTGAAACCTCCAGTATGCTTATGGCTGCTGATGTGACTACCGTTTCCTTTGTTGAAATGATTCCCATGCTTGTGAGAGCTGCCATGACCACTGCTCTCAGATGAGTGGTGCTTCTTGTGGAATGGTTCCACATGGTTCTTGTTGTTACTGAACTTCCTTTTATGGTTCTCCTCTTTCTTGATGTTGTTGTCCAGAGTGATGGCCTGATCAAGTAGAGACTGATAATTTGGAGCATAGGCCACTGACAGGGGTATTTTGAGTTCTCCCTTGAGCCCGCTGAGGAACTTTTCCTTCCTATTTGCATAAGTATCAATATCTTCAGGTGCATACCTGGACAGAGCACAGAAGTCATCCATGTATTCCTTCAGAGTTCTTCCACCCTGATGCAGACCATGGAATTCTTCCTTCTTCACATTTATAGTGCCCGGGGATATGTGGGCAGTATGAAAGCCTTCTCTAAATGTGTTCTAGTCCAGATCATCTATTGGATGGGTAACCTGGTATGTCTCCCACCACATAGCTGCCGGTCCTTCCAGTAAGTGAGCAGTGAAGCGCACCTTTTCAGCATCAGTGCACTCACAGGTGGTCAGATCCTTGTTGACCAAACACAGCCAGTCATCAGCTACTATTGGCTCCATAGCAGATGAGAACTTGTTGGGTCTCAGCCTCAGAAACCTTGCCAATCTATCCACCTGGGGTGGGGGCGGCGGCGGTGGTGGCGGAGGATTGTTTTTGTTGTTGTTATTGTTGTTTGCATTCGTCTAGAAGAACTGGGTCATCATTTGCATCAGTTGGGCCTGAGCTGCCACTAGTTGCTGAATTGCTGCATTGGTGTCGTTGTTGTTGTTTCCATCATTGTCATTGTTGTTTGGTGCACGTCGCGGCGGCATCTGAGGTAAGGTGTAGCATAGATGAGTATTAGATAGATAAAGCTAAAGGAGTAAAGATCCTACCCATGCACAATACAACAAGCCAACCATAAACAATAAACAAGCACACAACCTTTGATTTAAAAAGCTTTAAACTGTGAAGTGCATGACTTGACAAGTTTAGAAGTAAGTACTATGAGTTCGAAAAAAAAGCAAATGATCAATGGTACTGTCATACCAACACGGTAAGACAATACAAACGTGCTATCGCAAATGATACGAGACGATGATGGTGGTCAACTAGCCTCTCTTAACCCTCTTGAGGCATGAGAGGGGTAGAGGGTCTCGACGTTCTGCCTTCTTGAGGTCTCTCAGTGCCTTGGCTTCCCATTCCTCATAGGATAGACCATCACTAGAGGAATACACGAGTCTCTCCTCGGGATCCTCTTCTTCCTTGGATTCCTCTTCCTTCTTACTTGCTTCTAACTCAGCAAGCTTCATCTTTAGCTTCTCATTCTCAGACTTCAGCTCATTGTTGACTTCCTCAATTTGCTTTTTCTCATCTCCCAATTTCTACAGGTTGTCATACTACAGCAGTAAGGTCTTCTCCAGAAGATGAGACCAGATGTCATCCTGGAGAATCTTCCCGCCTAACTGCAAGGGTCCTTCAACAATCTTGAGCTTGTTCTCCAATTGAGTCTTCTTCTCATCCAACATTACGAGAGCGGATTCAGTCTCCATGATCCTTTTGGTGGTAAGATCCATGAGATCTCTGAACTGGTCCTGGTTGATAATCTGCTTCTTCATCATGTCTTCCAAATTGACTGAGCAGCGCTCCCTCTCAGTGAGGTAGCCTCTCAGAAGGAAGTGGAATTCCTGGCCTTGGCGATCCACAACATGTCCTCCAACAGATCGCTCTCCAATCATCCCATAAGCTGAGGGACGTGGGATGTGAGCTCTGTACTTGTGGCGAATGCGGGCGATGGCGCCCTGCATGGCAATCTCCACCAAAAACCTCCAGTCCACGTACGCTTCGGTGTACTCCATCATGGACTCTCCTTCTTCATCAAGTATTCCTTGGATAGTGGTTTGGATTAACCATTTCTCCATGTCATACTCCTTGTACTGCATCTTCCCATAGAAAACCGGAGGTGGTATCTGAAGCTGGGTGGTGAGGTCAAGCAGTACCTCCGAGAAAAGGTAGTCTCCCTCACCAGCTACCACTCTCTCATCGTAGGTGTCCATCTATAACATTTTTAAAGGAAGAGGGAACGATCAGAACAAGAAGAGAAATACAAGTAACAATGAAATGGTTAAGACAATAAGATCATGATTATTTGTATAGCATTTTGAAATAAAACTTGGGTCCTAAGGTTTTTCGATTCCTAGGGTCTCGATCCTACAGGCAACACTGTGCTCTGATACCATTTTGTGACGCCCCACCTTTGGATTAAGATGGAACACCTGTGTTATGTGCTATTCCCTGGATCAATGATAGCACCACAGAACAAAATATAGTAATCATTGCATAGTATCAAGATTACACGCGGATCCAGATACATAAGTCTCTCAAATTATTACAAGTCTTTGGTCTCATGGACCGATAAAGATAAATAGAGTTCAACTTAAGCACAATGGAACTAGAATAGTAGCGAGCCTCCATCTTCAGCATGCGCCATAGGCCGTCATGTTGGTATGTAGACTCGAGATCCTAACACTTCACTCCTCATCAGAAGAACCTGCACATTTGATTATGCAGCCCCAAGTATGGGGGTCAGTACAATGATGTACTGGCAAATGACGCATATTTGGTGGCGGTTGTGAAAGATCTAGCTACATGCTATTTGGCTGGTGGATCTCTGGGCTAGATTTGCATAAAGCCAATTTTGTCCTATTTTGAGTCAAGATTTTATTTTGAAGATTTTATTTTCAAAGGGTCAAAATAACCCCCAAATACTACATAGTTGCAAGTTATGTAGCACTGGGCGCAATTCAACAAAGTTGGAACCTCAGGCACCACCACCCCTCGGAGTGTATGGTCCTTAGTTCCTACCTAGGGGTTTCTAGACAGATTTTAGTCATTTAGAATCGGTGATGAGATTATTCTGTACATTCCATGTCTAGAGACTCAATTGTCCATAACTGAGGACACGGCTAATCGATTAGTTTTGACCCCTTGCAAGGGTTGTGCACTTTCACCTTACGATTCATTTTATGCCAATACATAAAATGAAATGAGACCTTTTAGAAGGAGAGGGCAACTAACTTGGCAAGCTCCGTTCCCAACCTACAGTTCAACTACCACCACTTCTTGCCGACAAGTTGCAATCCCACATCTAATCAGTCAAGACAGAGCCCATAATGTCATAAGGCTGCACTGGAAGTACACTAAGCATGGAACACATAGCCATCTCTCTGTTCCTAGGTGGCAAACCACAATTGTACGCCCACGCAGCAACTACACAACGTGTAGCCCCAGGTCACCACTCAACATCGCCTCCATCATCAAACCAATCCACCCAGGTGTTTCATTTTAGTTGAAGTTCTTAATTTGTTCACAAAACACCTTTTGCAAGTGATCATAGCATGGCATCAATATATTTTCAAAGTATTTGGCATCCTAACAGGTGGGGTTTGAGGGATTGCTACACACTACTAGGATCTAAGCATTTGATAAAACAGTTGAACAAATCACCTATCATGCTATCGTCGTGGTGAAACAACATATGCCATAGAATGGCTTAAATGGGGGCCGAACTAGATGCTGGAGGATTCGGGAGAGGGAAACGAGCTAAAAAACACGACAGAAAGGAACACAGATCTACCCAGGTTCGGGGCTCTCGTAAGGAGATAACACCCCTACTCCTGCTCTACTGGATGTATATTTGGATCGATGTAGTACACAACAATGGTGCTTCCAAGCTCTATGCTAGAGAAGGAAGATGAACTGCTAAGTGTAAGAACAGAGAGTGACCAACCCTTTACCAAGGCTCCCTATGACACCTTATATAGTGGTAGCCAGGGTGACAACGGTCACAAGAGACCAGCAGACACGAGCTACACTCCAAGCAGGACTTGCTGACGAAGGCTGAGACCTTGACTTCCTCCCTGATTGCTCTCGATGGGACTTCATATCCCTGTACCTTGTACTTCCTGCACTGTGACCTTACCCTTGTGAGGTAAGCTCTGTACTTGTGCACAGTGAGGGTAGGTAACCTCCACTATGCACCCTGCCATCACACTCTGCTACCATGCTTGGATGTTTTCTTCCTTGATTGTAGGGATGTGACACATTAGCTGACTTCTGTATTCCGGATATGATCGTTGGCCCTACCCCGGTCCTATATGCCGGACCAACGACTTCCGAGGGTCGGGTAATCCGGCCTCCCCTGCTCCTGCACAACACACCAAATGGTTAGGCCGGCATATCTAAGTATATGCCGGCACACCTATACTAATATTCCGGCTATACTGGCATATCCGAACACCAGCCGGGATATACACATATGCCGGCCTGGCCGATGCTCTTATATTCCGGCCAGGCCCTTTATTGACAATCTGGCATAAGTCAACCATAGACCAGGCATCTTTCTAGTCTCTTGACCCTACCGGGGGTCATCCCCCCGACACTAGTCCCCGAAGCTGCCGAGGTTCCCTAGTCATAACTGTGGAGCCTTGGCAGGTTCAACATACCTTTCTTCATTATACCCCGGCGATCAGATTATATGCCGGCACATCCGCACATATGCCGGCTACTGTTCCTCTTCCAAAACTTATTCCGGCCGGTCCCGAGGGTATTCCAGACGGAACATATACATCGGGCAGTTATGCCGACATATAGATGAGCCTTCCTCGAGAAGCCAGTCCTGACATTTTTGCATCGAAACTTGCAACTTCCCTGCCACCTCGAACGGTCACACGATGTGACGGTTCACAGTGCAGTTACTCCTCGCCATCATTACATCGTGGCACGGTTACAATAGCCGCCGCCCCACTCCGTGCCGCCACGTGGTGACTCGCTGCAGAAACGGTCGTGGTAGTGGAACACTCCCCATGACCCCCACGACCGGCCTCCTCGGTATAAATACGGGGTGGGGGTAACTTGCTCTTTTTACCCCCACACAGTCTTCGTCTTCCTCAGATCCTCTGCCCCTTGCGCTTCGCCGCCGGACCAAGGAACCGAGAAGGAAAGCCGCCGCCATCGCCCAACTGCACGCCGGCGCCTCCATTTGCCGACGTCCGGCGTCATCGTCGACGATGCCGCCGCTCCTCTCTGCAACATTGCTGAGAGATCGGATCTTCGTCTGCAAGCTCGCCGTCGTTCCACCGCCGCCGGCCAAGCTTCGGTGAGCTTCTGTTTCTCTGTTCTTGTTCTTCATTCCTCCTGCCTCCTACCATGATAGCCCTGCTAGCTTGAATCTGTGGTAGCTTCTCTGCTTGATGTCTGTTTGACTCGATTTAGCATTGCCAGTGATATCCCTTTGGAGTACACCGCTGTTCTTCCGTGGGAATTATATCCACGTTTATTTCCGGTTTTAACTGCCTCGGTAGATCTTTTATTTCTGCTGACATTGGTGAGAGCTGTATGCCGGAGAGACTAACCTCCCTCTTTTCTCCGGCCTTGATAGGGTTAACATCACGGGACTCCGGCTCTCACGCCTTGTCCCGGCCATTAAGATGGCATCTTCAAGCATGACGGGAACCTCGGCCTCAGAGGAAGATAACTTGGCCAGGGTCCAAGGACGCTCCGGCTGGGAGGGGTCGGAGGTTACCCCGGCCGACATATCCTGGGTCACCTCCACCAGGAGAGTGCCGGAGGGCGTAGCATGCTGGCTGCCGGCGGGAGAAACTATGCCGGCACCTGAACCCGACGAACGGGTCGTCTTCATCTGCCACTTCGAGTGGGGTTTCGGCCTGCCGGCGTCGGACTTCTTCTGGGACGTCCTCGACACATACGAGCTGCAACATCACCATATCCCGGCCAATGCCGTGATGATTCTCTCAGCCTTCGCCGCATTCTGCGAGGGCTACGCCGGCATAGAGCCCCTCTCCCAAGGTTGGGCGAAGTACTTTCAGCTCCGAAAACAAGTCATCCAGGAGCCACCCCGGAGCAAGGATGACCCGCCGGAGACGGCCCAGGAGAAGAAGGACCGCCCCATGACTCTTTGCGGCGTGGCCACCATCATGTCCCTGAAGGGCTCGGATTTCCCCAAGGTGGAACTCCTCGAATCTTGCAAGAAGTGGCAGAAAAGCTTCTTCTACGTGAAGAACACCACCGACGAGGATCTGCTCAACCTGCCGCCATTTGTGGACGAGCCACCTTTGGCCATGAAGAATTGGACTTACAACCCGAAGAACTCGGTGATGCCGATGAACGCGCTCCACCGGGTTAAGGGTGAGCTCCGGGATGCCGGCCTTACCCCTCAAGATCTGGTGGCCTACTTTATAAGCCGGCGCGTCTCCCCTCTGCAGCGCCGGTTGCACAAGATTTGCCAGATGAGCGGGCCCATGGACCCCACCCGGCATTCCACACATGAACTGACTCCGGCCGACATTCTGCGGCGGATCAAGGACGTCTGCAAGTCCTCTCAGGCCACCTTTGCCTGGGGGCTAGAACCATACAGCCGGGATAGGCCCGCCCCAATGGTAAACCTCCTGCCTGATATATAATCTCTTGTCCGGCACATAGATACTCAAGCCGACACATGTCTATTTACCGACATATTTGTAATGCTTGATCCAACATACTCTTGCACCGGCATATCTCTTGCCTCTGACCATTTACTTTGCATTATGCAGAAGTTCAGCTTCCAAGCCATGGAGAACTCCCGGATCAAGATCGCGGCGGACCGCACCATTGCAGGATGTTGAAGATCCGGATCACTGGGACAAGTTACCCCAGAACACCCGTGCTGCAGCTGCCGCGTGTAAGGCCTCTTCATCCCGGCATTATACTCAAGACCGGAGCGAGATTGATTCTGACGAGGAGATCCGGATGTACTATGACCCGATGCCACTTGCATATGCCTTTCCAGAAACACCTGCTTATGCCTTTCCCATGCCGTCCTCAGCTATCTCGGACGACATGGTCGTCGACACCGCTCCTCTGAACCAGGGACCTCCTTCCACCGGCGGACGTGCCGGCCGGAAGCGAGGTGTGAAGCCCCAGCCTGACACTCCTCAGGCACAGAAGAGGCAGAAGGTTGGCGTGCCCAAACAGAAGAAACAGAGGCCTGTTGCCTCGGGGTAAGTCTCTTTTCCTTGTTTCATTTCCGACATATCTCTCGCCCAGCTTACTATCTTGGTGTTTTCTCTCTTTCAGAGCTCCTCTTGCACCGGAACAAGCTTCTGGCTCGAGCGGTGACCCGAAGGTTACCAAGCCCACGGCCCCTGCTACCTCCGGCATACCCTCTGCCAGTCACACGACCTCCCTGGCACCGGCATCTTCGCCTGCGCCAGACAAGACCACCTCCCCGGCGAAGGACGTTCCTCCGCCGGAACAAGATATCTCTGCCCCCGACGTCCACATGGACTCGGGGGCTCAACAGGAACCCTCGGCTTCTGATGTCCACATGGACACAGGAGCCCACCAAGAAGCACCAGACTCCGGCGCGCCCACCAGCGACGCCGGCACAACTGAAGACGCCGGCGCAAGCAACAAGAGCGCCGGCACAGACATCAAGGGCAAAGGCCCTGCAGTGCCAGAAGTTCGGACTATTCCGGATCCTGCTCCTGCTGGCCAAGATGCACCGGCCGCGCCGGAATGACCTGCGCCTGAGACTCCAACTGCTGCCAAGACTCCGGCGCCAGCCAAGACCGCTGCGCCGGCCAAGACCTCTGCCCCGGTCTGGTCCGGCACTCTCCAGATCCAGAAGACCAAGTCTGGCACACCATCTGCCGCCACTGCTCCTCCTAAAGCAGCGTCCCAGACCAGCTCTGCTTTGGCCCTGCATCTTGGCAGGGCAGCAACCCGGCCTGGGTACCGGCCCAACTTCTTCGACACGCCGAAACTCGAGGGCCGTGTCCCCCTGGAGACGAAGAGTGACCAAAGCCTCGGATCTCTGAAGGAGCACTACGTCAGGTGGAATGACGCCGGCAACATGGACACCGCGGATTCCAGGAGCAAGAAGATGGCCGAAGCCTCGGCTACTGGCGATCCAGCTGACATACTGGCCGCGAAGCCCATTCCGATTGCCAGCGAGCTTCTCAGCCTCCAGCAAAGACTTCACCGCTTGGTCGATGCCACCAACGTAAGTCCTCTCTAGTTATACACATATCCCCAGTCCCCGAAAATGTCAGATGTCCGGGATACAGACATCCGGGATTTTCCAATAGCCTCTTAGTTAGCTGCTCTTGAATTATCTGCCGACACATGGGCTCGGTCTGAGCTTCAAATCCTAGTCACCGAGAGCCGGGATAGGTGCGCAGCACCTGTGCCGGGTCTTCAACAGCATGAGTACTTTATATGAACTTCAATTGTACTGGTATGCTAGGCTTTTCTCACAACCTTTCAAATCCTACCACTTTTGCAGCGCATGAACAACACCCGTGCCGATATGTTCCATGACCTGGTGTGCGAGCATCGGAAATTGTCCGACGAGCACAGCAAGCTTCGGCTGGAGCTGTCCAAGAAAGGTAAACTCGCCCGACATATACGTCTGATGCCTTTCCTTCTCTTGCATTCATAGACCTTTTGCCGGCACACCTTAATATGCCGATACATAACCTTTTTCCGTCATTCTGCAGCTGGTGCCGAAGCCCAAGTCATCGAGCTTGTCAAGAGAGTGAAGGAGGTGATAGGTATGCCGGTTCCTGCTATTACCCGGATAGACACTTTATACTTCAAATCCTTTATTTCTTGTCATTGTTTTCTATCTTCACCTTGTTTTGACTTCAAATCTTTTCAGACGACAAAGCTGCTCTGGAGGCACGCCACCAGGACTGTGTGTCCTCAATGGATGTGGCCAAGCAACTGGATGACCGGGATGCTGCTCACAAGGCCGAGGTAGATCAGCTGAAGGGTCGGATTGCCGAGCTGCTGGAGGAGAAGGAGCAGAAGGAGGGCCTACTAAAGAAAACCCAGGCCCTGCTCGTCACCTCCGAGACTGATGCCTCCGACGCCCACGCTAAACTGGATAGCCTGAAGGAGCAGGCAACTAAATGGGAAGTTACAGTTGCACAGCTCAATGCTGACCTCGCCCGTAAACTTCAAATCCTTTCCCTTTATCCTTCCCGACATAGTGTAATTCTTTCCGGCATACCATATATGCTGACATATTCTCCTTTTGCTAACATTGTTTCTATTCCTCAGACATGTTTCCCGCTTCCGTCACTGACGTTGAGAGGGCTCTGCAGTTGGATCGAGAAAGCCGGGGTGTTCTGGTTGACTCGCCCAACTGGGACATGTCGGAGCAGCTGCTGGCCCTGCAGTCCCGGAAGGAGGCCATGACCCTATATACTGAAGAACTCTTCTATGGCGCCCAGGAGGCATTCTCTGCCCTCTGGCCGGGACAACGGACGCCCACTGACCTGGTTGACCTCGGCAATGACCTGCAACTCGCCAAGGTTCGCCTCCGGGAATGGCGGGATTCCGGCACGAGGGTTGGAGCTGACGAAGCTCTCAGCTACTTCTTGTCCTGGTATGAAAAAGTTGATCTGGAGACTTTGCGCACAGTGCGCGAAGGATCCATCTGGACCACGGATCCAGAACACATCCGGCGTCGGCGGGAACTGGCCCACAGCTATGTGGACTATGCCGACACCGATGTCTTTGTCCGGGAGATCCGTGAGCCGGAGAAGACAGCGGAAGATGCCACCAAGGATGCTGCTGATGCTGAGGGCTCCGACTCCAGCCAAGATGAAGACGAGACTAAAGAAGCCGACACTGAGGCTCCGGAACAAGCATCTGTCCCGGCGGAGGTGATGCTTCCATTCCATCTGCTGGATCCGGCACTCCCGAAGCCGACACTTCCACCGCTACAGCTCCACCAGCCGGCGGTTCTGCTTCTGCCCCTGCTCCTTGACTTTGCCGCACAAAAACTTTAAGTTTCATCAGATCCCCGGTATGCCGGGTGCAGATGTAATATACATGTTTAATTTCCTCTGGTTTGCTACCTGAACAAGTTTTATCTCGGTTTGCTTGTTATTAATGCCGGATCATCTTTTGGCTAAGTCACCGAGTTTGTTTTCCTGTTTCCTCAACTTCACAACCTTGGCTACTTGTCTACCTTATTTGGCTTTCGACGTATGAGTCTCAAGGTTGCTTCATCGAACATACAGTACTTTAACTTTGAAACTTAGACTTCAAATCATCCGACACTTCAAATTTTAACTTTAGCTTTAACAAAAATGTCAGTTCGCTTGGTTTACATTTCCTTAGCCGTTTTCCATGTGTAGACAATCTCCGGCATCTACTCTTGCTAGCCATGAAGCCGGGTTTCGGACAGCAGCTAAGTCGAAGAGTGGCCTTTGGTGCCGACACATTACTAGACTGACATAGGAAATATTCGAATCAAGCCAGCCGGCATATAACAAAAATGTAAATAAACAACAGCATATCTCGGTGGCAGTGCCCACTCTCTTCGGGATGCCGACATATTCTATTCATTTGTCTTGTGCCGGCATAAAGAGCCGGCACACAAAGCAAAATACGGAAATACATACACTGTGCTGCTCAGGAGTAAAAGGGGCGGAGTAGAGCTATGTTCCATGGTCTCTTGGTTTCTTCTTCGGACCTGTCCGCCTTATTCTTCTTGGGGGCCTGCGCATCTATAAGATAATAGGCATCATTGTGCAGAGCTCTGCTCACAATGAATGGTCCCTCCCATGGAGGAGTTAACTTATGCCGGCCTTCTGTTCCTTGCTTTAGCCGGAGTACTAGATCTCCCTCTTGGAATCTCCTTGGATTTACCTTCTGCGCATGATAGCGTCTGAGGTTCTGCTGATATACTGCTGTCCTTGACAGAGTTATTTCTCTTGCTTCTTCCAGCAGATCCACATCATTTTCCCTGGCTTCTTTAGCCTCTTCCTCAGTATATAGCACCACTCTTGGTGCATCATGTATTACATCTATTGGAAGCACAGCTTCTGCTCTATACACCAGGAAAAATGGTGTGTAGCCTGTTGACCTATTCGGAGTTGTTCTTAAACTCCACAACACTGCTGGCAGCTCATCTAGCCAACATCCCAGAGTTTTCTCAAGTGGCTCTATCAGCTGGGGTTTTATGCCGGACAACACTAGTCCATTTGACCTCTCTACTTGGCCATTGGTACACGGGTGAGCGACCGACGCAATGTCTAGCCAGATTCCCACCTCCTCACAAAATCTGGCAAATGGTCCCTGGGCAAAGTTTGACCCATTGTCAGTGATGATGCCATGGGGAACACCATATCTCAGGATTATATCTTTTAAGAATTTTACTGCAGTGTGACCATCACACTTGCTTATGGGCTTCACTTCAATCCATTTGGTGAACTTGTCCACCATGACCAGGATATGGGCCATCTTTCCTCTTGCCGACTTAAAAGCCCCGACCATATCCAGGCCCCAAACAGCAAAGGGCCAGGTTATCGGGATAGTCTTCAATGCAGATGCCGGCTGATGAATCTGGTGGGCATATCTTTGACACCCATTGCATTTCCGGACCAAATCTTCTGCCTCTTGTAGTGCCGTCGGCCAATAGAAGCCATGCCGGAATACCTTTGCCACCAACGCTCTGGATGAAGCATGGTGGCCACACTCCCCCTGATGAATTTCCCGGAGCATCTCCAGACCTTCCGCAGATTCGACACATCTCTGCAATACTCTGGTGACACTTCTCTTGTATATCTCTTTGTTTATGATGGTATACCCTTTGGATCTCCTTGTAATCCGGCGTGCCTCGGTTTCATCCGCCGGCACTTGGCTATCCACCAAGAAGTTCATAATAGGACGTGCCCATGAGGGCACTTCCCTGACAGTGAACACTGCCTGATCTATCTCCATCATTTCGACCGACACATAATCGATCTCCATGGGCTGCGAAGTCCCCGGGACTGAAGAATCAGTCCCCGGGTATGCCAGAGCAGTCCCCGGGTATACCGGCACAACCTCTTGGTACATCTTACCCTTGCCCTTAGCTTTGCTCCGGAATACTGTACTCACAGCATATGTCGGCCCAGTCCCCGGGACTGAGGGATCAGTCCCCGGGTTACCTGGCCTGGCTCCGGCATCTATCTCCATCGGAACTGCTTCCTCCGGACTTGGCGGGACATAAATAGAAGATGACTCCGGCGAGGGCTTGATTGACGGCTTCCTCAGATGCTCTAATGAAATACCGGGCAGGATTGAATCTCTGGAAGATCCCAGCTTGGACAATGCATCGGCTGCGTCATTCTGAGCCCGGAGAACATGCCGGAACTCACAACCTTCAAAGTAACCACTTAACTGCTGCACCAGGAAACGGTAGGATGCCATGTTTGCATCATGCACATCCCATATGCCGGAACACTGCTGAATCACTAAGTCAGAATCACCAAAATACATAATCCGGCGAATTCCTATGTCCTTAGACACCTTCAGGCCATGCACCAGTGCCTCATACTCCGCCACATTATTTGATGCTGCAAAATGAATCTGCAGGACATATCTCAATTGGTCATTCTTCGGTGAACTGAGAACTATGCCGGCACCCAAGCCGTGGATTGTCTTGGACCCATCGAAATGCATCCTCCAATAATTTACATCTGGCAATGGCGGCTCGTATTGTATCTCGGCCCAGTCAATAAAGAAATCAGCCAACACCTGGGACTTGATTGTATCTCTCTTGTCATATTGAGGTGTATATGGCGACAACTCTATTGCCCACTTGGCTATTCTGCCACTGGCATCTTTGTTGCCTATGATCTCCGAGATAGGGGCCTCGGCCACTACCCGGATCGAATGCTCTTGGAAGTAATGCTTGAGCTTCTTGGCCGCCATATAGACACCATAAGTCATCTTCTGATAGTGGGGGTAGTTTTGCTTTGAGGTGGAGAGGACTTCACTCAGATAATACACCGGCCGCTGCACGGTTTTGCCTCCCTCCTCTCGCTCCACCACTACCACTGCACTGACAACCCTGTTGGTTGCCGCTATATAGAGCAACATTGGCTCCCGGGGCATTGGCGATGCTAATACCGGCGCTGTTGACAACATCTGCTTTAATTCCATGAAAGCTGCATCTGCTTGCGTTGTCCAGATGAATGTGTCGGACTTCTTCATCAACTGATATAACGGCAAAGCTTTCTCTCCCAGCCGGCTTATGAAACGGCTCAGGGATGCAAGGCATCCAGTGAACTTATGTACCTCCCTCAAATCTGTCGGCGGCTTCATTCTTTCTATGGCACGAATCTTACCGGGATTCACCTCAATACCCCGGCTGGAAACAAGGAAGCCGAGCAACTTCCCCGCCGGCACACCGAAGGTACACTTAGCCGGATTCAACTTCATCCGGAATCTCCTCAGGTTTCCAAAGGTTTCCCGGAGATCATCTATGAGAGTCTTGCTCTCCTTGGTTTTTATGACGATATCATCGACATATACCTGCACATTTTTATCTATTTGGTCATGCAAACACTTTTGCATGCACCTCTGGTAAGTTGCGCCGGCATTTCTCAAACCAAACGGCATAGTGAGATAGCAATAAGCCCCGTACGGGGTAATAAAGGATGTCTTTATTTGATCCGGCTCATACAAGGGGATCTAGTGGAAACCAGAATAGGCATCTACAAATGATAACAGTTCACATCCAGCTATGGAATCAATCACTTGATCGATCCGAGGGAGCGGGAATGGATCTTTAGGACATGCCTTATTCAAGTTGGTGTAATCAACACACATCCGCCATACTTTCACTATGGCGGGCTCATCTTTCTTCTTTTCCACCAGAACCGGATTAGACACCCAATCCGGGTGAAGCACTTCTTTGATAAAGCCGGAGGCTAAGAGCCTGGCCACTTCGTCCCAAATGGCTTTCCTTCTGTCGCCGGCATTCCGTCAGAGCGGCTGCTTCACCGGCACACCTTGCAAGTCTGAAGTAGACCATGCGAAGATATCCCGATTCTCATGGAGGAAGCTGATGAGCTCACCTTCCTATTTGGGATCCAAACATGCCTCGACCAGGGCTTGGCGCTCCGGGAAAGCTTCATCCAGAGGTACCTTTTTTACTTCCTTGCCTACTTGAAAAGAAGCACTGCAACCGGGATTTGCCATGCCCGGCATAGGTTTGCCGGCCACAACCGTCTCAGCAATTTCCACTGCTCGCTTGAGCCTCTTCCTTTCCTCAGCAATGATCAGAGTCTCGGCCAGGTTAGACCCGGCTGTTGCACAGGCCATGGAACGCTTGTAATCACCAATGATGGTGATCGCCCCTCCGGGCCCCGGCATCTTCATTTTCAGGTACGCAACATGCGTAGAGGCCATGAACTTGGCCAATGCCGGCCTCCCCAGCAAAGCATGGTAGGGGCTTTCCAGATCAACCACCTCGAACATGAGATTTTCCACCCTGCAGTTATCCCGGCTGCCAAACATGACATCCATCCGGATCTTGCCCATCGGCGCACACGAAAGTCCCGGCACAATGCCGTGGAATGTGGTCTTGCTTGGCTCCAGCATATTCTCCTTGATGCCCAGTTTCTGCATCGTATCCCAATACATGATGTTGATGCTGCTTCCATTGTCAATGAGGACCTTGCTGAACCTCACGTTATTAGCCGGCCCGACAAATGTCGGATCCAACACTAGAGCATACCCGCCGGGGTTTGGCATGATCCTGGGATGATCTGCCCTGTCCCAGGCAATGGCTTGGTCAGACCAATGCATCATCTTCGGAACTGCCGACATAACGGCGTTTACCTCCAAACACCGCCGGTACAAGCTCTGCTTGTCTGTTCTTTCGGTCTCAAAGACCATGTAGCTCTGATCATACTCCTTGTACTCATTTCGGCCCGCTCCTGGGCCTCCAGCACTATATTCCGGATTATAGCTCTGGTCTATTTGATTTACGCCGGCATTCCCGGCGTTGCTCTGATTCCCGGGATTAGCCGGCCTGGGTGGGACTGTGACTGTATTTGCACCTGTCAACGGCGGTGGAGCTGCCGGGACAGATGGTCTAGCCGGTCCCCAGGGACCTGCACAACCTGCTAATATGTCGTCCAGCCATGAACAGTTCCTTGTCAAATGATTTGCCGGTTTACCCGGCTGGAATGTGTGAAACACACAAGGTTTGTCCATGGCAAGACCCACTGTATACTTCGGCCACTGCTTCTTCTGACCAGCGGCTCCGCCGGCATTCTTATTGATCCAGACATTCTTCTTCTGGAATGGCTGTGCTTGCTGCTGTGGTGGTTGCTGCCGAGGCTGCTGATAGCCCTCATATCTCGGGCGTTGGCTACTGCCGGCACCCCCTTGTTCTTTGTCCACTGCGGCTACCTGTGCCGTTCCATACCGGTAATCCGACCTTTCTTCTTTTCTCTTGCTCCGGTTATCAGAGCGATAGTATTGTCCTGGTCTCCCGGTGCTATTGGTGTTCCCCTGAGTCTGCCCCTGTCCTTGTGAATCAAGGGTGGGCTGCATAGGGTCTCCCAGAGCATAACTATCCGCGATCTTGATTGTCTCGGCCAACGTGGCCGGCATTTCCCTCTGCAGCTTTTGCCACAACATGGTACCATGCCGGCACCCATGAGCGAACCACATGATGGCCTGCTGCTCCACAACTCCTTCGCAGGAATTGCGTAAGGTGCACCATCTGGTCAGATAGTCTCGATCGGTCTCATTCACTCCCTGCCGGCAGTTAGCTAGCTGCTGCGGCCGGTTAGGCCTCTTGTATGTACTGGTGAAGTTTGACACAAACTGTTCTTCGAAATCAACCCAGCCGTTGATACTTCCGGCCAGCAGATTATTCAGCCATATCCTGGCTGGTCCTTCTAGCATTTGCGGTACATATCGTACCGCCCATCTGAGGTTTCCTCCGGCAATGTTCACCGCGGTGGAGTAATCCTCCAACCAGTCTTCCGGCTTTGTACTGCCGTTGTATGTCCTCGCGCCACGCGCGAGCTGGAAATAGTAAGGTACCGGCTCACCCATAATCTGAGGTCCAAAGCACATGGGACCCAGAGCTCCTTGCCTCTCCACCAACTCCGATTGGTGAATCATGTCCAGCTTGAGGCGCGCATCTCTCGCTGCCAAGGACCGGGGTCCAAGCCGGGACGCAATTGGGCCCGCGATCACTTTTTCCTGCTGCTGCTCTGGCTGATGCTGCTCACTATGCCGGCCTTGCTGATGCTGCTGCTGATATCCCGCCCTAACCAGGGCGGAATTCCCATCATCCTCTCGATGTCCCGGTTGACCCGCACCTTGCTGCTGCGCTGCTCCTCCGGCGCCCTGCTGCTGACGCCGGGCAGCACTGTTACTCCGGCCACCACCGGCCGAAACTGCCCCTTGCCCGGCCGGCACATTCTGGCCAGCACTCTTGCGGCCGACATTCTTGTTAGCCTGGCCGGCGCTCTTCTGAACTACTGCTTGCTTTCCGGCAATTGCCGGATCATACACTTGGATCTGCTTGTCCCAGCGGCCAGAGCTCACACTTCCGGCACGCCGGACACTTGGATGCGGGGACGAAGCCTCGCCCCTCGACCTTGCACCGGCACCTCCCACCGACGCAATGTACTGGGATGCCCCGGCACCTGGGTTTGCCTTCTTAAAGGCCTCCTGCTGCTTAGTAGCTTCAGACAAAAGATGGTTAAGCCGGGCTTGCTGCTCACGCAGTGCTTCACCGGACAAATTAGATAAGTCCTTAGCTACCTCGGCTGCTGCTCTAAGGTTCTTCACTGGTGAGCTATAAATTACCTTAGGCACAGTACTAGTTGCAGTATGACTCTTAGCCCTAGCATCTTTGCCTAGCTCAGTGTTAAGATCTCTGCCTCTAGTTCTAACCTCATCTATCCGGCTAGGCCGGGTTACCACAGGAGTAAAACCATGGGCTGCCTCATACTCACGGAGTTGCCGGTTAAACCGCTCGCGCTCCTGGTGCATGGCCAGGGCCTCGTCGACGAGGGCCTAGCGAGATCCCTCCAGGACCTCCCTTGTCTGCTCCGGATCATCGCCGGATCACACCGGCTCGAGAAGCCGATCGATGATGGGAAGAAGCACCTGCCCCTTTGCCGGCACAGCGGAAGTGCCGGCCAGGTTCTCGACATGCTCCAACGGGGGATGTGCCGACCTCTTGGCCTTCGGCGGCTCTGGGGGAGTATCTCCCGCTGCTGCCGCTGCCTTGCCGGCACCATCTGCCGGTGGCACGGATGTGCCGGCCATCATTACCTCGGCCGACTCTACTGAGCGAGCGCTACGCCCAGCGTAAGCCAGCCGATGTGATGGAGGATCCGCCGCCACCAGCACCTTTTCCCTGCAAACTCTCTCAGTCCCCACGTACACCTCGTGGGAACCGAAAGACATGATCCGACCATCCCTGGGGAACGGCCGGCTGCCGAGACATCCGGCGTTGTCACTAACGAAGCTGAGCGTGCCTAGCCTCTGGACGAGGCCAGAGACCACGCGCACTCCCGAAGCTGCTATCACAGACCCCGTCCAAATAAACACTCCGCCCAGCATATCGGACAGCCCCACGGTGGGCGCCAAATGTCGTCGTGGTGAAACAACATATGCCATATGATGGCTTAAATGGGGGCCGAACTAGATGCTGGAGGATTCGGGAGAGGGGAACGAGCTAAAAAGCACGACAGAAAGGAACACAGATCTACCCAGGTTCGGGGCTCTCGTAAGGAGATAACACCCCTACTCCTGCTCTACTGGATGTATATTTGGATCGATGTAGTACACAACAATGGTGCTTCCAAGCTCTATGCTAGAGAAGGAAGATGAACTGCTAAGTGTAAGAACAGAGAGTGACCAACCCTTTACCAGGGCTCCCTATGCCACCTTATATAGTGGTAGCCAGGGTGACAACGGTCACAAGAGACCAGCAGACACGAGCTACACTCCAAGCAGGACTTGCTGACAAAGGCTGAGACCTTGACTTCCTCCCTGATTGCTCTCGATGGGACTTCATATCCCTGTACCTTGTACTTCCTGCACTGTGACCTTACCCTTGTGAGGTAAGCTCTGTACTTGTGCACAGTGAGGGTAGGTAACCTCCACTCTGCACCCTGCCATCACACTCTGCTACCATGCTTGGATGTTTTCTTCCTTGATTGTAGGGATGTGACACATTACCTGTCTTCTGTATTCTGGATATGATCGTTGGCCCTACCCCGGACCTATATGCCGGACCAACGACCTCCGAGGGTCGGGTAATCTGGCCTCCCCTGCTCCTGCACAACACACCAAATGGTTAGGCCAGCATATCTAAGTATATGTCGGCACACCTATACTAATATTCCGGCTATACCGGCATATCCGAACACCAGCCGGGATATACACATATGCCGGCCTGGCCGATGCTCTTATATTCCGGCCAGGCCCTTTATTGACAATCCGGCATAAGTCAACCATAGACCAGGCATCTTTATAGTCTCTTGACCCTACCGGGGGTCATCCCCCCGACACATGCATACTACAAGAGGTGAATATACTAATGCATAAGTAAAATGGGTAAGGGACATGTGTGTCACTTGCCTTGGTAACAGCTTGCACACTCACAACAGTCACAATAGTAGCCTTGCTCCTCCTCAAAATCTATTCAATCCAAACAATCAAGCAATCAATAATCTATTTCTAATGACAATCATAGACATGTATGCAAATGACATTTTAATTTCACACACTATGTGAGTGTGTGAAAAAGTTGTATAAGATGGAACATGAGGCTTTTGAAAACAAGTGTGATGTTAGAAAGGATTTTATTTACTAAATAACAAGGTATAGACAACAATGTTCATTTGATGCAATAGGATAACACTAAAAAAAGGGTTCTAGTTTGTACTGTACTGCAAAAATAAGTTTGAGCTACCTCTGGTTAGGTGATAGTAACTTGAAGCCACTGCAAGTGGTTTCACTCAAAAATAGTTTTTAGAAGTCAAATGGTAAGGAAAATAGAGATTTGGACATATTTAATAGTAGCAAGTTTGTGCACATATTAACTTTGGAAACTTTTGCTTCTGGAGTGTTCTAAATGTTCCAAGGATTCCATAGACTACAAATTTGTAGCATTTGGACTCACAGAACAAAAGTTATGAATTTATTATGAAACCGAAGGTTTGATTCAGATCTGACAATAGATTCGTAATGAACCCATAAAATAACAAGTTTTATTGCATTATTGGATTCTACACATCCTAAGGATTCCAACGAGGTATTATTTGTAATTTTTGGTTAATTATTTTATTTTCTAACGATTTTACAAGATGCAGCAGCAAACTGAAATTTGAAATCGAATTTGAATTCGATTTGACTGGTTTGACTGGGGAGGGCTGACTGGGCAGGCAACTTGGCGCAACCTTATTGGTCGATACCGATTCGGTGATGGGATCTAATCCTAGCCGTGCGATGCAGATCCGAGGGCTAGAGACGAAAATGAATAGTGGAGGCTCACCGGCGAGGCAAAGTCCGGCGAGGATGTCCAGGTACGGTGGTCGACGGTGAGCTTGCTCCGGTGATGATTGTCGGCGATAGAGTGGTGGACGGTGTTCTGCAGACGACGGAGACCTTGATTCCATGGTCGTCGACGACTGGTACTTCCCTAGGCGACGGCAACGCGCGGCTGGAGACAACGGCGGCCTCGGTGATCATCGGAGAGCTCGAAAAGCTGCAGGAAAAGGCAGGGCAATGATGTCATTCGACGCGCTAGAGAGAGGGAAGGAGAATAGGGGAGTCGAGGAGCGAGGGGAGGCTTCACCGCGTCAGAATCAACGATGTCTGGCGGCGGCACCTGTGAGCTCCGGCGAGGAAATTGAGCAGCCCGGCGGTGTCTTCTGCAGAGGGAAAAGGGAGGGGCGAGAGAGGAGAGCCGGGGCATTATAGTGGAGGGTCTTGATGGTTAGTTAAGGCGCGAGTAACGTCAGGGAGTAACACCGGCAAGCATTACTGGGAGGAGGAGTCAGTTGCGGGGAGGGAGATGATAGGTGGGTCCCGCATGGCGGTGAGAGAGGGGAGGGGTGAGCTGGGTTGGGTTGGTTCTGGTGAGCTGGGCCGGCTGGCTTCTCGGGCACAGCCCAAGTGGGCTCCTGGCCTCTTTCTTTTATTTTTTTCCTTCTGCTTTCTTTTTCTTTTGTTCTAATTTCTGTTTCAAGTTTTTGAAAAGGCTCTTCTATTCAGATTTGAATAAAATCAAAGCTGACCACTTCTGGTCTTTAAAAAGTATGTTCAGAACCTATAAACCAGAGGTTTAGTGATAAGATGGAAAAGAAATAATTTGTAAGAACTTTTAAATGTAGAGTTCAAATAACTAGTAAGTTAATTTTAATAACTTCCCAATTTTTGGTTTTCAAAAATTACTAAAGGAAAATAAAATACTCCATACTAATGGAACTCCTTTAAAATACTTTCTTTCTGAAACCTTTTTGTTTCCAAAATTTGGGGTAAAGGGCATTTGAAACAATATTCTATGAAAGAAAAAGATTCAAAACTTTGGAAATGATCTTGAAATGCAATATGCCATGAATGCATGATGAAAATTTTATTTTTGAAAATTTGGGATGTTACAGAAGAAGACCTCCGGTGGCAATTCCCCTCTCCGGCAGGGTGCCGGGAAGAGCTTCTGGACCCTCCCGATCTTCGGGTCGACGGCGGCGGCGGATCGCGATGTGTTCTGGAAAATTGATCGGGTACTTAGGTTTTTTTTGTCTGGGGGTCTTTATAGGCGAAGGGGCGATGTCAGAGGAGGGGCCAGGCGGCCTCACACCATGGTGGCATGGGCCAGGGGCTAGCCGCACTACCCTGGCATGTGGGCCCCTGGTGCCCCGCCTCCTACTCTCCTTCGGATCTCTGGAAGCTTTCGGGTAAAATATGACTTCCAGAACTTGTTTTGTCCAATTCCGAGAATATTTCCTGTGTATCACTTCTGAAACACAAAAACAGCAGAAAATAGGGAACTGGCACTGTGGCAACTCGTTAATAGGTTAGTTCCAGAAAATGCATAAAAGTGCCATGAAGTGTAACGAAACAATAGGCAAATGGTGTAAAAACAAGCATAGAGCATCAAAAATTATAGATACGTTTGAGATGTATCAAGCATCCCCAAGCTTAAGTCCTGCTCATCCTTGAGTAGGTAAGTGATAACAAAAGAATAATTTTTGAGGTGACATGCACCTACACAATCTTGATCATATATGTAAGCATTTGTGAGCTGGGATCACAAGAACTTAAAACATGGGCATGAAGATATAATCTTGACAATAAGAAACTTAGCAACCATGTTGTAAACATGCAAATGAACACAAACAAAAGATCATGAAATTGAAACAATGAAAGTCAAACGTGTATTCAAATCATAAGGAAAAACATACAAATGGTTTTCAGCTTGTCCTTCATAGAGAGCAAAACATAAATGCATAGGACACCTTCAAGTTTAAGAGGGCGACTAGATACAAATAATTTAAGAACAAGTGAAACCAACAATATGAATCAATCAATCAATGAAAACTTTGGGACAATGCACATTATACTAAGAATGACAACTATGCTCTCTTAATGGTGCATAAAGATAGAAGGTGGTGACTCAACATAAAAGTAGAAGAAAGGCCCTTCGCTGAGGGAAGCAGTGATTGCAAGTTTTATAACCTTCAAAAATTATGGTACTTACCGGCTTTGAGCTCTCATTGCCCCCATCATAAGCATCTTGAATGGTTAAAGTTAATGCGAGAACAATTATGATGCATATTCTTGACAAATCATAAGTTGAAAACCTCATATCCCGTGAATACGAGTACCCAAACCTCATGCTACTTTACCTAGAGTCCCAAGCAAGGCTCTTGTCATTGTAAATATATGCATATCATTGATAACCACCAATAGGGTACCTCCGTGCCCGATGACATGGAACAAGCCCACACCAAAATGATAGGACAAGCAGACAATGAACACCTCGACATCTCTTTTATTTGCCATTTGTTTAGCTTTTTATTGTGAGATGCATCGTCGAATGTTCACCATGGGTATGCTACAAATTTCCACCATGAATGATGCATGGCTTAGATTAGCGGCCCGACATTTCCTTAACACATATAAAGACTCCATGATCCCCACAAGATTCCCAATTCATTTTACACCGCAGGCATCCATAAACAAAAGATCACGATATCAACTCAAATAAGAAGTGCAATGCTGAAAGCTTGCCCATGACTGCATGGCTGGGCTAGAATCCAACTTACAACTTGCAAGCATAACAACTCAACATAAGAGACCACAATGTCAAATTTTTAAGAACAGGAAAAAGTAAAGTGTGCCTTACGGTTCGTGAGAGCTTTACTGACCGAATTTTGCATAACACTGGTAAGAGTTTAATTTGAAGAGAAAATAAAAGAAAGTCAAATTTACTTGGAATAGCAAATTGCTAGTAGGTATGTATGGTGGACACTTTGGAATACTTTGGCTTTTAAGAGTTGGATGCATGAGTAGAGCTCATATTCAGTACAAGGCGAGGGCTAGCAAAAGACTGGGAGCGACCAACTAAGAGAGCAATAATGGTCATAATCATGCAAAGCGACAAAGCGACATTAAAAAAAGCATAAGATTGCATCAAAAGTCAAAAACTAAATGATCATGAAGGCTATTGGCGACTTTGTAAGAGTCTAACATGTGTGAGCATGCACCAAGTCAACCCAAATAAAGCATAAAGGAGAAAACCAAAATAATGCTTCCATACAATAAAAAGAAGGCATGCTTTTTTCAAAGGCTCATTAAGCAATCTCAGTTATTTGAGACAAGTCATGCTACAGCAAAACCACTAAGCATACTATCAAAAAGACATCAAGCATGACATGAAAAAGCCTAAGCCGCATTCTACACAAGCTCCTTCTTGTACCACTATTTTGCATAAAGCTTTTTCTCTTTTCCAACACCATTTGAAATTTTTAAAGACACCTCTTTTGATGAAAACCAATAAAGATCAGAGGCAAAAATACACCTTGATGAAAAGATATTACAGGGTCTGAACGCAAATCAAGGTGAAAATGAAAACCAAAAGCAGTAGCAGAAAAAGAAGAACACTCGATGAACGATAAGAGTGAAAAACTGAGTGTTCTTTGCAAATGAAAACAAGTACATCTCCTCCAAAGAAAATTTGTTGGGGTCCAACCATTTATTGCAGCAAACAAAACAAACCAACAAAGAAAACTAAAATAACTGATGCTCCAAGAAAAACACATAGTGCATGAAGCAATAAAAATATAGTGTTTTGAAAGGTGACCTGATTTTTGCCGATGAAGAAGGGGTGCCTCGGTGGCATCCCCAAGCTTTGACACTTGTACTTCTTGGATATTTCTTGGGGTGATGTATGGGCATCCCCAATCTTGAGCTTTTGTCCATTCTTCAACTCATCTCATCATTCTCCAATCCCTACACTTGAAAACTTCCTTCATACAAAACTAAACACAAATCTATTAGCAACATTAGTGTAGGCATAACATATAATCAACCTCTTTTTGCTTCAGGTTTCAACTCAAACCCACCACATATAAAGTAAATACTACTGTAGCAACTTCCACAAGAGTTCCATGATCAAAAAAACTCGCAAAGAAAGCGATAAAGTGGCAAAAACAAATATTGGCAGAAATCTGTCAAAACAGAACAGCTGACAAAGGCAGAATTTTTAATGGGTTTTCTGTTGCTCAAATAAAAAAGTGTTCAAATAACAAAAGTTTGGATATAACCTGGGGCATATTCACAAGAAATCGCAGGTCCAAAATATATACAGAGAATTTTCACAAATTTTTATAGTGCAGCACCGAAAACAGTTTCAGGACAGCAACATCCCCAAATCTTTACCTCACTCAAATCAGAGGCTTCTCTTGGCACAAAAACGAAATAAAAAGGATAAGGAGCAGTCATTACAGTAGTAATGACTTCCAAGACTCAAATAAAAGAAAAAGTACTGAAAAGAAAACATTGGGTTATCTCCCAAGAGTGCTTTTCTTTAACGCCTTTGAGCTAGGCGCAGAAAATTGCGAATCAAGTATTTTCAGAAGAAGCATTAAGATCAACAGCAGAGGTCTTGTCAATAAGGCATTGTGTTTCATCCACATAAGTTTTAGAAGACCCTTTGTGATCACACTTTGGTTCACTCAAATCACAAAAAAGATTTTTGGGACAGATCCAGTCAAAATTATTTTCGAAAGCTTCACACAATCCAAAGAGCTTGCTAGGTATAGGTATTTCGGCCCCTTCATCATTTGTACTAAGAACCTTTATAGGTGAACCGAGTTTATTAAAACGTTTAAGAACTTTCCTAGCTTCAATAACAATATCTTTAAATTCTAGGAGCAAAGTTTCCAAGATAAAAGCTTTCTTTTCAGGATTCTCAATTTCATGAAGCTTAAGGAACATGTATTGCATAAAAGGGTCAAGACTAGCAAACCTAGTTTCCAACATGTGAATTAAATAAGCAGAAGCAACTTCAATACTAGGAGCTAGCTCAACCACATATTTCTCCTCAACTTCCTCATGCATACTAATGTGATTAAAGAACTCCTCAATGTTACTTTTTCCTATAATCGAACCACTACCTACTGAGAGGTCCTCCATAACGAACTTAGGGAATAGCATGATAAACTAAAAGTAAAGAAATAACAACTACCAAGGATTCTAATTTTTTTGGGTTTTTGATATAAAATGATGCAGGTAAAATAAATAAAGTAAAGCAAAACAATAACAAAGTAAAGGATGTGCGTGCAAAAAACTCCTCTCACATAAGTCTTCTACTTCCTCCCCGGCAACGGCGCCAGAAAAGAGCTTGATTGCTGGTTGATTGCGCCAGAAAAGAGTTGGTGGCGTGCAGTTGAATGATCAGCCCGTTGGGAACCCCAAGAGGAAGGTGTGATGAATACAGCAGCAAGATTTTCCCTCAGTTAAGAAACCAAGGTTTATCGTTCTTGGAGAGGAGATACAAACGACTGAAGGTGATGCTTGCTAGTTTGCGATGGCTTCAGACAATTTATATATGGTGCCTCATCCAAGCTTTGGTTGCTAGCTGCAACACGGAACCTGCACACACACAAACAAAAACTTTGTCCCCAACTTACAATGAGGTTGTCAATCTCACCGGTTTGCTTGAAACAAAGGTTATGAGTGTATCAAGTGGAAAACAGTAAAAGTATGTGAGTAAAGTAAACAGTGCAAGTAAAGTAAACAGGTGATAGCAATATGATGGAAATAGGACCGGGGTCCACAATTCACTACTGGTGTCTCTCCATAAAATAGATAACACATGCTAGGTAAACAAATTACAGTTGGACATTGATAGAATAAAGATAAACGTGATATGTCAAGAAGATCACTATGAGATTTACTCTAGGCATTACAACAAAATACATAGACCGCCATCCAACTGCATCTATGACTAATAATCCACTTGTGGCGAATCAATCAGAGAACTCCACAAGTATTAAGTTGCGAACAACAGATAATTGCATTAAGCAAAGTGTGGAATGTAAACAAAGCGTATGCCCTTGAGCATATGAATGTTGTTTTCTCCCTAGTAGCAACAGCACATCTACAACCTTAGAGGTTTCTGTCACTCCCCCAGGTTAAATAGAGGCATGAACCCACTATCGAGCATAAATACCCCCTCTTGGAGTCACTAGCAACTACTCGGCCAAGATAGCTACTAACAACGGAGAGCATGCAAGATCATAAACAACATAGAGATAACAAAAGATAATATTCAGTATAGCAACTCAATCATAAACACCAATATTCATCGGATCCCAACAAACCAAACATGTAGAATTACATAACGGTGATCTCAATCATGTAGTGCAGCTCATGAGATGTAAACATGAAGCACATGGTGGAGAAGACAACCATCTAGCTACTGCTATGGACCCATAGTCCAAGGTAGACTACTCACTCATCGCTTTGGAGGCAAGCATGGCAATGAAGAAGACTCCGGTGGTGATTCCCCTCTCCGGCAGGGTGCCAGGAAGAGCTTCTAGACCCTCCTGATCTTCGGGTCGACGGCGGCAGCAGATCGCGATGTGTTCTAGAAAATTGATCGGGTACTTAGGTTTTTTCTGTCGAGAGGTCTTTATAGGCGAAGGGGCAATGCCAGAGGAGGGGCCAGGCGGCCTCACACCATGGTGGCGCGGGCCAGGGGCTGGCCGTGCCACCCTGGTGTGTGGGCCCCTGGTGCCCCACCTCCTACTCTCCTTCGGATCTCTGGAAGCTTCCGGGTAAAATATGACTTTAGGAACTTGTTTCGTCCAATTCTGAGAATATTTCCTGTGTATCACTTCTGAAACACAAAAATAGCAGAAAACAGGGAACTGGCACTGTGGCAACTCGTTAATAGGTTAGTTCCAGAAAATGCATAAAAGTGCCACGAAGTGTAATGAAACAATAGGCAAATGGTGTAAAAACAAGCATGGAGCATCAAAAATTATAGATACATTAGAGACATATCAGCCGTCGACCTGAAGATCGGGAGGGTCCAGAAGCTCTTCCCGGCACACTGCCGGAGAGGGGAATCACCACCGGAGGTCTTCTTCATCGCCATGCTTGCCTCTGGAGCGATGCGTGAGTAGTCTACCTTGGACTATGGGTCCATAGTAGTAGCTAGATGGTTGTCTTCTTCACCATGTGCTTCATGTTTAGATCTCATGAGCTGCCCTACATGATTGAGATCACCGTTATGTAATTCTACATGTTTGGTTTGTTGGGATCCGATGAATATTGGTGTTTATGATTAAGTTGCTGTACTGAATATTATCTTTTGTTATCTCTATGTTGTTTATGATCTTGCATGCTCTCCGTTGTTAGTAGCTATCTTGGCCGAGTAGTTGCTAGTGACTCCAAGAGGGGGTATTTATGCTCGATAGTGGGTTCATGCCTCTACTTAACCTGGGGGAGTGATAGAAACCTCTAAGGTTGTAGATGTGCTATTGCTACTAGGGAGAAAACAATATTCATATGCTCAAGGGCATATGCTTTGTTTACATTACACACTTTGTTTAATGCAATTATCTGTTGTTCGCAACTTAATACTTGTGGAGTTCTCAGATTGATTCGCCACAAGTGGATTATTAGTCATAGATGCAGTTGGATGGCGGTCTATGTATCTTGTTGTAATGCCCAGAGTAAATCTCATAGTGATCTTCTTGACATATCACATTTATCTTTATTCTATCAATTGCCCAACTGTAATTTTTTTACCCAGCATGTGTTATTTATCTTATGGAGAGACACCACTAGTGAACTGTGGACCCCGGTCCTATTTCTATCATATTGCTATCACCTGTTTACTTTACTTGCACTGTTTACTTTACTCGCATACTTTCACTATTTTCCACTCGATACACTCATACCCTTTGTTTCAAGCAAACCGGTGAGATTGACAACCTCATGACAAGTTGGGAATGAAGTACATGGTTGTGTTGTGTGCAGGTTCCGTATTGCAGCTAGCAAGCAAAGCTTGGACAAGGCGCCATACATAAATTGTCTGAAGCTGTCGCAAGCCAGTCCGCATCACCTTCAGTCGTTTGTCTCTCCTCTCCAAGAACGATATCCCTTGGTTTCTTAACTGAGGGAAAACTTGCTGCTATATTCATCAAAACCTTCTCTTGGGGTTTACCAACTGGCCGGTCATTTACTACAAGCCAACAAGTTTTCTGGCACCATCATCACTCGGCCCCCATCACCGCCCCCTTCCTTGTCCCCCTCTGCACTAGACCGTCTCGACCCCTCCCATCATGCCAGGATGCGCCTCCAACATGCCACAGCCCGTAGCACACACCAGCGTCCCCTCTCTTTACTCCCTTGTCGCTCCCCTGGCCAGCACCAAGGTGACTCGTCTGCCCCAGTACACTGCTAGCACTCCCTTCTCCCGCCTATAAAAGGAGCCCAAGAGCGTTCCATCTCACTCACCTCACTCCACTCTCCCTCCTAGACAACATCACTCCCGCCCTCATGCCCTATCAAGCTCGACATCACCGACGAGGAGCTCCCAGGCCTCCGCCTGTTCCCGGTGAACCTGACGTCCTTCTGCATTGCCGTTTGATCAAGGTGGCAGATAAGACCTTCTGTCGCCACCCTGCACCCTCGCCGCCGCTCCCCGTCACCGCCGGTGAGCCACCCGAGCTCCGCCCTCTTCCAGACCTTCCTCCCTCTCTCGCTCCTGTCAGGCTGGGGGAGATGACCCTCGGCCGTCGGATCCGATTCTAATCGGACGGTTGAGACACCCTCATACGCCTTCGGTTTTAAGTGCACTGACCGGTGGGCCCCTTTGTCAGTGCATCTTTTTTTCACCCGTGCTCGGGAACGCCTGATAGGCCGGCCCGTTAACCTCTCCGCACGCGGCCCGTTGCGAGGAAAGCTAGAAAAAATATAGAATGGAATCTAGAAATTTCAAATCGGAACCCCTTTTAGATTTAAGATTCCCAGAGTTATAAGAGTTCAAATTTAGCAAACCACATATCCCTGGAAAGCTTAGAACATTGTCTATCCTATAGAAGTGGTTTGGACCAATTTATAGTTATATACATTCTCTGGTAAATATAACAAAACGGGAGGTTTGAAAGTTTAGAAAACTCATAACAAATCAAATAAAATTCAAAACAATGTGAATCCAACTTTAAAAATTCAAATATAGTATTATCTATCTGTTGTTGACAATAGTTTTCGAATATAACCTTTTAAATTAAATGCTAGTTTCCAATTGGTTAAACTAGTCATTAACCCATGCAGACGCACGGGCAAGCTATTCAGGGAGACATGAAATTAAATTGTGACATCCATATATAATATCAGATTAAGCACACTATGAAAATTAATGTGATAATATTAGGTACCATAGTTTCCATAGTTTTCCAGTAGTCTCGGTGGAAATTAGTATTATTTCTGGATTATGAGACAGTTTATATGTGGTACATTTTAGGAAGGACAAAGAATTATTACTATAGAGAAAATATTCAATTTACATCCTTGAACATATTATACACCCCAAAAAGGAAGGCCCAAATATCATGTTACAACCTTCCATAACATTATTAGCATGCAACATCATAAGAAGGTGATCTTCTTCGTAGACTATGGGGACAGACAACCGAGAGCATTGGATGCTTGGACGATACATTTGTCCCATGTACCTGCGTTCTATGAAAGGCATACATTATGCAAAATCAATTTTGTCATCCACATCCCATCAGTTCCAGTCTCCGGAGAGCTGGTCAATCACTTGACTTTACTCCATTCAGAACTTTTGTAAAGTTCAGTGAGTTTTAGATTAATGTATTAGTACCTACAGACCTTTCTTCACGACCGCCAACAAAAATGAAAAGCACAGGTTGTGTCTATCCAACATTTACTGATTGCATCTCACTGGACTTGATATTGTTCTTGAACCCAAAAATAAACTGAATAGATATTTCTTACAGACGGCAAAGTACAAATGAAGTAAGCGGAATATACAATGCAACATAGGAGAAATCAGGTTTTAAGCTGAACTCTTGGACTGAAAGCTACATAGTTGATTTATCGTACTAACATAAGTAAGTCTCATATCCACTATTCACTCTTTGGAATATCTCCGTTCTGAAAGAAAAAACTCCTTGGAATATCAGAAAATTAGATAGTTTATTTCTCATAATGACAACATAACTATCTTTTTTTTGAAATGTGCTGTATATAAATCAGATAATAAGGTTTTGGTTACAATCGTCCAAGGCCGCTTTCGACACGCAGGTCGGCACTGCACCTTGTAAAACACCACTACACAATTCACTACGACTTAATTGGCATAAACCATGAACTACTTTATTACAAAGTCTATTAACATTTGAAATTATGACTTGCCGATCCAGAGGCTTCATATAATTGAACTCCTTCGCAATCAGGCAAACTTCAGACTGATCAGGACCACCTTCCTTGAATGAATCCAGAATGTAAGCACAATCTGTTTCAATAATAATGTTTGAATCAGAGTTTGCAATCGCCAGTTTTAAACCTTCTAGACAGGCAATAGCTTCCCCTTCACTCGCCGATTGACAGTGACTAGAAAAGAGAGTAGTTCCATTGGAATCCCTTAGAACCGCTCCCCATGCAACATTTCTGTCTTCATCAATAAAGCTTGCATCAACATTACATTTAACCCATAATGAAATGCTGTGAGGTGAACCTATTTGCGACAACTGCAACCAAAAAACTGCAAACTTATACTGTAAATGAATCTGATAAATTCCCTTTTGTTTGATGGATTCATGACCAAGGTCACCCGGCTACAAAAAATATACCACAAACCTTGGTTGCCTGTTTTATTTGACACTGATAATTTGAGTTTGAACTACTGTATTGTTTAGTGGACCAAACAATCATATAGAACTGGAAAGATCAGAAAAGACTCGAGTATTAATTTTTCTAACCCTCTAAATTGCAGATCTGCCGTAGTATTATCCCAAACAGAGTACAAATTAATCACCTCTATAGTGAGACCTGCATGTCCAACAGATAAATAATTAGTGGCTAGCTGCAAACTAAAGGAAGTACTAATAGGCAGACCACATACGGAGAAATAGATTGATCGGAAATTCATCATGGCTTGCACTTTGGCAGAACATCAAAGCTGAGAACGTTGAAAGGATCTCGTCCTCCCGTGCATCAGCCAACGTGAATTGCAGTGCTTGGGGCAGAGAAGATTTAAAGGCTGGAGAAGAGGAGGACCCGGGAGAGTCTGTATGGATCATTTTTAGATAGATTGCAACGTGGAAGTTTAGTACGGGATGGCAACTTGAGAGGTAACGCGAGGAGAGGATTGGGAGGAGCGGCTCCAGGATCTCTCGTGGATGCGTCGTGTTTGTATGGGAAAGGTGGGCGGAGCGTTGGAGTCTGAGATGGACACGTTTCATTGCGTGGGACAGCAGGCTAGACTTCACCTGACGGCCGTATATGGCTAATCACGGAATCGGACGGACAATTTGCTAAGTTTCCGAGGATTAACGTGGAGGCTTATTTGGTGCCTCTAATTAGTAAATATAAGATAGGCATTCTTAACTTAGGAATATGACAAAATTTATATTTAAATAGAAGTTTTATTAATCCACTTGTACTAAACCCTATTTCCCAATATTAATATGTAAGATTGGGACTTATTCCAAGTTGAGCTTGCAGAGATATTGGAAACTCCAATAGTTGATAATAGCTATCTATCGACTTGAAACTTGCCCCAATAATTCAAAAGAAATCAAAATGATATCTACCCACATTGACTGCACCCTAATCGCAAATATCTACCTGTAGTCCATGACCTTTGGTCAAATAAGGACTTGTAGGAGATATTTTCCTGATCCAAAATAAATGAACCCTAATTAAATATAGCCACACAATAATCTCATCCATTGAAACTCAATTATCATCGAAACCACTCTCCATAGATTTCCTAGATCATTTCCCTTACCAAAGTATCCTTATTGTAGTGAATATGTGTTGTTTGTGAATTGTGTGGTGATTGTATGCTTATTTACCATCCTATGATTAGACGATAACGAGAGTAAGGAGAATGGATCCTGAAGTCAACCAAGGAATGGTGATGGAGACTACGCAAGACAAGATGAAGATAAAGACTATTACAACATTGCCCAACCATGCAAGCCATCTTTTGAATCATACCCAATACCTATCTTTCAAATTGCATACTTTCTTGTCTTCAAAATTAAATTGCATGATTGAATTGCTAGAGTAGAGGAATAATTGTCATGAGGTCTTGTTTAGCAAGATTACCAAACAGAGCTATCTACTACTCCCTTAGTTCAATCATTATTCCATTAGTTGCTTAGCTGCTAATAAAATTGGAGTATTATAGATGGGAACCCTACTGAAAGTTAGGAATCAAACTTTGAAAACCTTGGATGAAGATTGCTCCTCCAAGTTGAGTTTCTGAAAGAAAGGCAATAATGGCTAATGACTATGAAATAAATTTTGAATGATGAGGTGTGAAGTATATGCCAGACCAACCTTACCGTACGACCACATTACCCTGGTATGGGACAGGGCTTAGTGGAGTAGTTTGTTTCTCCTTAGTGTAGACCCTACACACTGTAAATGGAAGTCTGACCAGGGACTCCTCTTCCAGGGCACCCTGTGGCTACGGCCTAGGTTCTCCGTGTCCTCCTTTTCAGGTGGTTGGGGTACAAGCCGAAGAGCCCTCATTGAAAATGGACTATCGTGGGTAGGACTCTACCTCAGTGAGTGTCATTCCAGAGGTTCAAGCGGTTGGGGACTTTGCACACCCTGGACACCTTCCTAGACTCTGGTGTTGAGGGGTACAACTCTAGGCAGTAGTGTTAATGCTAAGGCAGGCAGGTGAAACATTAATGGCTAGTTGCTTATCGTGGCATACGTCGTTATGCTAGGATGTCACCCACACGATAAGTACTTGGATGGTGTGGGTAAAGTGTACAACCTCTGCAGAGTAAAACTATTTGAATAGCCGCGTCCGCGGTCATGGACAGTTAGGTTAGCGGTACTTAACCTTTGTCAGGTGTTGAAATAATAAACTAAATCGTGACAAGAAATGACTATGACTGTGAAGGTGACTTGAGTAAAGAAAGTGACCAACAATTTAGGGTTCCATCTCAAACTTACTTATCAAGCTAAATGTTTTCTTCCCTTTTAATGAATACTCTTGGAAAAGAAAATTAGCTTTGTGCAAATAAACTTAGAGCTTAGACCATTATATGAGCCATGCATTTCTCTTTCATTTATTTATAAGATAGTTTGCGAGTGCATCCAATGTACTCATGGCTCTGTCCCTAGCTATTAACTTGGCCAGACTTGAAGGAGGAATAAATCAAGAAGGAAGGATTCGTTGATGATTTTGTGAATTAGGCTCGTTTCCTACTGTCGGCTTTGCTTGTGCGGTTGAAGCTTGATGATATGGACCCAAAGTATTATTCCGCTGCATATTGATCTAATGTAAGGGTTCGTCTGTATGACCACCTATGTAAACCCAGTTATTTATTATTTAGGGCTATGACTATGATACCAATTACGTTATGTGAATCACAACAATGATTCTAGGATTGTGATGGATTACATAACAGGCACTTCGAATTTGCTATAAATTTGAGGGTGTTACAGTTTAGTTTATCAGTAGTTAGCAATAGTTGTAGTTGCTATTTGTGGTGGAGACCATCATGGTGAAGTGATGGAGATCATGCCAGCGCACAAAAGATGGAGATCATTGCGTGGAGATTGGCTATACCATGTCACATAAAATTATATGCATGTGATGTTTATCCTTTTATGTATCTTATTATGCTTTGATTGCGATGGTAGCATTATTCCTCAGTTAAGATCAAGATAAAAATGTGTTCTCCCCTCATATGCATCGTTGCGAAAGTTCATCGTGTTCAAGCATCTCGTGATGATCGGGTGCTATAAACTCTACGTTCACATACAACGGGTGCAAGCCAATTTTTGCACATGCAGAGATACTTGGGTTTGACTTTACGAGCCTAGCATGTACAGACATGACCTCGGAACACATGAACCAAAAGGTTAAACATGAGTCATATGAATGATATGATCGACATTTTGTTGTCCACCATTGAAACCACATCTCTTCTCGTGAAGATCGAATTAGGTGTGGTGAATTTGGATCATGTTCACTAAACAACTTAAGGGATGTTGAATTTAGTGGGAGTTCATCTACTAATTTGATTAAGTTGAACTAATTATCTTGAACATAGTCTAATCTATACTTGCAAATTGTGTAGATCAAATGGCTAAGTCCAACTTCAACTTCAACGTTTTTGCTGAGAAAGAAAAGCTTAAAAACAATGGGTCTAACTTCACCAACTGGTTCTGCAATCTGAGAATCATTCTCGCTGGCGAACAAAAAGCCTATCTACTTGAGCAAGCGCTAGGTGACCCCCCTGCTAAGGAAGCGTCAAATGATGAAAAAGCTATTTATCGATCGTGCAAAGATGATTATGGTGTGATTAAGAGTACCATGTTGTTTGCTATGAAATCGGAACTTCAAAATTGTTTTGAGGAGTTCAAGGGGCCATTTGAGATACTTGAGGAACTGAAAACCATGTTTCAGACCTAGGCCTATTCTGAGAGATATGTGATCTCTGAGAAGTTCTTTAACTGCAAGATGGAAGAAGGGAGTTCTGTTAGTGAGCACGCCATTAAGATGTCGGGCTACACTCAACGCCTTGAGCAGCTGGACTGCAAGATTCCAGAAGAGCTCAAGATTGACAGAGTTCTACAATCACTCCCTCCTAGCTACAAAGGTTTTGTAGTTACTCACAATCAAATTGGTTCCACTGATATGATCACTGAGCTCTTCGCAAAGCTGAAAGCTGTGGAGGTGGATATCAAGAAAGATAATCATGTGTTGATGGTCAACAAGACCACTAGCTTCAAGAAAGCTAAGGGTGCAAAGAGATCCTTCAAGAAAGGAAGCGGTAAGCGCGTTGCCTCTACTGAGAAGAAGCTCAAGTCTGGACCTGAGCCAGACACTGCGTGCTTCTATTGCAAGGACAAGGGTCACTAGAAGTGCAACTGTCCAAAGTACTTAGCGGACAAGAAGGCTGGCACTATTAAAGGTATATTTGATATACATGTTATTGATGTTTACCTTACTAGCGCTCGTTGTAGTGCCTGGGTATATGATACTGGTTCAGTTGCTAATATTTGTAACTCAAAACAGGAGCTATGGAGTAGACAGCGGCTAGCAAGGGATGAGGTGACGATGCGCATTGGCAATGGATCAAAAGTTGACGTGATGGCCGTCGGCACGCTCTCCTTAGTTTTACCTTTGGGATTAGTTTTAAAACTTAATAAGTGTTATTATGTGCCTGCGTTGAGCATGAACATTATATCTAGATCGTGTTTATTGCAAGATGGTTATTCATTTAAATCTGAGAATAATGGTTGTTCTATTTATATGAATAACATCTTTTATGGTCATGCACCTGTTGTGAATGTTTTATTTCTTCTGAATCTCGAAAGCAATGAAACACACATCCATAATGTAACATCTCACTTTTTGTAGGCCATATTGAGAACTTGGTTAAGTGCACTATTTTGGGGTAAATTAAAAACTTTGCCTTGTTGTGATCTGGAATCCTAGCTTGTATGATTTCATGCAATTACTTGTGCATTTCTGTGTGTGTTTTGGCATGAATGAATCTTAGCACTTCTAACTCATGAGCATTAGGAACCTGAAACTTGTGCTATGATTTTATGCAGGCATTTTTGAACCAAGTGCTGGTTTGTGTGAAACAAAAATCCTAGCTCACTTCCTTGCTTGATCACACCACTCACCTATTTCTTTCCTTTTATTTTGCACCTTTAATTCAAAATAGGGACCTCACCAAAACCTCACTCCTACTTCCTTAAAAATTCTGAAAACTTGGTAGAATGATTTCTACCACTTGTAGGTCACATCTTAGCAAAACACAACCACCACTTGGATTTGATTTTGAATTTTTTGAAATTCAAATAAATTTTGGCCAAAGGATACTTTTCTTCTTCTTCTCTTGTTTTTTCTTCCTTTTCTTTGCAAATCACCCAAGGTGACAAACCCTGGCCGACCACCACCCCTCTCCCTCTGCCCCCTCTTCACAAACCCAGTTCTTAGCCCTTGTCCTTTTGCTATTGGACACAAAGAATGAGGGAGACCCGAGATGACCTAGGGTAGATCCTCTCCCCCTCTTTCTTTTCTCCCTCCACCGTCACTCACCCCAAACCAATGATCAGCACACCCACTCCAGCACCACTCAACCCTACCGTGTAGAGAGACACCACACTCACCTCACCCTACCCTCTCTCCCTCTCTCACCAGCATGACCAGGGCATGCGCCCCGTGTTCTGAAGCTTTGGGGAGAAGCCATCGACCACCACTGCGCCATCAGGCCCCATTCACCACCGTCTAGCTCAACCAATCGGCCTCTGCCTCCCAAACCGCTCATAGGTCTTGCCATGGCCTCGCTCTGCCCGCGCTCGGCAATGCCAGGGGACGCCGAGAGCGGCAAATGCATTCCTGCTTGCCCACTCGACCGTTCGCCTTGCTCCAGACGTGATCGTGCATGGCATCATGCACACTTTGCAACGCCACCACTGCCTCGTGCCCTAGCCGCCCCAGCTCGCCACGCCATGCACCCTTTTCCCCGTTATCGCTCTGAAACCGATCATGCCATGGCCAAACCGGTGCACCCCCGACGCGGCCAACCATAGTGCTGCACTCAGCTCACAACGCTGCTCCAGAAACGCCGCCCCTCTAGCCCAACCGTGACCGACGAGGTGCACCCTGCACTGAGACCACCCCAACCATCAAAAACCCAACACTCCCTCTGGAGCTCTCCCCTTCCGCTCATTTGCTTCCCCACCACCTCACCTCTCACTACAGAACCACACCGATGAACCCCATGCTTTCCCTGGGCTGTGGAGCTCGAGGAACGTCGCCAGAGCAGGGGTAGACGGCGAAGATCTTGATCGATGTTGGCCATGTCCCTCTGCTCTCTCTCTTTTGCACCTTTGTCTTCCTCTGCTAGATCTAAATCTCACCTTGCACTCCATTCCCTCTCTGGTAGCATGTGGACGTCGCCATCTCCGATGGAACCCGAGGACCATCGCCGACGAGCACTGCCACACACCACCTCGAGCCCTTCTTCCTGCAAGCTTCGGATGTGGAGGAGATTTCGGAGAGACCGCCGCTATCCTGTAGCAACCCTAGCCACCCTCGACGCCCCTTGGTGAGCCTCGCCTCAATCTCCTAGTAGCTAGGGCTAGGGTTTCTCCCAGCTCCGACGCGAGGGAGATGATGGCCCTCCGCCATCGATCTCTGATCTAATCGGACAGACCGCGTGGTCCGGTACAGGTTCGGTAATCCCGTGTCACGGACCGCCGGGGTCCGCTCGTCAGTGGTTTGAAACCCGCCCCTCTCCCACGTGATGGCATCGGACCAGGCCGGCCCAGCTCAGATCTGGCCGAGCCCCTCAGATCTGGCCCGTTACATTTTTTTTGAAACCATGCTATGTTTTTGTTCGGATTTGTTAGCTTAGAAAATTCCTAGAAAACTCTATGAGTGTCCAAACTTAATGATTAAAATTTCCATATGAATCTTACAGTATTATCTAGCTTTCAGTACTGCATGCATGATTTTTAGGCTAATAGAATTTATCTGAGATTTATTTGTTGTAGATCTAGGGTTTTATGTTCATAAATCCAAATCTGTAGCTTTGTGCAATGGAAATGATTGATTCCAATTTTTAGAGATGCCCTGTTGTTGTGTGAAGCTGTAGGAACTAGATTTACTATTTTAGGAGTATTATCTTTCCTGCAGTTATTACTTTAGTGATATTTAAGATCCATTTTGCTTTATTTATTGTGCTCAGTAGATTTGTTATTTTTAAGTAATTCCACCTCTGGTGTGTTGTACATTGCAGTAGCTTTCCAAAATAGTCTCTGGTAGAAATTTTGGATCTACAGAAAGTTTTATGGAATTAAAATGCTTTTCTAGTGTTAAGTGAGACTAGGAAATTTATAGTAATTCAACCAATTGCCCTTTTTACTTATTTCCAACTGTGTTGGTTTTGTAATCTTGTTAGTTACCTAAGTGTGTGCTGATTGCCTTGTCTTGATGCATATTGATGCCTGCAAGTTGTTTGTTTGAGAATAGGGCTTATTTATAAATAGGAATTGCCTTGCTATTATTAGGGTAAGGTTTTCTTTGTAGAAAATGTTATTGGTTTAGATATCTGAAACATGTTTGTTTCTGATACTCAATGCTTGAGTTGTGTGTTGCATGCATTGTGTGTGAATCATGTATGCATGTGTGCTTATTGTTTGTTGTTGCTTTTCCCAGCGATAGAATCAAACGACGACTGTGCGGAGGAGGGGGAGATCTTTGAGTACCAAGAGGAAGGAGATCAGGGACAAGCCACTCAAGGCAAGCCATCTATTTGTTGCATATCTGAATCCTACTATTACACCTTGCATTGCTTTACTACAGTTTTTCTTACTATGCATTGTTTTCTATATTGCTATTGTTCTCTATATAGCAATAGTTGATGGCTTAGCTCCACAAGTCGACTTGATATCATCCTTAGAGATGACACCTTTGTGACCTATTCCACACCCCTCTTATTAGAGACTTGATGGTTAGCATCAACATCTTTGGGAAAACTACTAGTGGAGCTAAAAACTCTAGGATTGGGAACACTCTCCGGGAAGATTTCAAAAATGTTTTCGAAAACCTTGGAGTAGTCACTACTCCACTGAAGTGTTTTCAAATGGTTTTCTAAACCTGGAGTTGGACATGGAAGATGAAGGAGATGGTGGATTTCTGAAAAATGGCATTGTGTATAAGTGTTCACCAAAACCAATTACTCCCGTGCAACCACATTACCCCGGTATGGGACGGGGCTTAGTTTGAAATTTATTTGCTTTAGTGCGGGGAGCCTCATACTATATAAGGGTTTGTAGGACCCCAAAATCTGGGTTGCCACCAGTTTGTGGGCAATAGTAAATCAGGATCCTTCGGGATTTATCTGGCCGGAAGACACTTGGGTTCTCCCGCTGTGGCACCGGAGTTACACTCTGAAGGAGGTACTGCCGGGATGTGCCGGGGAGGTAAACTCCACAGGGTAGGCACCCATACTAAGGTAGATAGATGGAGGGCTTTGATCGATTATCCGAACCCCGCATACTGGCATATGACGGTCCGTGGTGGTATCCCGGCGGATTTATCGGATGGTGTGGGTAAAGTGTACAACCTCTGTAGAGTGTAATCTATTAGAATAGCCAAGTCCTTGGTCATGGATGGTTGGAATGGCCATGCTTAACCTGTGTCGAGTTTTGGTTTTACAAAAATGTTTTCGAAAAACTAGAGATTGTGCCGGACGGAGTACTCAGAGGGTACTGCCATGGCATGGGAATGGTCCGGAGTACTCGGAGGGTACTGCCGGGGAGTTGGAGGTTGGTCATGTGGGATTGACCAGGGTTGCCTAAGGGCAAGAATAAAGGAGTTCCCCCTTTCCTAGAGCTTTTACCAAAATAGCTTTAACCAAAGTCTTCTTTAATAAGGATATAGAGATGTCATATGACATGCTATATCGACAAGAGAATCTTGTTAGTATAGGATGAGACTAGACTACAGCCTATCCTTGCTACAGCCACAACTGCATATCAACTTACTCTCTCTTAGATGGTTTGCGAGTACAATTCAAAATGTACTCACGGCTTTGTCCCTGGCTATTAACTTGGCCAGACTATGACGATGACTACGAGGAGGACGAAGGAGGTTACGACAATGCCGGTGCGAATTAGGATTGTTTCCCGATTAGTTACCTGTAGGGTAGTAGGCCTGACCTGGGTTAGCTACGCTACATGTATCCCACTACTGTTTGCTAAGTATTAGCGTGTTAGTTGAACATGCCATGCGAGGCATTTAAATTCAGCCAAGTGGCCATATGTAAGACTTTATGAAATTTGTTATGTAATGGATGATGTACTCTGTAATGCCAATTCCGTTATGTGGATTCACGACGGTCTTCCTGGGATCATGAATTGTATGCATAACGGGAGTCCCGGGTGGTAAGCCGGGGTCCCCACAGAGTTAGTATCAGAGCCATCCTGACCTTAGGAGACCCTAGTTTAGCACGGGCGTTAGATGGACCAAAAACTATTTTCTAAAAACTAAAAGAGATGGCTATATATATCTAAGGTAAATATATATTGACCTCATCTCTTCCCTCATTCTTTAAGCATCTTTAATTACTTGCATCTTAATTTAAGTTTTACTATGTATTAAAATTTTGCACACTTGGGTAAGTCATTAATTAAATCTACTCTAAAACTTGTGTAGATGGACGCTCCCATGGCACACCGACAGGTTGGGACTCACGACGAGGTCGTGGTGTTCGAGCACGACTTAGTGGAGTTGGCAGCCCACCTTGGGCACCCGCATCCCGAGGAGAGGGGCTACCGCCTCTTTGAGGAGGGTACCCACGAGCTGGCGTACCGTGTCGTCTGCTAGGTTCTCGGGAGGGAGGTTCCACCTACGTCCGAGGAGTTCACCTTCGAGGTGATCGAGCGCACCTAGGGCGAGGGTGTGATGTGTGTTCTGTAGCACGCCATCTCACACCTTGTCCACCTTCATGCTACCGAGTTGGCGGGTACATGCTACGACCACTATGGGAGGTGCGATGCCGAGGGACTTCCTGTTGAGCCCCCTCTGCCAACCCCCTTCAGCCGCCACCTTACCCACACGGAGGTCCTGCTGCACCACTCCCAGGTGCAGCTAGACCATGTCCGTATGGTAGCTGATACGTCTCCAACGTATCTATAATTTTTGATGCTCCATGCTTGTTTTTACACCATTTGCCTTGTGTTTCGTTACACTTCGTGGCATTTTTATGCGATTTCTGGAACTAACCTATTGACAAGATGCCACAGTGCCAGTTCCCTGTTTTCTGCTGTTTTTGTGTTTCAGAAGTGATACACAGGAAATATTCTCGGAATTGGACGAAACAAAAGCCAGAAGTCTTATTTTTCCCGGGAGCATCCAGACATCCGAAGAGAGGAAGGAGAGGGGCCAGAGGCCACCCTCACATGGGGCTGGCGCGGCCCAGGCCCTGGCCATGCCACCCATGTGTGAGGAGGCCATGGCTGCCCTCTTGCAACGCCCCTTCGCCTATAAGAAGCCTCGGGACGGAAAACCCTAGGGGATTCGGCAATTTTCCAGAAGCAGTTCCGTAGCTCCGCCGCCGCCGTCGACGAATTTCCTCGCCCCCGAGCTCATGGATCCTTCCAACTCCTCTGGCGCCGCTGGATCAAGCTCTGGGGCAAAGCACCGCGGGCGCCCCCCGGGCAGCGGGAACAAGGCAAAGATCCCAGCCCGATGGACGCCCGGCACCGGTGGCCCCCTCCGCATTTGTGCGCCGAGGTAGGATGAGGCGAACCATGCCACCTCGGGGGCCTCCGGCGCCCTGACCCTTAGGGGCCCTGCGCCTGGAGGTGCTCTGAACTCGCCATCGTCGCTGGCGACAGCGCCCGCTCCCCGCACTCCGGGGAGCATTGACTGGGTACTTCGGGAGGTGGAGGCTGCCCTGGGCCCCCCTTCCCCTGCTGCAGATCCTCCGGCCCCACCGGTGAACGGAGTGGTCGCCACCCCACGCCCCTTGGCGGCGGCGATGCTGGGACCCCTCATCGGCCCAGGGTACTGCTTCCTAGAGCTCCTCGTCGTCGTTGACGCTCCAGGCTTCAGCTCCCTCTGGCTGCCCGACGCAGTCCAGAGGGTGATTTACGCCCCCAGCATGGCCGCTGGGGAGATTGCTCTGGGGGAGCAGAGCAGGCCAGATCTCCTCTGGCCTGTGGACATCCTCCTCGGGGCGGGCGGCAATGCCATCCTCTCCGGCCGCTGGAGGGCCTTCGCCCTCGGCCACCGCCTCTGCGTCGGCGACCACCTCATCCTCCGCTTCAAGCTGGGTGTGCTGGAGGCCTCGGTGCGGATCTTCACCGCCGGCGGCGTCCGCCACACCTACCCCAGCCCGTGGCGCAGTGAAGAGGAGGTCCTGGCGCAGTAATCTTCTAGGGAGGGGAGCTAGTATCCTCCCCTCTTTTGCTGTGTAGTCCTCACCGGTGGGGTATGCCCCACCGAGCTTTTGCTCCTTCCCCCGCTAGGGACGCTTTAATGGAATCCACTTGTTAGCTATCTCGCAATTTGCCTCTTATTGCTCTTCATTGTCCTGGTCTTCCGCATGCTCGAGAGCCCTAGTGAGCTGTTAGTGCCAATGGGAGGCCTCCCTGCGCCTTATAGCTCGAGACGGGGTCGGCGCCGGCGACACATTGGACCATTCCTGAGAAGAAGTTGAAGAAAGAGTTGGAAAACAAAAAACCCCAAAACCCCAAAAATGGAAAAACAAATCGACAAGACAAACGAAAAAGAAGGCAAATAAGATGCCCCTGTGACCGGCACAGGGACCTTCTCCATCATGGAGGAGCGCGACACTATCTATGCCAGCAGCTAAGAGCAAATTGCTGCGCGTGGCGATTCACGGGGTCTTCCTCGTCGTTGAGGGAAGCTGGACCCTCACGGACGTGAAAACATCGACGCTTAAGAGAGCCCAGACACCGTCGACACCTCACAAGGATTGCTCATGAGGTGAAGGGCCTGGCGCGGACCTCTGGATCTGCGTCTCCTTCGCAAGATGATTGGAGCGGCCTTGGTCTTCAATAATCCTACCACGTTAGGCCTTCCTTGGGAGAGGGAATCTTCCTGCGGATGCTTTGTGCATCGACGCGTCCTTGCTTCCTCGTGAGGGTTGCTCACGAGGTGTAGGTCCTTAGCGGGTGCCTTGGGCACACCTTGGACTTTTCTCAAAGATTTTTTATTTTCAAGTGTACTTCGCGAGGAACTAAGCACCATGGGCATTTAGAGGTGATCGTTAACAGGGCCGTCGCCCCTGACCAGAGCTCGCTCCCTTCGGGTTTTTCGGGCTTGCTATTTTCTGGACGAAGGCCCCAGCATAGACACCGTGCCTAGCCCCCTTTCGCATGGAGTACAACAGAAAATAAATGGACTTCATGCCATTTTGATGTCATGCAAAAGCAGAGGCGCTATATTGTGTAATAACTTAATACCAGTGCTTAAGAGAAGTTTGAGCTGATACAAGTGTCGTGAAAATGGACTTTTTCTCCTCATGAGGAACCTAAGGGTAGAACATTCGCAGATGAGCTATGTTCCACGGGTTCCCCACCGGCACGCCTTCTGCGGTTTCTATCCGCGCCAAGCCTGGCCTGGCGATGTGCGTCACCTTGAAGAGTCCTTCCCACATTGGAGACAGCTTGTGCAGGCCCTCGCGAGAGAGTATTCTCCTCAGCACCAGGTCACCGACCTCCAGAGTCCTTGCTCGAACATGGCGGCTATGGTAGCGGTGTAGTCCTTGCTGGTACCTCGCGGCGCGGAGCACGGCTTGGCACTGAGCTTCTTCGAGCAAGAGGAGGCGGTCCTTGATGAGGTCCTCTTGGCGAATTTCATCGAAGGCGAGCACTCTTGGCGACCCAAACTTGACGTCGGTGGGAAGAACAACCTCCACCCCATAGACCAAGAAGAAAGGAGTCTCTCCAGTGGGTTTGGTGGCGGTAGTCCTGATGGACCACAAGATGGATTGGAGGTTGTCTAACCATTTTCTGCCGCAGGATTCGAGCTTGGCGTTGAAGCTTTTCGTCTTGAGTCCTTTGAGGACTTCAGCATTGGCATGCTCGGCTTGGCCATTGCTCCTGGGGTAGGCGATGGAGGTGAAACAGATCTTGATGCCGGCCGATGCATAGTACTCCCAGAACAGTCCGCTGGTGAACTGGCTGTCGTTGTCGGTGATGATGTGGTTAGGCACACCAAAGCGACAGACCAGCCCACGGATGAACTTGACTGCGGATCTGGCTGGGATTGTGCACACCGGTTCCACCTCCACCCACTTGGTAAACTTGTCGATGGCGACATAGAGGTAGCGATAGCCCCCTTGTGCTCTAGGGAATGGACCGAGGATGTCCAGCCCCCAAACTGCAAAGGGCCAAGTGAGTGAGATGGTTCGCAGCTCCTGCACCGGCTGATGTATCTGCTTGGCGTGGAATTGGCACACCTCGCACCTCTTGACCATCTCCGCCGCATCTCCGAGCGCCAAAGGCCAGTAGAAACCTCTTCGGTATGCCTTCGTGGCTAGAGTCATAGCAGAAGCATGATGCCTGCATTCACCGGCGTGGATGTCCCTGAGAAGCTCTTGGCCTCGGTGAGTAGATATGCACTTCAGAGCGATGCCATTTGGGCAATGCCGGTACAAGTCACCGTCCTTGATGCAGTAGCCCGAAGCTTGATGCACAATCCTCTCAGCCTCCTCTTTATCCTCGGGAAGCCTGATGCTGGTGAGGTAGGCCTTGAGCTCGAGGATCCAATCCACTCCCTCCTGCCATGCCAATGCCAGAAGGATGCGGTCACCCAAAGGAGGCCCACAGTCTGGAGCCCCCTGCTCCGGCAGTGGCGGCAGGGCAGGAGGAGGGAGTGATTCGGATGCCGATGGAGAAGCGGACGGTTTGAAGAGACGCTCCTCAAAGACGCCGGCAGGTTGTGCCAGGCGATGAGAGGCGTGCTTGGTGATCTCATCGGCTTCCACATTTTCTCCTCTCGGGATGTGCTTCAGCTCCAAGCCTTGGAAGTGTTTTTCCATCTTTCGATGCTCCTCGAGATAAGCCGCCATGTGCTCATCCTTTGGAGTGTAGCTCTTGTTCGAGAAGTTCACAACCAGCTGTGAATCTCCCTTAACAATGAGGCGCTTGATGCCTAAAGCGTTCGCTGCCCTTAGGCCAGCGAGTAGTCCTTTGTACTCCATGATGTTGTTGGAGACCTTGTGCTCAGGCCTAAAGCAGAGCTGTATGACATAGAAGAGCTTATCTCCAGAGGGAGAGGTCAGGACAGCACCAGCTCCCGCACCGGGGAGGTTGAAGGCGCCGTCGAAGTGCATGACCCAGAGGCCTGGGGCCTCCTCTCCTGGGAGCGTTGACTCCACCTCTGGAGGCTCGTCGGCGAACGGATCAGTCCATTCGGCGGTGAATTCAGCCAAAGGTTTGCTCTTGATTACCTTGGTGGTTTCGAAGGAGATCTTGAAAGGTTGAAGCTCCATGTCCCATTCAGCCACCCGCCCGGTGACATTGGGATTGCGTAGAATGGTTTCCAGGGGATGATCAGTGACCACCTTAATCGGGTGACCCTGGAAGTAGTGACGCAGCTTCCTTGAAGCAATGAACAAGGTGTAGAGCAGTTTTGGCTGCATGGTGTAGCATTCCCGCACATCGCGCAGTACCGTGCTGACAAAGTACACGGGCTTTTGCACCTTGGTGACACCCTCGGGAGATTCCTCCTCGGGAGGCTTTGGAGCATTACTCTGAGAGAGTGGCTCAGTCGGTGAAGATGCATCGGGTGGTTCCTCTTGAGGGACGAAAGGTGCAGCGGCCTCTTCCTCGCGAGGAGCCCCCGGGCCAGGAGGATCGAACTCCTCATTGGCAATCACCTTTGCGTCTCGCTCCGCGATGAGAACGGCACTTGCAGTCCTTGGAGTAGCCGCGATGTAGAGTAGCAAGGGCTCGCGGAATGTTGGGGCAACCATGATCAGTGGGCTTGTGAGGTACCTTTTTAACTCAGCGAAGGCCTTGTCAGCTTCCGGAGTCCACTTGAACTTCCCAGTGCGCTTCATGAGCTTGAAGAAAGGCAGAGCTTTCTCCCCACTCCTTGCGATGAAGCGTCCCAGGGCTGCCATGCATCCCGCGAGGCATTGCATTTCCTTGAGATTGCACGGAGGACGCATCTCTTCGATGGCCTTGACCTTGTCAGGGTTCGCCTCTATCCCGCGATGGGACATGAGGAACCCCAACAGTTTTCCCGACGGCACGCTGAAGGCGCACTTGGGGGCGTTGAGCTTAATGTTCACCCTTCTCAGGTTGGCGAACGTTTCCTCCAAATCCTCGATGAAGGTGTGACTCTCGCGAGTCTTGATGATGATGTCGTCGATGTAGGCTTCCGCATTCCTTCCCATCTGAGCCCCCAAGGCCTTATGCATGAGCCTTTGGAAGGTGGCTCCTGCATTCTTCAGGCCAAAGGGCATACAGATGTAGCAGTACACACCACAAGGCATGATGAAGGCGGTCTTCTCCTCGTCCTCCTTTGCCATCTTGATCTGATGATAGCCGGAGAAAGCATCTAAGAAGCAAAGGAGGTCACAGCCGGCGGTGGAGTCGACGATTTGATCTATCCTCGGGAGTGGATAAGGATCCTTGGGGCAGGCCTTGTTGAGACTTGTGAAGTCCACGCAGAGGCGCCCACTGCCATTAGACTTTGGGACAACCACCGGATTGGCAATCCAGGTGGGGTGGGCTACCTCGCGTATCAGCTTGGCCTTCTTTAGCTTCTCTATTTCTTTGATGATGAAGTCCTGCTTCTCTTGCGCTTGCTTCCTAGTCTTCTGCTTCACGGGGTGTGCCTGAGGGCACACAGCTAAGTGGTGCTCAATCACCTCCCTGGGAACGCCGGGCATATCTGACGGGGTCCAAGCGAACATGTCAGAATTTGCCCACAGGAAGGTGACGAGCGCGCTTTCCTATTTGGGGGAAAGCCCTGCCCCGATGGTGACGAAGTTTTTGCAGCCCCCAGCCTGCAGCGGGACCTTCTTGGTTGTCGAGCGCTCTTGGGTAAACTGGGGCCTCCTGCCTGAGGGTACCGCAGCTTCCCCAATGCTTATGTCCAGCATCGGATGGACCAGGTCTTCGCTTGGAGTAGGCGATGCAGAGGCGGCGAACTTCTTCCCTGTCGAACCCAGCGGGTGGGGCTCGAGAGAGGCCTTCTTTGCAGTAGCCTGCTCTTGGGACACGAGCTGCTTCTTCCTCACGAGGTCGCCGGAGTGTTCCAGTAGATCTTCATCGGCGGGGAACATGGTGGCGGCCTTGCGGTAGACATGCTCCACAGATCGAAGAGCGTCCTTCTCATTGTAGCGCACGGTGATTGTGCCATTGGCACCCAGAATCTTGAGGATGTTGAAGCCATGGTGCGTCGCTGCCATGAACCTTGCCAAGGCGGGGTAGCCGAGAATGGCATTGTATGGCAGCGCGATGTAGGCAACGTCGAAGTCGAGGCTTTCTGTCCTGTAGTTGTCCCGGGTGCCGAAGGTGACGGGCAGGCATACCTGCCCAATTGGCATCGTAGACCCTTCGGTTACCCTGAAGAACGGTCGAGTTGGCATGAGCCGGTGGTACGGCACCTACATCTTCTCGAAGATTTCAACCGAGATGATGTTGAGGCCCGCCCCTCCGTCGATGAGAGTACGATTGATGGCGACATTATTGATGGTGGGCGTACACAAGAGGGGAATTGTGTCCACACCCCTAGTGGAGGCTGGATGGTCCTCCTCGTCGAAGCCGATCTTGCACGTTGACCATTTCATAAGGCGGTTGCCGATGTTGGGCTGTGCCACCGTGATCTCTCGCGACAGCTGCTTCAAGTGTCGATTAGACAAAGGAGCCTGAGCACTTCCCAGGAGGCAAGCGGTGAAATCTCATGGCTCTTGATAGCCCCCTGGTTCTCCTCCCGACGATCATTCGCTGGTGGGGGCAGCGGCTCGGGATCGGCTCGAGACAGACCCTCGCGGTGGTGACCTTCCTCGCGGTCGTCGTCGCGGCGATCACCTCGGGATCCACTCTTGCCGTAGCTGCGGCCACCCCCGCGTCGCTTGGAGATGCCGTTTTCCTCATGAAACTTCCGGACAATCCAACAATCATCGGTATTGTGGGTGTCCTTCTTATGGAGAATGCAGTAGCGGCAACATCGACCTTTATTGCATTCGGAGCGGTCCCCGTGGCATTGCTTATGATCTGGTTCCGCCGCGAGGACAGCAGCCTCCTTTCGCTTGGGGTCCTTGGACTTCGGCTTTGGGGGAAGTGCCTCTGGTAGATTGTGCACGAAGAGCCTCCCCTCCTCAGCCTTGGCGTAGCGGTCGGCGATCTCGAAGAGTCTGACAACAGAAGTTAGCTCATCATTCACGAACAGCTTCTCCCTCATCTTGACATCGGAGACGCCCGTGGAGAACGCGGAGATGACCTCCTCATTGGAGATCCTGGGAATGTTGTTCCTCATCTGGCTGAAGCACTGGATATACTGACGAAGTGTCTCACCCTTGTACTGACGCACCGCCTTAAGATCGTTCTTAGTAGCGGGGCGCTCGTACGTGGGCATGAAGTTGGCAACGAACTGATGACATAAATCCTTCCGCGAAGTCACGGATTCGTGAGGAAGATTCATGATCCTGGTTCACGGAGCGTCCTTGAGGGCCATGGTGAACCAATTGGCCATGGCACACTGATCTCCATGTGTAGCCTGGATGGCGACGATGTAGAGCTGGAGGAATTCGACGGAATTGGTGGTCCCATCGTAGCGCGCACCGATGTCCGTCTTGAACTTGTCAGGCCAGACCACGTAGCATTGCTGGTGAGTGAGAGCGAGACACCCGGGGTTGTAGATTGGGTCACTAGGGGTCCTGACATTCTTGCCAGCTTCGCCGATGTCGTCAATGGCGCGATCATGATTTTCATGGCAGGGCTCGAGGGAGACGTGTGCGTCTTTCAGAGCGCGTTGGATGATTTGGCAGCTGGGCTCCCCACGCGGCGAAGATGCGGCGCGGGAAACCACCTTCTTGGCCTTGGTGGCCCTCCCATCTCCGGCGCCCGGGGCGCGACGCCCCGCCACCGGATCTGGCTCTCTCGCGCCCTGGGCTCCTCCCTGGGCCGGGTCTTCGTTGGCAATGGCGATGAGCTCGGCGATTCGAGCGCGCCACCCCTCACGCCCATCATCAGTGGGTTGATAGCACAACAGCTCCTGCGCCATGGCGAGAGCCTGCACAGGAGACAGCTGACTCCCAAAACAAGTGTGAGAAGTGGCGGTGGCAGTGAAGGAGAGCGAAGGCTCTTTACGCCCGGACGGGAATTAAGAGGAATCCAGATCTTCCTCCTCTTCCTCCTCGGCCAAAGCTTCATGACGACGGAAGATGGGCTCGGTTTGCCCCCGGACAGCGTTGTGACAGCGAAGACGCTCGAGCCTTGCGTTGGCGTCAGCCATGTCGAAGCAGATCTGGAAGAAGACACACCACAGCCCCCTACCTGGCATGCCAAATGTCGATGGATTTTGTGTCGCAAGAACACAGGGTACCACGCGATGGACCCAAAGATTCGAACGCAGGGGGCTGAACTTGTGAGATCTAGGATCGCAACGAAGCACGGTGATGGAAGCCTTGAGTCATTGAATGCACTACGCACTGCAGAGAGAGACGCCAAGCTTTACCCAGGTTCAGGGCCCTCGTGGTGAGGTAAAACCCCTACTTCCTGCCTTCTTGTATTTCAGCGCGACACCTCGCGAGGAGTACAAGGTCTTGGTTACAAAGGTCTAGCTGGCCAGAGGTTGAAGAACCTACGTGCCCAGCTAGCAGCCTGAAGAAGATGAAGATTTGATCCCCCCTACGGGGTGGCCTCCCCTCCTTTTATAGCGCCAAGGTCCTCCTTCCCCTTATCTTCTTGGGGAAGGGGTTGCCACACACGGCCAAGGAGGGTGGACAGCTGTAGACTATATTCTTCCGTGGATGTAGTCTTCATAGAGTAGTGGCGCCGGTTGATACGTCTCAAACGTATCTATAATTTTTGATGCTCCATGCTTTGTTTTACACCATTTGCCTATTGTTTCGTTACACTTAGTGGCATTTTTATACGCTTTCCGGAACTAACCTATTAACGAAGTGCCACAGTGCCAGTTCCCTGTTTTCTGCTGTTTTTGGTTTCAGAAGTGATACACAGGAAATATTCTCGGAATTGGACGAAACAAGTTCCAGAAGTCATATTTCACCGGGGAGCTCCCAAACATCCGAAGACCTGACGGAGGGGGGCCACGTGGCCCCCACACACAGGGGTGGCGCGGCCTGGCCCCTGGCCGCGCCACCCCCATGTGAGGCCGCGTGGCTCCACCTCTGACAGCCCCCTTTGCCTATATATACCCCCTGACGAGAAAAACCTAAGTCCCCGATCAGTTTTCCAGAATACATCGCGATCCGCCGCCGCCGTCGACCCGAAGATCGGGAGGGTCCAGAAGCTCTTCCCGGCACCCTGCCGGAGAGGGGAATCGCCACCAGAGGTCTCCTTCATCGCCATGATTGCCTCCGGAGCGATGAGTGAGTAGTCTACCTTGGACTATGGGTCCATAGCAGTAGCTAGATGGTTGTCTTCTCCACCATGTGCTTCATGTTTAGATCTCATGAGCTGCCCTACATGATTGAGATCACCGTTATGTAATACTATGATGTTGGTTTGTTGGGATCCGATGAATATTGGTGTTTATGATTAAGTTGCTGTACTGAATTTTATCTTATGTTATCTCTATGATGTTTATGATCTTGCATGCTCTCCGTTGTTAGTAGCTATCTTGGCCGAGTAGTTGCTAGTGACTCCAAGAGGGGGTATTTATGCTCGATAGTGGGTTCATGCCTCTATTTCACCTGGGGGAGTGACAGAAACCTCTAAGGTGGTAGATGTGCTGTTGCTACTAGGGAGAAAACAACATTCATATGCTCGAGGGCATATGCTTTGTTTACATTACACACTTTGCTTAATGCAATTATCTGTTGTTCGCAACTTAATACTTCTAGGGTGTTCGGATGATATCCCCGGGGGTGGATTATTAGTCATAGATGCAGTTGGATGGCGGTCTATGTATTTTGTTGTAATGCCCAGAGTGAATCTCATAGTGATCTTCTTGACATATCACGTTAGCTTTATTCTATCAATTGCCCAACTGTAATTCGTTTACCCAGCATGTTATTTATCTATGGAGAGACACCACTAGTGAACTGTGGACCCCGGTCCTATTTTAATCATATTGCAATCACCTGTTTACTATTCCCGCACTGTTTACTTTACTAGCATTTTACTACTGTTTTCCACTCGATACACTCATAACCTTTGTTTCAAGCGAACCGGTGAGATTGACAACCTCATCGCAAGTTGGGAACAAAGTATTTGTCTGTGTGTGTGCAGGTTCCGCGTTGCTACTGGCTGAAGACGAGTCAACAAGTATCGTTAACGGCGCCCTTGTTGGAGTGTTACTAAGCCAGTGTGCATCACCTTCAGTCGTCACCGTCTCCCTTCTCCTGAACGATAAACCTTGGTTTCTTAATTGAGGGAAAACTAGCCGCTACACTCATCATACCTTCCTCTTGGGGTTCCCAACGGGCTGGTCAAGCACCACGCACAAGGACGTCTGCTTCCACATCATCACCAAGTAGCAGCTGATTTTTTGGCGCCGTTGCCGGGGAAGGAAGAGAAGACTTCTGCGAGGGGAGTTCTTCGCACACACATACTTTGCTTTGTTATTTATTTGCTTTACTTTATTTTATTTTACCTGCATTGCTTTATATCAAAAACCCAAAAAAATTAGAATCCTTGGTAGCTGTTTTTACCTGTTTACTTTCGTTTTGCTGAAATGGCCAATCCTGAAAACACCAAGTTGTGTGACTTTGCTAGCACAAACAATAGTGATTTTATCTGCACTCCTATTGCACCACCTGTTCCTGCTACTACTTTTTATGAGATCAAGCCTGCTTTATTGAACCTTGTTATGAAAGAGCAATTTTCTGGTGCTAGTACTGAAGATGCTGCGGCTCATCTCAACAATTTTGTTGAGCTATGTGAGATGCAGAAATATAAGGATGTTGATAGTGATATTATTAAGCTCAAGTTGTTTCCTTTTTCTTTGAGAGGAAAGGCTAAAGATTGGTTGCTGTCTTTGACTAAGAATAGTATTGATTCATGGGCTAAGTGTAAGGATGCTTTTATTGGTAGATATTATCCTCCTGCTAAGATTATATCGTTGCGCAGCAATATTATGAAGTTTACTCAGTTTGATAATGAACATGTTGCTCAAGCTTGGGAAAGAATGAAATCTATGATAAAGAATTGCCCCACTCATGGACTGACTACTTGGATGATTATCCAAACTTTTTATGCAGGACTAAATTTTTCTTCAAGGAACCTACTTGATTCAGCTGCTGGAGGCACTTTTATGTCCCTTACTTTGGGCGCCGCCTCAAAGCTACTCGACAACATGATGGTAAATTATTCCGAATGGCACACCGAGAGAGCTCCACAAGGTAAGAAGGTAAATTCTGTTGAAACCTCTTCCTTGAGTGATAAGATTGATACCATTATGGCTATGCTTGCTAATGATAGGACTCATGTTGATCCTAATAATGTTCCTTTGGCCTCTCTGGTTGCTCAAGAAGAGCAAGTTGATGTCAATTTCATTAGAAACAATAATTTTAACAACAATGCTTATAGGAACAATTTTGCTAGTAACAATTATAGGCCGTTTCCTTCTAATGGTGATAATAGCTATCTTGGTAGACCTAAAATGCCTAGTGAAGAAAGACTTTTTGAACTTGAAAAGGCTACCAAGAATTTTATGCAGGTGCAATATGAGCAGAACAAGGCTTTCACCAAGACTATGGAAGAGCAATCAGCTCTGTTGAGGACTATAAGTCATCAACTTGAAAATTTAAACAAGGCTGTTCCTGAATTACAAGCTAAGGCTTCCAAAGCTGAAACTGATATCTCATTATTGTCTAATGTGCAATCTTCTTTGGTTAATAGAATGTCCGCTAAGCCTGATCCTTTTGCTGCCGTTAATGCTACCCAAGTTAAAATTGATGAAAATATTAGATTGTTAGCAGAATTGCATGCCAGGTGGGAAAGAGAAGATGAGATGGCTAGAGAGATGAAGGTATGTACTATTACTACCACTAATGATGTTGCTCCTACTGATAGCAATCCTCTTACTTTGATTGGGGTAGAGAAAACTCCCACTCCTTGTGCTAAAAAGCCCAAAACTGCCAAAACTTTTTCTCAAAAGAGTGCTGAAATTTTTCGGAGTGTAGGAGATGATAGCTCTATTTCCTTTAATGATTTTGATGTTGATGGCTGCAATATATCTGAAGTAATTTTGTTCTTGCAAAAGCTTGCTTTGACTCCCAATGCTAGTTCTTTAAATATTGCTTTTACTAAGCATATTACCAATGCTCTTATAAAGATTAGGGATGAAAAGTTGAGGCAAAGAGCTTCTGTTCCCAAGAAGTTAGAAGATGGTTGGGAACCCATCATTGATATGCATGTGAATGGTTATGATTGCCATGCTTTATGTGATCTAGGTGCTAGTATTTCTATCATGCCTAGAAAGATTTATGACATGCTTGATTTACCACTGCTTGAAAAGTGTTATTTTGATGTTCCTATTGCTGATGTTGCTAAGAAGAAACCTTTGGGAAGGATTAATGATGTTCTTATTGTGGTTAACAATAACCTTGTTCCCGTTGATTTTCTTGTTATGGACGTTGAATGCCATGCTTCATGTCCTATTATTTTGGGAAGACCTTTTCTTCGAACTGTAGGTGCTATTATTGATATGAGGGAAGGTACTATCAAGTATCAATTCCCACTAAAGAAAGGTATGGAACACTTCCCTAGGAAAAGAAAGAAATTACTTTTTGACTCTATTCTTAGAGCAAATTATGAGCTTGATGCTTCATCGCTTGATATTACTTGATTCGCACTTTTCTGCGCCTAGCTCAAAGGCGTTAAAGAAAAGCACTCTTGGGAGATAACCCAATGTTTACCTTTCAGTACTTTTTCTTTTATTTGAGTCTCAGAAGTCATTACTACTGTAATGACCGCTCTTTATCTTGTTTATTTCGTTTTTGTGCCAAGAGAAGCCTCTAATTTGAGTGAGGTAAAGATTTGGGGTTATTGCTGTCCTGAAACTGTTTTCGGTGCTGCACCGTAAAAATTCGTATAAAATCACTGTTTATCTTTTGGACCTGAAATTTCTTGTGCTTATGCCCCAGGTTATATCCAAACTTTCGTTAGTTGAACACTTTTTGATTTGAGCAACAGAAAATCCCTCAAAAATTCGTCCATTATCAGCTGTCCAGTTTTGACAGATTTCTGCCAATATTCGTTTTTGCCACTTTATCGCTTTCTTTTGAGTTCTTTTTGATCATGGAACTCTTGTGGAAGTTGCTACAGTAGTATATACTTTATATGTGGTGGTTTTGAGTTGAAACCTGAAGCTAAAAGAGGTTGAATATATTTTATGCTTACACTAATGTTGCTAATAGAATTGTGTTTAGTTTTGTATGAAGGAAGTTTTCAAGTGTAGGGATTGGAGAATGATGAGATGAGTTGAAGAATGGACAAAAGCTCAAGCTTGGGGATGCCCAGCACCCCAAGAAATATCCAAGAAGTACAAGCGTCAAAGCTTGGGGATGCCCCCGAGGCACCCCTTCTTCATCGGCAAAAATCAGGTCACCTTTCAAAACACTATATTTTTATTGCTTCATGCACTATGTGTTTTTCTTGGAGCGTCAGTTGTTTTAGTTTTCTTAGTTTGTTTAGTTAGTTTGTTTGCTGCAATAAATGGTTGGACCCCAACAAATTTCCTTTGGAGGAGATGTACTCGTTTTTATTTGCAAAGAATGCTCTAGTTTTCACTCTTATCGTTCATCGAGCATTCTAGTTTTTCTGCTACTGCTTTTGGTTTTCGTTTTCGCCTTGATTTGCGTTCAGATCTTGTCATATCTTTTCATCAAGGTGTATTTTTGCCTCTGGTCTTTATTGGTTTTCATCAAAAGAGGTATCTTTAAAAATTTCAAATGGTGTTGGAAAAGAGAAAAAGCTTTGTGCAAAATAGTGGTACAAGAAGGAGCTTGTGTAGACTGCGGCTTAGGCTTTTTCATGTCATGCTAGATGTCTTTTTGATAGTATGCTTAGTGGTTTTGCTGTAGCATGACTTGTCTCAAATAACTGAGATTGCTTAATGAGCCTTTGAAAAAATCATGCGTTGTTTTTATTATATGGAAGCATTATTTTGGTTTTCTCCTTGATGCTTTATTTGGGTTGACTTGGCGCATGCTCACACATGTTAGACTCTTCCAAAGTCGCCATTAGCCTTCATGATCATTTAGTTTTTGACTTTTGATGCCATTGTATGCTTCTTTTAATGTCGCTTTGTCGCTTTGCATGATTATGGCCATTATTGCTCTCTTAATCGGTCGCTCCCAGTCTTTTGCTAGCCCTCACCTTGTACTGAGTATGAGCTCTACTCGTGCATCCAACTCCTAAAAGCCAAGTTTTCCAAAGTGTCCACTATAAATTCCTATGCATGGTATTTTTAAGCCATTCCAAAGTAAAATTTTCGTGTGCTACCTTTCAAAAAAACCTTCAAAATACTTCTCGTTTTGTGACATTGTTTTCAGCTCATGGGGACATAGTGGTCGGATTTGCTATCTTCCATATTGCTCATTCCAAAAAAGAAAAAAAAAAGTGAAAAATAGAAAAAAGGCACTCCTCCAAGAATGTGAATGTTGGTGGGCACCCGATGGAATCGGTTAGCCATGGTATGTGAAAGGAAAAGGTGGGGAGGAGTGCCAAGTTTTATAAAAAGAGCACCAAAGTGCCAATCTCTCTCTCAAAAACTTGCTTCATTTTTGTATGGAAGATAGTAAGAACCCCATTGCCAGTCGTTGACCAAGACAACCACCTCTCAAAATCAAGTTTTTATCTCTGTTTTACAAAATGAAAAGCTCTAGCACATGCTAAATCACTGCTTCCCTCTGCGAAGGGCCTATCTTTTACTTTTATGTTGAGTCACCACCTTCTTTCTTTATGCACCATTAAGAGAGCATAGTTGTCATTCTTAGTGTGATATGCATTGTCCCAAGGTTCATTGATTGACTCATATTGTTGGTTTCACTTGTTCTTAAATTATTTGTATCTAGTCGCCCTCTTAAACTTTGAGGTGTCCTATGCATTTATATTTTGCTCTCTTTGAAGGACAAGCTGAAAACCACTTGTATGTTTTTCCTTATGATTCGAACACACGTTTGACTTTCATTGTTTCATTACCATGATCTTTTGTTTGTGTTCATTTGCATGTTTACAACATGGTTGCTAAGTTCTTATTGTCATGATTATATCTTCATGCCCATGTTTTAAGTTCTATTGATCCCAGCTCATCAATGCTTACATATATGATCAAGATTGTGTAGGTGCATGTCACCTCAAAAATTATTCTTTTGTTATCACTTACCTACTCGAGGACGAGCAGGAGTTAAGCTTGGGGATGCTTGATACGTCTCAAACGTATCTATAATTTTTGATGCTCCATGCTTTGTTTTACACCATTTGCCTATTGTTTCGTTACACTTAGTGGCATTTTTATACGCTTTCCGGAACTAACCTATTAACGAAGTGCCACAGTGCCAGTTCCCTGTTTTCTGCTGTTTTTGGTTTCAGAAGTGATACACAGGAAATATTCTCGGAATTGGACGAAACAAGTTCCAGAAGTCATATTTCACCGGGGAGCTCCCAAACATCCGAAGACCTGACGGAGGGGGGCCACGTGGCCCCCACACACAGGGGCGGCGCGGCCTGGCCCCTGGCCGCACCACCCCCATGTGAGGCCGCGTGGCTCCACCTCTGACAGCCCCCTTCGCCTATATATACCCCCTGACGAGAAAAACCTAAGTCCCCGATCAGTTTTCCAGAATACATCGCGATCCGCCGCCGCCGTCGACCCAAAGATCGGGAGGGTCCAGAAGCTCTTCCCGGCACCCTGCCGGAGAGGGGAATCGCCACCGGAGGTCTCCTTCATCGCCATGATTGCCTCCGGAGCAATGAGTGAGTAGTCTACCTTGGACTATGGGTCCATAGCAGTAGCTAGATGGTTGTCTTCTCCACCATGTGCTTCATGTTTAGATCTCATGAGCTGCCCTACATGATTGAGATCACCGTTATGTAATACTATGATGTTGGTTTGTTGGGATCCGATGAATATTGGTGTTTATGATTAAGTTGCTGTACTGAATTTTATCTTATGTTATCTCTATGATGTTTATGATCTTGCATGCTCTCCGTTGTTAGTAGCTATCTTGGCCGAGTAGTTGCTAGTGACTCCAAGAGGGGGTATTTATGCTCGATAGTGGGTTCATGCCTCTATTTCACCTGGGGGAGTGACAGAAACCTCTAAGGTGGTAGATGTGCTGTTGCTACTAGGGAGAAAACAACATTCATATGCTCGAGGGCATATGCTTTGTTTACATTACACACTTTGCTTAATGCAATTATCTGTTGTTCGCAACTTAATACTTCTAGGGTGTTCGGATGATATCCCCGGGGGTGGATTATTAGTCATAGATGCAGTTGGATGGCGGTCTATGTATTTTGTTGTAATGCCCAGAGTGAATCTCATAGTGATCTTCTTGACATATCACGTTAGCTTTATTCTATCAATTGCCCAACTGTAATTCGTTTACCCAGCATGTTATTTATCTATGGAGAGACACCACTAGTGAACTGTGGACCCCGGTCCTATTTTAATCATATTGCAATCACCTGTTTACTATTCCCGCACTGTTTACTTTACTAGCATTTTACTACTGTTTTCCACTCGATACACTCATAACCTTTGTTTCAAGCGAACCGGTGAGATTGACAACCTCATCGCAAGTTGGGAACAAAGTATTTGTCTGTGTGTGTGCAGGTTCCGTGTAACATCCCGGATTTTAGATTTGGGAATTTAATCATGTCATTCATTGCATATGCACCTCTGCATATTTCTCAAAACTGAAAAGATTTTTGTTTTGGACAAAAACCGGATTTTATGTTGAATTGTATTTTCAAGCTTAGCATGTCTTAATTGCATCAATATATATTTTTGTACTATTTGATGGGCTTGTACAATGTTCCAATGTATCTAGGAATATAGCCCTTGATTTTACATATTCAGAGAAATTGGTTTTGCTCAATTTGGAGCCCTGAAACTAATTTTATAGACAAAACAGTAAACAGTTTTCAGTTAAATTCGAAAAAGAATAAAGGGAAAAAAAAACAGCCGCGGACCGGCCTGGCCGATTTCGGCCCAACCAGCCAGCAGCGCCCCGCCCCAGCGCGGCGGATAATAAGCGTCGCCGGCCCAGTAGCGCACCAGCCAGCCGCCCACTCCTTCCTCCCTTTCTTTTTTTTTCTGACCGCAAGGGCCCGCTCGTCTCAGCGTTCTTCTCCAGGGGACGTTCTGCACGCGATTTGCTGAGATCCGAAAATACCGATTTTGACCCGATTTTTTTGCCCCTTTTCCAAGAAATTTCACCTATAAATACCCCATAACCTCCTCTCTCGTTGCCCCCTCCCGAAACCCTAATTCGCGCCGCCAGGCTGCGCCGATTTCTCGCCGGAGTTCGGTACCGCCGCCACCATTGAAGATCGACTCGAGCTCGAAATCAAGGTCGTGGAGCACTTCCCCGCAGTCCCTTTTTCCCCTACCCTCTTCCCCTTATTGTACCTTCCCTCCTTAACCGGTTTCCCCCTTGCACAGAGCCCCACGAACGTCGGAATTGCTCGCCGGAGTTCGTCGACGACCGCCGCCTCCATCCGCCGATTGCCACCAAACTGAGACCCCGGAGAGCCTCCGAAGACCTCCACCGTGATCACCGTCGCACGCTGCCGACCGTCCACCGTTCCCCGTCTCCGAAGGTAGCCGTCGAACCGCCGCCGGTGATCGCCGCCGTCGAGCCGCCGCCGTCTTCTTTTTCCGGTGAGCTCCCAGGAAGATGCAATCTTAGCCGTAGATTACGTTCAGATCTAACGACTTAGAACGCTGATCCGGGTGAAGGGGTATGGACGAATCACGCGTCGCCACGTCGCTGGGAATATTCTCGGAATATTCCAACCGGGTTTGATTTTCGTTTTAAAACACAGATTTGATGTGAATCTTAGAAAATTCATAACTTGAGATCTACACGTCCAAATTGAGCAAACTTTGCGCCTATGGATTGATAAAATTGTGTAGATTCTAGCTACAGTATAAAAAACAAGTATAGTAATGGTTTTAAATAATGATTTGCTGCAAGCTTTAATCTTGTGTTTTGATTATTAAAAATAGTTATAAAATTCTTTTTACAGTAAATCCTTTTGTTTTAGGACCCTATGACATCCCTAAGTACTGTAGCACGGCCAAATAATTTTTGGGAACTTTTTATAC